>JASWHU010000077.1:820000-825000 GCA_030819815.1 Strix occidentalis | reverse complement strand
CCGGCCCGCCGGGGGCCCTCTCCGACGCAACCCAACGTGCCTCATCGATCAGCAAAAGGGGAGAGGAGGAACGAAGCCGAGGCCCCACGGCCACGGCGTCCTGGGACAGCGACAGCCGCGCGCGCCCTCCCGCCACCCGCGGGTGGGCGGGGCCGACGCGGGGCTTTCTCTGCGTGCGCGAGAGCCAGCGGGGCAGCGCCGACGGAGAGGTGCAACGACGGCCTGAACACCGGCAGAGCCGGCCCGCCGCGAAGCCTCTCCGACGCCACCCCGAGATGCCTCATCGATCAGCGAAGGACGGAGGCCCCACGGCCACGGGTCCTCGGACAACGACAGCCGCGCGCGGGCGGCCGACGCGGGGCTCTGCGTGCGAGCGAGCAGGGGCTACATCCGCGAGGTGCTCCGACGGCCTCAACACCGGCAGAGCCGGCCCGCCGCGAAGCCTCTCCGACGTGCCCAAGGCCAGCCTCGGCAGGCCCCTGGCCTGCGGGCCTGCACCGGTCCGGGTGGACACGGATGTGCCGCCGCCGGCCACCCGCCCCGGCCAAGGATTCCCTTCGGCGAAGTCAGCGGGACCAGGGGAAAGCCCCGACACGCTCGACTCCCGCCCGGTCTTCCAGCGTTCGAGTGCCGGTGGCCACCACCGGCCACCGGTCTTCGCCCAACCAACGCGCAGAGCAGCTTGCCCCCGACAAAAAACCGCCAGGCGGAACAACCTCAAGCGGGGTGGGGGGGTTGGGGGGCCGGTGGGGAAAAGCCGCTAAAGGCTCGAGACAGCCCCGGCCGTCTCCATCCGGCTGCCGGCCACCGCGACCGACCCCAAAAAAAAAAAAAAAAAAAAAACACAACAAAAAACCCCAAAACCACGTGCTCTGCGCGCCCTCGTCGTGGGCTCAAGGTCGGGGAGAAAAGGGACCGAGGTACGTGCCGACCACCTCGCGCCCCACGGCACCGTGCACACCTCTCCTTCCAACGAGAGCCCGTCCGGTAAAAGCCAGGGGGGCGGGCAGGCCGGACACCCCAGGCTGCCCCGCGTACGGCACCACACGTACTGGCGGGGGGGGGGGGGGGGCGGGGGGGGGGGGTGGGGGAAAAACCACACGCCACGGAGACGGCGCCGCCGCCGCCTCACCGGACCTTCAAAAATCGGGCTCTCGGGGCTCGGCTCCCCCGGTATCCAGCGTTCGAAGTGCCGCCGACCGCCACCGGTCACCGGTCTTTGGCCTGTCCAGCGTATCTCTGGCCATCCGCTTTCCCACCACTGAGCTCGGTAGCGACCAGCTCGCGCGGCCCCGCTGCTGTGCCGCTCCGCATCTCCCGGGGCCCCCCCTTGCTCCGTGTAGGCTTGCCCGACAAGCACCGGCTTGAGAACCGTGCCCAACCGCCCGGGGGGAACCACCGTCAGCGACCGCCCAGCGCTCCACTTCGCCGGCTAAGCCGCGTGCCCTGGCTCGCGCGCGCCCCTCCGGAGCAGAGACGCCTCGTGCTCCTATATACGTAGACTATCGGTCCCCGCCGAAAAAAGGTACTAAGGACAGCGCCTGCGGACCCACGGGGGAGGCGCTCGAGAGACGCCGCCTCTTACGACGACGTAACTGGAGGCAGCGAGAAACAGCGACCCCTTGGAGGAAGCGCCGGGGCGAACAGGTCTGCCCGCTGGCCAAGTCCCACCGGATCCGGGTAGACCTGGCAGCCCTTTTCGGCGGACGCTGCGGCAGCCGACGGTAACGTGGAGCCCGGTGACCTGGCGGCCACCGCCCGCCCCGGAGACGGGTAGACCTGACGGCCGCCGCCCGCCCCGGAGACGGGGAGACCTGACGGCCGCCGCCCGCCCCGGAGACGGGGAGACCTGACGGCCGCCGCCCGCCCCGGAGACGGGGAGACCTGACGGCCGCCGCCCGCCCCGGAGACGGGTAGACCTGACGGCCGCCGCCCGCCCCGGAGACGGGGAGACCTGACGGCCGCCGCCCGCCCCGGAGACGGGTAGACCTGACGGCCGCCGCCCGCCCCGGAGACGGGTAGACCTGACGGCCGCCGCCCGCCCCGGAGACGGGTAGACCTGACGGCCGCCGCCCGCCCCGGAGACGGGTAGACCTGACGGCCGCCGCCCGCCCCGGAGACGGGTAGACCTGACGGCCGCCGCCCGCCCCGGAGACGGGGAGACCTGACGGCCGCCGCCCGCCCCGGAGACGGGTAGACCTGACGGCCGCCGCCCGCCCCGGAGACGGGGAGACCTGACGGCCGCCGCCCGCCCCGGAGACGGGTAGACCTGACGGCCGCCGCCCGCCCCGGAGACGGGGAGACCTGACGGCCGCCGCCCGCCCCGGAGACGGGTAGACCTGACGGCCGCCGCCCGCCCCGGAGACGGGGAGACCTGACGGCCGCCGCCCGCCCCGGAGACGGGTAGACCTGACGGCCGCCGCCCGCCCCGGAGACGGGGAGACCTGACGGCCGCCGCCCGCCCCGGAGACGGGGAGACCTGACGGCCGCCGCCCGCCCCGGAGACGGGGAGACCTGACGGCCGCCGCCCGCCCCGGAGACGGGGAGACCTGACGGCCGCCTCGTGCAAGAGTTGCTTTTGGTTTCGATGGAAGATATCAAAGAAATAACGAAAAAATAAATGAAAAGGGAAGATTTTTTTCTTAACCACATTCCCCCGCCGCGCTCACGTGCGCACACGCCACCCCTCTGCCCCGACCCGCTGGCCACCGTGCGGTCGCTGGCATCATCCTCCCCCCCACGCCCCCCCCCCCCCCCCCCCACCCCCACCCCCCCCCCGCCAGCCCCTCCGCTCCGCTTCGCGCCGCGCCACCCGCGCCGCCACCCCCACTCCTCCCCCGGCTGCCAGGGGACCGGGCAGAAGCGCGGGCGTTCCCCCCACCCCACCTCCGGCGGAGACGCCCGTCTGTCTCGCCGAGGCGAGTTCGCGTCGGGAACCGGGCGCCTTTCGCCGGGTCGGGGTCCCGGCGCTGCCAGGCGCTCCCCGGCTGCAGCTGTTGGTTTCGCGGGGTGGGTTCAGGTTTTCTCTCGGGGGGGCGGTGGGGGTGGGTGGGTGGGTGGGTTATTTTGTTTATTCCCCCCGCTTTTCGCTGTCCCGCAGAGGCGGGGGGACCGGACGCCCTTCACTGGGTCCGGGTCCGGGTCCGGGTCCGGGTCCCGGTCCCGGCGTTGCCAGGCGCTCGCTGGCTTTCGCGTTCGGGTTTTTTTCGAGGTGGGTGGGCGGGTGTGTGGGAAGGGGGGTCCCGGTGGGGGTGTGGGGGGTGTGTTGTTCGGCTTGGGGTTTTTTTTTCCCCCCTTGCCATGGTTTTATTTTGACTTTTTAATTTGAAACACAACAAAACAAAACAGAACAAAACATTTCAATAGATGTCCGCGGCCCTGCAGCCACCGGCCCCCGCGCCGCGACACACGCGCACACGGACACACACACACACACACACACACACACACACACACACACCCCCACCCCCCACCCCCACCCCCGCCCCCACCCCCGAGCCCCGCCGGCGCCCGCGCGCTCAGAGAGCCGTGGGTCCCCGCCCCCCGCTGCAGCTCCGGAGCTGCAGGGCGGTGGGTGCGGCCGGCAGCCGACCGCAGGCTCCCCGGCGCTGCAGAGCACTGGAAAAGGGGGGGGGGGGGGGGGGGCGGCGGGGGCGGTTTCTGTTGCCCCCCCTCCCCGCGCCGCTCTCCCACCCCTTCCGCGTTCGTTTGGCTTTCAACCCGCGGCGGGGACGGAGCAGGCGGGCGGGAGGGCGGGCGGCTGAAGGGCTGACTGAGAAAGGCGGGGAGCCGGGGCGCGGGCGCGGCGCGGTAGGGACTCGGCAGCTGGGGCTAGAGCCCCAAACATTCCCCCACCCCCCGCCGCCGCCGCCGCGACTCCCCTCTGGCGCCCGGGTACGGAGCCGGCGGGGACGCCGCTGGGTCCTAAAGTCTCCCGCCTTCCTTCCCCGGAGCGGCCAATCTGCTGCTGGCGGAAAGCGGGGTGGGGGTGGCGGGCGGCCGGTCTCATCGCGAACCCCGTGGTCGGGGGGGGCGGCCGGTGTCATGGCGAACCTGGCGGCGGGAGGGGGGGGGGGGGGGGGGGTAGGGGGCGCGGCGGGGCTCGTTGCGAGCCAAGTGGCGGGGTGGGGGTGGGGGGGGGCGACCGGCCTCATCGAGAACCACGCGGCAGGAGGGCGGGGGCCGGTGGGGAGGGCGGGAGGGGGCGGCTGTGTATGCATACGTGCACGCAGCCGCGGGCCAACGGGTTCGGGCCGGGGAGCTCTTGGGGGGGGTGGGGGGTGGCGCGCACATCGTGCGCACGTGCGTGGGGAGAAAATAATAAAAAAAAAAAATGCGTCCCGCTGTTGATAACGCCACCTTCTCTGCTCCAGCCGGCCTCGTTGGCCCGCGCCCGTTTCTGCCTGCGGGCAGCGCGCCCGTGTGCCTCGGCCCGGGCAGAACCAACGGCCGGCGGTTCCGTCGCCAGCGGGACGCGTTCGAGCGGCGAGTGTCGCCGAGAGGACGGGCCCGACGGCCTTAGGGGTGGGGGTGTGTCTGTGGGGGGGGATTGTGTGTTAAAGGATTTTGCCAGACTGGGGGTACCCCTAGGCTTGCTTGCTTGCTCGCTTAACAACTCAGAGTTGGGCCACCACCTCGGCGAGTGACAGATGTCCGAAGGACAGCTTATATACTGTTTCTAAATCGATTACCTCGTCTTTGTACGTTTCCAGTCAACCTTTCAGTTCTTGATTCTCATCGTGTATTCAGGTTCACTTAGGATCCTGTCTCGGCCGAATTCTTCTCTTCTGGTTCCAATCCTTGCTTCAGTACACTAGCAGCTACACTACTAGCCGGGGCCTCCGCTGGCCCTATCACCTCAGTTAAACGTGACATCACAAGGAGCTGCACAAGCCAGGCCTTGCTCCTGGCCTACCAGCTAGAAAAGCTGCAGATGACCTCACATGAAACCACACGAGCCATGGCCTGGTCCGGGCCTATCACGTACTAATCCAGACGTG
>JASWHU010000077.1:812500-815000 GCA_030819815.1 Strix occidentalis | reverse complement strand
GGTACCCATAGCCTTCCTCTTCTAATTTGCATAGTAGGGGGTCCATGGCTAGATTGAACAGGATTGGGGACATTGGATCACCCTGTTTAACTCCAATTTGAATTTTGATGTCATCTGATTGTTCATTTTTCTTGTTGATGTGTGTTTTAGTATTGTTATACATATTTGATATGAGGTTAATAATGTGATTATCAACTCCTTTTTGTATGAGGATATCGATTATGTGTGTGTGGCTTACTGTGTCAAAGGCTTTGGCGATATCAACAAAGACTACCCCTAGGGGTTGCCGTTCTTTTTTTGCATTATTAATTATGAGTTTTAGTAGTTTTAAGTTTTCTGAGCAACCCGATGATCTTATGAAGCCCCTTTGTCGTGGATTAATTGGGCATGCCTTTGTTAGTCTTGCAGTTAATATTTTAGAAAATAAACGTAATATAATAGATCCAATTGTAATCGGACGCCAGTTATTGATGTTATTTTGGCGTTCAGGCAGAGCTGATTTGGATATGAGTACTGTTCTACATTCCTTGACAGTGTCTGGAATTGTGCCTGATAGTAACCATAGATTGAATAACTCCATTAGTTGACTGTTGTCGGGATCGAGGTCTGCAAGATGCTTTAAAGTTAATCCGTCCGGCCCTGGTGCTGCATTCCTACTCATTTCTTTGATGTTTTTTGCGATCTCCTTAGCTGTTATCATGGTCTTGAAGGCCGTGTTGTCAGCCCGTCCTCTTGTTAGGAAACCACCTAGACCTTTATACCTTCCTGATGTTTCCCATCTCTCCTTGAAGATTTTATGTAGTTCCTCCAGAGGGATGTTGCATTTCAAGGACTCCGCATCGTCTAGGATGATACTGGCCAGTTTTCTTCTGTCCTTGTGAAACAGTTGTTGGAATCGTAGAAATTGTCCTCTCTTCTTCGCTCTCTTCTTCATCCATTCCTTTGCTGGTTGAGTAGAATGGGGTCTTCGGTTTTTCTGGTGGCTTTGGTCCTTAGTGGGGTTTTGAGATCGCCTATGTAGAAATGAGTAGTGGTTTTCAAAGGAGTTTTTTACTAGTGTCATCTTGTTGATATCTTCCTCGAGTATTTCTTGAAATGTTTCCTGAAGTATGGGCAGTTTTTCCATTGATATCCATTTATTTATTGTCCTTCTGTATTGTGTTTTTAAGCCGTCATCTATGGGTTGTCCAACGTCCTCCAGAGCCTCCCCTTCTTCAAGCCGTTTCATCCATCCTTGATCGACATCAATTTCTTTTGGTGTGTTCTTGTATAAGGCTCTTCTCTTATCGCTGATTTGTTTTGCTGTTTTGGATGGAATTTGTTCTGCAATTAGTTTGTTGATGTTCTTGGTCCCTTTGTATTTTTTATCTAAATATATAAGTTGATCTATTTCTTGTTTAGTCCAACATTGGTTGTGGGCTCCCCTGGCAGAGTTTAAATTGGGGTGTGCTGCTATTATACGTTCTTGGTTTCTGAGTAGGGGGTGAGCTAAACGTTTGTGCTGTCCTAGGCCAATTTTAGTTTCAAAAGTTTTTCCGCATTCCCCACATGGTAGGCCAGTTACTGCCTCCTTAAAAATAGTTCCCTTGCATTTAGGTATGTGGCATGCTATACTCTGATGTTTTTCATTCTCTTTACCACACTTGTTGCATTTATATATGATCTTTCTTTTACCATGAGTTCTTTGTATATGTTCTATGAGATTGGATAGTTTGCCAAATATAATTTCACAATATGGGCAGGTATTAGTATTGGAAGGCATTTTTAGTACAGGTGTTTCTGATAGTAATGCATGTGTGGGTGGCTGTGTAGGAGTGTCTGGGGAAGTAGGTTTGGCTATGGCCGTCTGCAATATGAGTTCCTCTTCCTCTTCGTTCACCCTTCTTTTATTGATCTCGGGTTTAGAAAAGGAGGAATCGTCATACACTTCTGGTAGCATAGCCAAACCATCAGAATCAGAGTGTTCATTATCATCTTTTTCATGTGAGTTTACAATTACTATATTTTTTAATTTGAAAAGTGGTTCCTCTAAGACTATGTTTTTGTTTTCAATGATCTTTATTGTCTGGTTTGTATATGCGTCATATCCAGTTTGGGTGCTTACCGAGATGAATGATAGTTTAAGTGGTTGCACCATTTTGTCACAATATAGCAGGGGTAGTCAGAGTCAAGTAAGGGTAGTCAAAGCCAATCAACTCCCCCTTATAGAGTTGTATAGCTGTGCCCAACTTTGCCTGTGGGCTTGGCTTTGGGCAATCAATATTAATTGATGCCTATATTTTGAATCACCTAATATTACTATCAAGCAGTCGGTGAGGTTGCTTGATAGAGCGAGGAGACCATAACTCCAATTAATACTGGGGCAGAGGTCAGTTCAGTTACCCCGAAGGGCATCCAGCGGGACCACGAGGAGGTATGACCTCTGCAGCTGCGCCCAGTTAGTAACTACGATCCCGTCTTAAGAGAGTCATAGTTACTCCCGCCGTTTACCCGCGCTTCA
>JASWHU010000077.1:600000-797500 GCA_030819815.1 Strix occidentalis | reverse complement strand
TTTTTCCATTCGCAAGTTCGATTATAAAAACTGTTTCCTCGTAGATTGGCATATTCACTTTCATTTTTGCCTGACCAGAACCCCTTGAATCCTTTGCTGCGTCCTTGTTCATTAAGCCACAACCATATATAGATACCTCTATCTTTGTTAATTAATTTATGTGTAAGTGTCCATTGACACTTACTCTCTCCCACATCAACTCCTCCTTTCTGAGTTCGGTTCAGACAAAATTTACCCTTGTTAGGAAATTGAACTGGCCATTTTCCACCATCTTCCCAGGTAGTATTATTAACACCACTATAGTTACTTACAATTTGTGATGGGGAAAGCGGCACAGAAACCCACGGCCAACTTGACAAGCCCAAAGGTCCCCCACAAACCCAGCAATGACTTAAATTGAAAGTTTTACTTATAGTTTTTGCTAGCAGAACAAACTCATTCTCTTCAAAGGGGTCATATAAGCTGGTAGTGTTTTGACCCTTTTTAGCCATCACGAGGCCAACACACAAAATGAGGCGAAAAAGCCAGTCGCCATAGTGAGGTCCGGTATGGCACATTTTTCTGTTTATCCCTGGATCCATTGGGTTGCTGCCAACGGTCGGGTTTGTGTCTTCTTAACAGCAAAAATGGAGGCCAATCCGGTCTTGCCCTCACTTGGACTTACTCTCAGCTTTTCCCTCACTCTCTTACTTCCCTTTTCTTTTGGTTTCTTTGTCCAACTATACAAACTGACTTATGTTTTCATGCAAAACAGTCTAAAACCGAAAAAAGCCTGTGAATGTTACAACCTTTTAACATATATACATACACACAGGGTTCATGTGGATGATTCAAGATCTTTACTACTGTTGATGTCGCTCTGTCTGCCTCGGTAAGTCCAGTCCTATTTTAACTCCGTCACATTCGGAGCTTCAAATCTCCAGGCGTTGACTCGATCTTCCAATTTGATTCACCTGTGACTGGTCCTTTCACCCTGGAAATATGAGTCCATCCTCTTTCAGCAGTTCTTACAGCTGTCTCTGTAGTCAACAATACCAGGAATGGTCCTTCCCATCTAGGAGATAAGCTTTCCTCCTTCCAGGTTTTAATCATTACTCTATCTCCAGGTTGTATTTTATGCACTGCAAATCCTAAAGGAGTTGTCTGGGCCAATATTCCCTTCATTCCTAATTCTTTTAGATTTTTCTCAATAGTTTTAATATATTGTTGAATTGTTACATCTTCTATCAGTGGATGCCCCAGAGGCATACCTTGGGAATATGGCATTCCATATAACATTTCAAAAGGTGAGAGGCCTGTCTCTGAGTTTGGCATAGTTCTAATATGAAGTAGGGCTAAGGGTAGGCATTTAATCCATGAGAGTTTGGTTTCTATCATTAATTTAAATAACTGTTGTTTCAAGGTCTGATTCATTCGCTCTACCCGTCCAGAACTTTGTGGATGCCACGGAGTGTGATATTCCCAAGTAATGCCTAGGGCTTCTGTAATTAATTTTATAATTTTAGATGTAAAATGAGTACCCTGATCTGAATCAAATACTTTTATAATTCCAAATCGTGGTATAATTTGTTCTAGCAATATTTTAGCTACTGATTGAGCAGTCGCTCTGGTGGTAGGAAACGCCTCTACCCGGTGTGTTAACTGATCCATCATTACTAGTAAGTATCTGTATCTCCCAACTTTTGGTAGTTCTGTAAAATCTACTTGGATCCTCTCAAAAGGTCGATAAGCTGTTTTCCTTCCACCAGCTGCGGCCTGTCTCATAGTTCTTTTGTTAATTTTTTGACATGTTAAACAACCATAAGTAGCTTGTTTTGCAATTTCATATATTCCAATACAACCAAAATGCCTTAGGAAATGATCACTTAAAGCCTTAGTGCCCCAATGAGTGCTTTGGTGTAATCTATTTATTATTCTTCTAGTATATCCTTTATATAGCTTTATTGGTTCCCTTAAAGCTGCCTTTTTTGCCTCTTCATCTGCTAGATTATTACCTCTAGTTTGATATCCTGTTCCTTTTTGATGTCCTTTTATGTGCACTACGGCTATTTCTTCAGGACCTCTCAATGCCTGCAATACTTGAACTATCAATTCTTGATGCACCAGATCTTTTCCCTGAGTATTAATCATTCCTCTTTCTTCCCAGATCTTTCCAAAGGTGTGAACCACCCCAAAGGCATATTTGGAATCCGTATATATAGTGCCTTTTGTGTCTTTCAAAATTTCAAGAGCTCGATATAGAGTGTATAGTTCGCATGCTTGAGCTGACCATGCAGGACTGAGAGGGCCTGATTCTTTAACCACTAACTCGGTTCCATCGACTATTGCATACCCTGATTTTCTTTTTCCGTCTACAACTCTAGAGGACCCATCTATAAACAACCTTTTGCCTTCAGATAATTTGGTTTCTTCTAGATCTGGTCTTATCTTGGTCTGTAATTCTATTGCTTCAATGCAGTCGTGACTCAATTCACCTCTAGGATCCCCATATAAAAATTGAGCAGGGTTTTGAGCACCGGTTACTCTCAGCTCTAATTCTGGTGCTTCTATTAAGATAGTCTCATACCTCAATAGCCGACTATCAGTGAGCCATTTCTCAGCTTTTTGTTGTAGTACGCTACGCACATCATGAGGAGAAAACACTGTAATATTGGCTCCGAAGGTCACTTTTCGTGCCTCCTCAATTAGTAAGGCGGCTGCCACCAAAGACTGTAAGCATGTTGGCCAGCCCCTGCTTACGGGATCTAACAATTTTGAAAAATATCCAATTGGTTTTTTACTTCCAGCCCAATCTTGGGTTAGAGCCCCATAAGCAGTTTGATTTGAGGTAGTTATAAATAATTGAAAAGGTCTTTTAACATCTGGTAAACTTAACACTGGAGGCTCAGCCAGTGTTTCTTTTAGTTTCTGAAACTTATTCTCATCCTCCTCAGTCCATTTCAACCTGTCAGACACTAGCTTTTCATGTAAAAATTTTACCTTTTCATTATATCCTTCTATCCATTGTCTGCAGTAGCCTAATAATCCTAATACCTGACGAATTTCTCTTTTTGTTTTGGGTGGTGACAAAGACAGTATTCCTGATATCCTTTCAGGATCTAATTTCTTCTCCCCTTTACTGAGCCAGTGTCCCAAGTACTTTACTTCATTTTCTACAAACTGTAATTTAGACTTTGAAACCTTTAATCCCTTTTCTCCTAGAAAGTTCAGTAATCCTATAGTCCCCATCCTGACATCATCCTCAGTTTGTCCAGCTATTAATAAATCACCTACATATTGTAGGAGTTTTATTCCTGAGGATGGTTTGAATGTCAGCAATAATTTCTCTAATGCCTGACCAAAGAGGTTGGGTGATTCAATAAACCCTTGGGGAAGTACTGTCCATCTAAGTTGTTTTTCCTATTATTAAATGGATCTTCCCATTCAAACGCAAAATAGTCTCTGCTCCCTTCGTCTAAGGGGCAGGACCAAAGTGCATCTTTTAAATCAATTACACTGTACCAAATATAGTCAGGGGATAGTTGGTTAAGTAGCATATAGGGGTTTGCTACCACAGGGAAATGAGCCACAGTTCGCTGATTCACAGCCCTTAAATCTTGCACCGATCTGTAAGATACGTCTGATTTTAAAACTGGTAAAATAGGTGTATTATGTGGAGACATGCAAGGTTCCAATGTGCCTTTACTTAGTAATTTGTCTATTATTGGTTTCAACCCCTCTCGGCCCTTTAGTGTATTGTTTTATCAAAATTGGTGTCTCTGGATCAATTAAATTAATTTTAATAGGTTTTATTTCAAGTTTTCCAGTCTGTCCTTTTGTATACCAAACTTTGGGATCTATCTGTTGTTCGTCTTTTTCCGTTAATGTATAAATTTTTATTTCTTTTTCTTGTACTATTATTTTTAATTTTAACTCCGTAATTAAATCTCTTCCCAGAAGGTTATTTTCAGCCTCTGGTAGCAACAATAAATCCCCTATAATGATACGGTGTTGGGATTCTATTTCTACATCCCCGACAATTGGTACTTTAAATGGTTCCCCTTTAGCTCCTAATACTAAAGCAGTTTCTTTTTTCACTTTACATCCCCTCGGAATGCTTTTCACAGTTGATCTTTCAGCACCTGTATCTACTAAAAACTCAAACTCTTCTCCCTGGGGACCTAATTTCAATTTTATCAAGGGCTCCTCTGATGTCTTTGTCCCCAGGAAATAGAGCCCCTGACACCCCTATTCTTCTTTAAACATCCTTTCATCCCGCTCTCGCTTTCTACAATTCTGTTGTAAATGTCCCTTCTTTCCACAATAATAGCAGGCTGATGTGTTCTCCCTAATTACTGTCCATCTCTTTTCACCACCTAAAGCTCCAGGTGATTCATTAGAGCGAGATCTCGGAGGCTTCTCCTCTCTCCACTGAGTTTCTCTGACTGCTGCAACAAATATTTTCGCCTTCACTTTCTGCTTTTCTTCGTCCCTTCTAACATACACCTTCTGTGCTTCTCTCAACAGCTCCTGCAGACCCCGATCTTGCCAGTCGTCTAACTTTTCTAATTTCTTTCTGATATCACCCCACGATTTAGCTACGAATTGAGTTTCTAGTAAAGCCTCTCCCACCGGGGAGGTCAGGTCTACCCCCGAATACATTTGTAAATTCTTTCTTAATCTTTCTAGCCAATCAGTGGGTGATTCATCTCTCCCTTGATGTTCGCTAAATGCTTTGTTAATATTTTGTCCTCGAGGAACCGCTTCTCTAATGCCAGCCACTATTAAATTTCTAAGGTCCCTCATATTCTGTCTGCCCTGCTCTTGCTGATTATCCCAATTAGGGCAGACATTGGGCCATTTCTGATCTGCCGGCGGCCCCGCTTGATTTTGTTGTTCCCACAAACGCATTCCAGCTTGTCTAATCATTTGCCTTTCCTCTGTTGTAAAGAGGATGCCCATAATTGACTGCATTTCATCCCAGGTATAGGTATTAGGTCCCAGAAATTGATCAAGCCTTTCCGACACTCCTAATGGGTCATCTAGAAGTTTTCCCATCTCTTTCTTAAATGCTTTCACGTCTCCGGTGTTAAAGGGGACGCTTACAAATCCTATCCCTCCTACGCCTCCTCCCATAGGCACTTCTCGTAAGTGGCGTAAGTTACCTCCCCAAACATCTGCTTCATTATCTTCTAGCTGTTTCTGGTTTTCCCGATTACGGGTTCTGCTACCTGGTGGAGGGGAAGGAGCGCTAGGTTTTGGTTCCTCATCCTCTGAGCTTCTCCCATAAGGAGGAGGAAGATTTTCTAAAGGTTCCCATTCCTTGTCTTTCAAGGGTTTTTTATCTGTATTTTTATTCTTTAGTAATAGGATTTTTGATGTTATTCGGGAGCCTCTCCACACCTGGGCGTAGTCGCATTCTTCTTGATTATAAGGTTTTTTATTGCTTACATATGAATTTAATGCCTGACATGTCCAATCGTCAGTAGTTCCAAATTTTGGCCAAAATAAATGATCAGATTTGATAGGTTCTTTGGTCCAGTCGACCATGCAATACTGAATCATTTTTTCTTTACTTTTTCCTTTTGTTTCAGGCCAATTATACCAATTTTTTAGCATACAACCCAGGGGACTGTCCTGAGAAATATCGGGCAAATCGTTCCCTCTCTGGGAACCTCTCCGTGGGTTCCCCGAGCCGCGGGATTTACTCCCTTTCTGGCCCATAGTCTTTGCCGGCGTCCTGAGATAAGACTGATCCCGTAAACCCTAGGATAATGCCTATCCTGAAAAACCCTTGCCTGAGTCCTTTCAAACCCTTTCTTTCTTTTGCTTCGTCCCTTTGCCGGCCAGGCCTCTCGCGAGACTCTGGAACCGCGGCTAGAAGGGCTCCGCAATCGCTTCGTGACGCAGTCACGTCTCAGTCACACTGCACTCACTCAGGCAGAAAATCACCCCTCCCGCACCAAGCGTCACTCACAGTCCGAGGTCTTCGCCTGGATCCTTTGCGGGGAATCTCCGGGGAGCGTCATCTGGGGATTTCGCTTTTCTTTTGCTTGTTCTTATTGCCTTTTGTTCGTGATACTGTCGGTCCAAGGAAGCACCGGAGTCCAGGGGCCACCTAAAAGGTGGGGTGCCTCCCCTGAAAACCAACACTCCACGGGTCCCAAAGTATCACGTCGGGGTCACCAAATTGTTATAAATGCCGAGACAGAGCCGAAAATATCTTTCATAAATTTATTTGCAATAAGAACAAGCAAAAAGACTAGGCACGCTGGGGGGCAGGGGGGGCTTCCTGCTCCACACCGACGAGCACCAGGTGGTGCTGCGTCACTCTCTTTTATAGTCCTTTCTTCACATGCGCAGCAGGGTCCCTCAAACTTTCCCGGGCTTTCTGGTGTTGCTGGGGCTCCTGGCAGGGATTCCTCCAATCAGCAGAGCCCCCTAAACTTTCCCGGGCTTTCTGGTGTTGCTGGGGCTCCTGGCAGGGATTCCTCCAATCATATTTCACCTGCGCAATCCGGTGTTGCTGGGGTCTTCTGACAGGGGTCCCGCCAGTAATTTTCCACCTGCTTAGCATCAGTCACTGAGTGAAAAAAAACCTCCAAACCCTTTCAACAATAAAGCTATGATAAATCTCCTTTAACTTATGTACATGGTAAACTCTTAACAAAGTCATCATATTTTAACACGAATCACCACCATATTCTTCACAGGTGTAAAGTTATGCAGCATTTTCTCTATAAAGACTAATACTAGCAGATTATTCTTTTCAGTCGAGGAGAAAAAGCTTTTCCTGTGTCTTCTTTGGTGTTAAGTTTGAGAGAAAGCAGTTCAACACTCTAGAATGTAATGTCACTTTTACATTATTTAAGGAAATACCACTTACTTTTGTACAATGCTCCAGCATACCAGGAATTTGAGACCCAGCTGGGTCAGTAATGCTTCTGAGGGTCACAGCTGTCTGCCAGTGTGAGGAACCAGCTGTGACAGGCTGGGAGGAAGCTTTAAAAAATACTCTTTGCCTGTACATTTTGGTAGTGCAAATCACTGCTTATGAAAATACATTGACTGGTTCCGGTGCATTTCCAGCTCCAGCTTTCTTCTCTGTTTTTGTTTCCTTCACTCTTGTTTTCTGGCCTCTTTTCTGTTTCTTTGCCGTGCCACCTTGATGTGATCTCTTCAGATGTTTTCATGTGAAAGTAGCAGCTCTCAAGTGATTTACTGATTTTGTATAGTACAGTGAGATTTAGATTTGGGTGAAAGGACAGAAGTATTCAACAGGCTCCTCATCTCTGTGCTGCTTGTGCCATGGTGGTTTGAAGCAGAACATCTGCAGCAATGACATTTGTGCAGATGATGTTCCCCTGCCATCGTTAGCCGTGCCAGCAAACCCTGGGACCTGAGAGAGATGAAGGCACCTGTAGGGGCAGAAGGCGGTGGGAGGGGTGTGCTGTGCTGGGGTGTGACGGCAGCTTCTGCCCCTCTGCCAGCAGCCAAATAAACCCACATTGGGGGCTTTGGATTTTGTCTGTGTGCTAAGTAACAGTTCCAAATTCTACAGTGTCTTCTCGCTATAGTTAGTGCGGTGCCAATTCAGGGGGTGTATTTCTGAACTATCCTGGCTCATTTATTTATTTATTCATTTATTTAAAGTGTTCTGCGTTCATTTTTTACTGTATGACTAGTTGGTGAGTAGAGAGGAGAAGAGCGAAGTTTTACTCTGAATTCTTGGAGAAGTTTTGGCCATTTAAGCCCATGACAGAACTGATACTGATTTCAATAGGAGCCTTGGTGACTGTCTTAACAGGTTTTATAACCTTCAAATATGCAGGCTGGATTCTTGATGACCAGCTGAACATGTTGTGGCACACGTACAATGGAAACGGAATAACAGTCCTGCCCAAAATAAGATTGCCTTTCATTTTCTTTATTAATTGTTACCATACTTAGTACTTTAGTCTGTGCAAGAAAAATAATATTTATTCTGCTGTTAACACAGAAATTTTAAATAAGAACCTAATCTATATATTAAAAGGATGAAGGTGCTAACAAGTTAATTTAATTTGCAGTATTCAGAAATATTAATAAACTGCCTTGGTAAGCAGATTCTTCCAATGATATATTCATGTTTTTTCTCTCGATATGGCTGAAAGGAGGTGACTGGCAGAAAATGGCAATAGGGGAAATGATGTGGCTTTCTACCTATGAATTTAAAGTGATGCTGCAAGTCGATGTATGTTCTTTCAGATTTGCAGACCTTAAACATTGTTGGGACACAGAGGATCTGTAGAAAATGACATTTACAAATTGCTGTCATGTAACACACCCGTTAGCTTCAGTGTGCATGTAGAAGTGCAAACGTTGTGCTGGAATCACTGGTTGGTGACTGCTCGGCTGGTTGGGGAAAAAAAGTGGTATGTGAGGGCAGAGCTGTGTGTCTGCCAGAGGCAGCCTCTGAAGGCTCCAACTGCTCCACCACTGCTCCTCTGTCGGAGGTCACTGAGCTGCTCAGGCCCTGAGCTGGGGCAGCCCTGCAGGTCTCTCCTGTTCTCTCTGGGTTTGCAGTTTCCCAGTACAAAAGGAGAAGTATGTAAGGGATGTGGGGTGCGAAGGGGGCGCAAGGCTCTGCCTCAGTGGAAGTAGCAAAATAACCTGGTTTTGTTTTGTGGGAGTTCTCCAGGGGTTTGTAGCTGTAGTTAGTGCAGCGATTGTACTGCGGGTAGAAGACTCAAGTATCACAATTTGTTAGCATTTTGAACCTATTTTTTTAACGTAGCAGCTATAGGCTCTGTGAGAAATGTTGGCCCTGTAAGCCAGTGGCAAAACCGCTGCTGATTTTAATGAGGTCTTGATTATATCTGTAAATAATATTTTACTGTCTGTTTGCTTTGTACAGCATTTATTTTCATCAGGGAATGATTTTCAGAAGTTACTGAGCATGTACTGTTTGATGTTTTTTGTTACATCATTAAATTCTTAGTACCTCTAAAAATTAGGTTATCATTTTTTTTTCTTACAATGAGTTGAGAGTCCGGAAGAATAGGAATAGGAACTTTAGAATGGTCAAGACACTGCAAATAAAATTGATGTCTGTTCAGTGTATCTGAAAATAAACTGTTGTGTACATATGGGCATCTATCCAATACTAATGATAATTCTGTAAGGGCATAATATCAGGTGGTAAACAAGGCATTTAGAGTTTTTATGAAGTCCAGCTGGAGCAGAGGTTAAAAAGACCAGGGATGTTAAAATGATTGACTGGATTTTAGATTTTCAGAAGTTTACGAATGATGGGAAAGTAGAAAGAAGAATATAAGATTTGGGAAAACTGTGTTTCAAAATAAAATTGAGAAGAGAGGTGTGGAAAACGTGCATGTGAAGTAGATGGGGAGGAAGTAAAAGGAATATAGGGAAATTAGTTTGTCAGGTGTTAAGAGCTGACACCACAATGGCTTCTTTTTATCTGCTAATCTTTATTTTATAGTGAGCAAACTCTGGGGCAGCTGCTGAGATGGGGAAGAAAAAGACGTGGAGGAGAGGTGGTGGGGAGTGAAAGAAAAATCAGCTGTTAAGCCTTTGTTCTACTGCACCACAAAAGGGCTGCTAGAAGAAATTCAGGGATCAGTCACATTAGCCACAAGGTAATCTCTATCCTCTCTAAATCCTCATCTTCAAATTAACATCCCAATCTTGGCCAAATATGTTTTTGGTGGCTGACTGTCTGTGGCAGGTCTCAGCAAATTTCACACCAGTCTTTAGTACTTGCTTATGGCCCTTAAAAAGGGTCTAATGTGCAGTTGTTTGTTAATGATGGATTTTGTTACAGATTAAACTTTTATCGGGCAGAAATCAGAACCAGAAGCTACAAGGCTGTTTTAGACTGTCAGATCTGCAGCTCTGCTACGCTTTAATGTACAGAAAAGTTAGTTTGATCTTTTTTCATTTAGTGTTTGACATGAGCTAGGAGCATGCAAACAGCCACCTTAGGTGGTGTAGCTAAAGGCCTAATAACTTGGTTATGCCTCTGAATCTTCTTTGTCAAGAGACACATCATTTATACCTGTAACAGTTTCCAATTAAGAGTGTTAGCAGATGAAGAAGACTAGGGTGTAATAAGACTTGAATGAAGTTTTTAGGTAACCCACCCAGTGAGTTGCTTACAGGGAAACATAATATTCCCTAGGCACCGTAAGGATCAACTTTCTGGGGTAAATACTGTGTACATGCTGTGTACATACATACATGTGTAAAATTCAAATGTTCTTTGTGACAGTCAAGGTAAGCTGTGGTGCTTTCGGTTGAAAGCTGCGCTCTGTTCTGGATGTAGAACAGGAACAGTGAATGCTTCAGAACAAAGGATTTCTCTCATTTACTTGCTCTAGTACAGTAAAATGCAAACGCAAGTTCACAGCTTTTAAAATATGCTATCAGCTCTCTAAATGCTTAATAACCAGAGGGGAGAAAATAACAAAACAAAAAACTACTACTCACCCTGGTTTTAAGAAGTTTAATATGTTGTGGGCAAGATGTTTCTGAAAACTGTGTGTTGGCAATTGTAGCCTTAGTGCAAGAAGGCCTTAGGGTGATACTGTTCACTAAAGAAGGGTGAGCAAGAAGTTACTGTGGGAAAAGGGTGTCAGAACTCTAGGGTTTGTTTTCTCATGCTTTCATTTGATTTTGGTTGAGATCCTACAGTGTAGCAATTTTATTGTGATTCTATATGCTTTGAAAACAGTCAAAGGAAGAAAAAGTATGTCTAAAGGAATCAATTCTCTACTCATATTAATGATTCTTTTTTTCCTTATAGTTTGCAATTGCCCAGGACAATGCATGTGACTTCCAAAATGCTGAAGTTGAACACCAGAGAAATCGTAAAACACTTACACAGCACTATATCTTTATGCAGCATTTTCTAAATAGACACTAAGTCTTTGTCAGAAAGAGTTTGTACAGTTAAAATAAAACAAGACTTGACGTGACCCAGAACAGCTTGAGAGAGGCATGAGAGCTATTGGTGAGGAACTGTGAGGAGCTGAACAACTGTTTCAAGTCAGGGATTTGAGGGAGGCTTGAAAGGGCAGTGAAGATGGCCCACTTCCCCAGTTCAAAAAAAAAAAAAAAAAAAGGTACAGGAGTTTGAACTCGTTTTGTTGCCCAGATTTTTGTTACTGGTTTTCAAAAACCACTGTTTCTTTATAATTTAGATAGTGAAAACAGTAATTCTATGAAATCTATGGAGATTTTTTTTTTTTTTTTAGTAGTAAATAATGAAGGAATTAAAAGCTGATTACAAATATATGTTTCTGGGTCTGGATGCTCAGCTAGTGTTCTAGTGTTTGCTGCCTTCAGTGGAGCTAAATGCCCCCATTGCTTGTAGCTTCCTTTGAGCCTTGTGTTTGTTGGGCTGAGCAGTGCTGAGGGAAGGAAGGGTGGGATAGGCAGTGCAATAGGTTTTCACTGCAGTGCCCTTAGCACTTGTCCCTTGGTATATTGTTGGTCTCCTCCATTCCTCTTGAAACTGTTCTTCTGTCTTGGAAGTCAGAAATGAAGCTTGCAAACCCGTGGTAAATTGTGTTGCTCAGAGGACAGATGAAAACACAATATGGTGAAAAGAGCTTATGCTGATTTCCTATGGAAACAAGACTTGCTGTCCTACTGTCCTGGTGTATTGTTTGTATATTAATCTGCACCAGATATTTTTGAACTTGTTGGTTGCTTTTGCAGTATTTTCAAAGGAACGGAAGTCTTAAAACTTAATAATTAAGTTTTAGTAAGTTTTGAGAAATTGGAGGAGAGAGACTCCTGTATGGTCTCTGGCTGAGAGAAAAGCTGCCTGGTGAGCTCATTCTATCATCATTGTCAAAGAGTCAACCTAGAAGAGTTTTGTGTGTGTCCTGGCTGCTGGGAGCTGCTTAGACATTAAAATGAACTAGCCACAACATGCAAATCTGTAGGTAACTAGGCCTTGTTAGATCTGGTGCTCATAATTATATGTGAGAAAAAAGCCTGAGTAATTATTCTTTTTTTTTTTTTTTGTGGTATTCTGGTTTGTTTTGGTTTTGTTTGGGGTTTTTTTTTGTTGTTGTTCTTTTGTTGGGTTTTTTTTGAAACGGTCTTCCTCCCTCCCCCTGGGTTATTTTTCTATTACCTTTTCTAAAAGCATAGGGTGGAGCACTCATTCAGGGTGTTGGACTGATGAGAATTGATTTGTTTAAGCCCATAGGCTGTATCCATTTACACCACCTGAAGATCTGGCTTTGTTTTTAATCCTTACCTACCTGAAGTCCTCAAGGAGGCATGTTGTGGATATGGAGCTTTTGTGAAACTCGGCTTTTGACTGAAAAGCTAACAGGTATTGTATATTTGAGTTAGTCTGTTTTCATTGACATCCAACAAACCTATCAGCACAAGCAAAGAAGGCCAGACTTTTTTTTTTTTTTTGTGTGGTGTCAGGAAAGGATGGGGAAAGCCCAAACAAGCCTACTATCAAGGTACAGATTAATTGTTTTTGCTTTGAACTAATGCACCTGAGTGCTTGGAAGAACATAAGCCGTGCCACTTAGTGAGCTGTGTGTTGGGCTGCCCACAGTGTAACTGAAGGAAAGATCCTGGTTCCAGGTACCAGCTGAAGAGGAGAAGCTGCTGAACTGTGCTCTGTTGCCATTCAACATCTCCCTGGTACCTCTGGCTTTAGGAGGTGAGTTAAAAGTAGAGAAGTAGGAGAAAACTTCAGAGGCAGGCATCTGTTTTTGTGTGCAATAGCAAAACCCTTACCAATGAGTAGTGTGTACAAAATCCAAATATTTGTATTCAAGAGTGTGCAGTCCCACAGAAGTGTTTTAAGTGGTTTGTTGCTCTAGTAACAATGAGCTTAGAAGTGAAGCAAGAGAGTCTTTGTGTCAAGAGAGGCTTAACAGACATATGGAATGATAAGTTTCAGTACTTCAGGCTTCTAAGATTTAGAAAACTTCCTACATTTCTGAACTGTAGCTGATCACAATTTGTTGTGGAGAACATGGAGAATAAATATTAAAGAGAGTGACTGTGAAAAATAATGATATGGTGTGAGAGTTTGGCACAGTAACAACAGCAAAAACCTCCTCCTGTGGTTGTTTATGTGATAGACAGTAAACTGTTCATCAAATTCCATTAAAGATGCTGGGAGCTCGTGACATGTTATTCCATAAACTATGTAGGCCTAAGTTTAATCTTAACTATTACACTGTGTAACGACTAACTGACTATAAGTGCTTATCTAAGTTGAAATGCTGAAGCAAGGACTCCTACTGTGCAAAAGACTGAAAAGAGGGAGAAAGGGAAGAAGGACAAAGGGGAGAAAGACAAAGGGGAGAAGAAGAAAAAAAAAAAGGGGGTAGTGTCTATATTCTGTAAGATATAAACAAAAGCTTTGTGAGCCACTCTCAGGAAAGCAGGAAATACGAGGAGTTGGTGACGTGAGGAAGACCCGGATGGAGCGACCCCCTAGCTGCAAAGTGCACAGACGCAGGGTACACCTCTCAGAGAGACCCGATACCGGAAGGCGGAGGATATAAAAAAAACGGATCCTCGGGAAGTGAGTGCGCGCCATTGGTGGAGCAGGGACTCCCCGGCCGCCCAGCGCTGTTTTGCTTATTGCCGCTTGCTAAAATAAATAATTGAAATTTAAGTTGTCCTAACTTGCATCATTTTGGCAAGGTAGTCTATAACAGTTTATTTTGGAAAACAGTTCGGGCAGGGCACTACAGTGATTGTTCCAGAGCGTGTTTCTCTATAAAACCAGGTTTGGTTTGCTCTGTCAGACAGGTGGCATTGCCGTGCTCCTGTAAAACCATTTGCTGAGCTTGTGTGCAGAAATGCACCTGTCTGTTGGAATGAACATTTCCCCTGAGACAAACTGGTCTGGGGGTGCAGCAGAGTGACTCGGGGTGAAGCATCCTTTTTAAGCTGGGATTCTTGCTTTTGCACTGTGATAGTTTTGCCTTTGTTCATGTTAGTTGTGCTTCAGTCAGTGCTGGTTGTGCTTCAGTTGGGCTCTGGTTACTGTATATGTGTATTAGACCTTTTGTAATTTATCAGTTATGAATGATTGTTATTCAGGAAGGTTGTTTTGTGGGCTACTTTATTATCTTGAATATCGCAGACCTGTAATGCTTGGGGAGTTAAGGGAGGGATTTAATGACTCTGTGACAAAGGAACAGTTACAGAAATGGTGGAAAGAATCCTTGAATGTATTATTTTTATTTCCCTGGAGTTAATCTTCACATATCAAAGTAAATTAACCAGAATATGCTGCTTAGATGTCTTCTGGCTTCCCAAGTCAAAAGCCGTTCTGAACAAGATGTGATTCTCTCTATTCCCTGTCCTACAGTCCTTACTCACAGTGTGCTCCTAGTGAAGTCAGTGTCACTGAACAAAGTGATATTCTACAGACGTTTGGGGTATTAAGGGAAAGGTGCCAGTTACTGCAATATGTAGAGGTGAAATTATTTTGCCACGAGTTTTTTTTTTTTTCTCTCTTAACTAGGTTTTTGCCATTCGTTACTTAATGCATGAAGAATGAAGAGGTGTTTCTCCTGGAACGAATGCTAGGTCATAGCCTGTCATATCATTCTGGGAAGATTTTTATAAAGGGTGTAATGTTTTGTCATGAAGCTAGTTTTCAAAATCAGTTGAAGACCCCTGGAGACATGTGCTGTGCTAGAATGGAGTATTTGCGTGCCTTGCTTTGTCCATTTAATGCCCTGAGGGTTTTCCTACTGAGTGGCTTTACTGGAGAGGTCAAATTAGATGGGAATTGAAATCATATCCTGGCTGGAGATGAAACAGAATATATTTCATATTTGTTTGTTTGTCTAGGAGTAGGTACATACAGAGATGAATTTCAGTGTAATCCTCAAGCTGTTCACTATGTTGTGCTAATCTCTACAGCTCCATCTGATTGCCAAGGGAAAAAAGCCACGGGTAGGTTTTAAAAGTTTCTGCCGTCGGTGCTGGTGTGACCCTTGGTTCACCGTAAGGATGTGTTGGAGCAGCTTGACAGGGTCCCTGTGCATTGCAGCCTTTGCTGCTGCTTTCCCCTTCTGTCTCTGGTTTGGGATCTGTCTGTTCAGATGGAGCAGCGTGTGGGTCTTCCCTTTCACCAGAACAAGCCCAATCCTGAGATCCTTTGCTTTGGTTGCTCAGCCTAGCAGCTTTGGATTCAGGACCTTCTTTTTTCTCCTGTACCTGAACCAGCAGCTTGCGCAGCAGAGTTTTCCCAGGGAGCAGGTCTCTAGGTCTGTCCCAGCCAGAGGAGCTGTGTGCTTTCCAGCCCGTCCCTCCTTGGGACCCTTGTGCTGGCAGGCTGGTGTCACCCTGCGTGCCTCGTTAGCTGCCGGCGTCTCCAGCCCCCCTGTCAGTGGCTGCACCCCTCAGCCAGCACTGAGGCTGTGCTCAGCCTTCACCTCACCTGACACTGCCCTGCTCTGGCTGCTGGGCAGATCTTGCCAGGGTCGGGACCACAGGAGGAGGGGGTGACACACCCTGCTCGCAAGGCAAGAGCTTTCTGGCAGCTCCTGGCCATCCTGCGTTCTGGTGCGGAGGAGTTCCTGCAGCTGGAAGGGATGGGATTGCCTGGGATTGCTGGGCAGGAGCAGGCTGTCAGCTCGGGAAGAGCTGAGGAAGGCGACAGCTCCCAGCAGGGTTTTCCATGCTGAAGTGCCTCAGGCATCTCAATCCCATTTTGTCAGTGTCCTGAATGTCATAATATGTCTTTACAGCTAGTCATGACCTCCAGGGGCTTTTGAGAAAATACTGTCATTACTGAAGAGCTGGGTTAATCCCTCCCTAAATCCATAAGTAATTCAGGCTGTTACTGTGGTTTCAACACTCTTCCCTAGAAAGCACAGACCAAGTGAGTGATGGAGATCAAGAAAATAATCTACAGGTACCAAATCTGAGAACTAAGCCCTGAATTTTTAAATATTTAAAATATCTTAATAAATTATTTACTATTTAAAGTGTATTTAAAACACCATTTCAGCAACTCCCCCTTTTTTGGATTTTTCTTTCTAATTTTTTTGGTTTAGGATAGAAGTTTCAGGTATCCTGTTATTCCCGCCCCCCCAGGCTGTACTGAAATGAAGTGTTAGTTCAAGACATGAACTTGGTGATGTCACTGCTTGGGTGTAGTAAGGCACAGATACCGAAAATAGTTTAAATGTCATGGTGGCAACCACTTAAATGTGTGAATTTAAGAGAGAAGGCTGTAGTTAATTTGAATTACTCACACAGCTTGATGGAAGGAGTGAGTGCTCTCAGGAAATGCAGTTATCAAGTTTTAAAGATTTTTGTTTTGAAGGATTTTGCCTCCCCAATATATACATTCTCTAGATCAGTTGTGATGTAAAAAATGCAGTCAAAATAATATTGTTAAGGTTTTTTTTGTGCTTAAAATATATTATCTGTATTTATTGTTTGTCATTGGCAGTGACAAATGGAATGAGGTGTAGCCAGTTTTAGAAAAATAATGTTTTCTAACATGGTCTTCGTGCAGTGGGTGTGTAAACTGGAAGCTTGATGCCAAAGTATGTGGCGAAGGTTAAAAGTCTGGATATTTTCAAGGGAATGCAGGACAAGTTTATGGAAGTGAAATCCAAGGAGTGTTTCCAAGTACACAGAAATTCTGACGGGAAAATGGTAGGACACGGGAAGACTATTTCTGGGGAGCAGTACCTTATGCTCTTGCTGGACATAAGATTTTGCCCTGCCTGAGCCCAGTGTGCGGGCTGGCTGCATTTTAGGAGTGGCCACGCCAGATCAAAGTTCTGCAGTCACAAAGCATCCTCAAATTAAAATTGATTACAGTTGTGAAAATTAAGAACTGGAAGTCTTTGTGAGAGCTGGTTATGTCCGCAGTGCCCAAGATAATACAAATTGTATGAGCTGACAATCTTATTCCGTGAGCTGAGGGAATGCTGCTGATCTTCTCTTTGGTTTTTGAACTTTGACAATCCACTGTCCCACGTGGCCAAACAAGGGAGATCTTGTTTTCTGTGTATCAAACGACGGCAACAATTTCTTGGCAGCTGAATTAATTTCAGATTCTGTAACATGACTTCAGAGTAACATCAGATTTCTCATGTCTAATGGTATTTTAGCCTCTCAACTCTATTCACAGGAAGAAAAAATCCTGAGGTGTTTGTGTTTTAAATTTGATCTCCCCTGCATTCTTACATAGCATGTGTATGTCACAGACCCCTTCACAGATAACGATGTGAAAAGCACTGTGGCCATGACTAGCATCACTTCTTTTCAAAAATCAGTTCTTAAACTTTCGGATTCTAGATGAACAAAAGGTTTTTAGTGTATACGTAATAAGAGGAATTCCATTTCCGAGACTGATCTGTGCTGCATGATAAGATGAAGTCACTCATACAGCGTTCGTTTTAATAAGCTAAATGAAACATTGCAGGAATAGGAAGCAAAGATTTAGTTCGCCCCTAAAATACATGAAAAAAAAAGTGACTTACTGAGGTAGTGGGTAACCAATCCCCATTTCACATAGGGGATGAGGCTACAATATGTCTCTGCATGGGGGAGTGCTGAGCAGAAATAAAGGAGGTGTTTTTCCTGCTGTGTATTTTGTTAGTGAGACTGCTTGCTGGGATGAGTCAGGTTGGTTTCTTACATTGAAAAATATGATGTCAGCTTGTGGAAGTTTTAAAGAAAATGAAGGAAGCTTATTCAAGAGTCAGAAAATGTTTTAACCTGGGGGGTTAAAAAAGGTCTGCTTGTTTGAGTTAACAGGGAAAAAAAAAAGGAATTTGATAAATATAAATAAAAATATGGAAATGTATGTGCAGGTAAGAGGAAGCTTCTTGAAATAGGGTGGTGTTTAGTTAGTAGTTGGAAGTACAAGAGTTTGTATAAAATCTGGAATCTGAATATGAGGGAACTAATTTGTGCGTACTGTTCTATAGGAGGTCTGAAGCAGTGCTCATCTTGGTGACTCTGTCCCTGAAATCTGAGAATAGAGCTATTTCTGGGATGCATACTATCACATGATAAACTTTATTTTGAGAGTCTGTGATGGATGGATTAAAAAAGAGACCCCTTTCAAAGAGTCCGCAGTGCAGGTATCTTCTGTTTAACACTATGTTTAATATGGAAGCATTTGCACTGCTCATGCTGATTATTCTGTGCATTAATTTAATTTTTTTCACAGCTTAGGGCAGGAAAATGATCTAGCCTCTTGCATCTTCATGTTCTTGCATATTAGGACTGACTTAAGAAAGCTGATGGAGAGAGTTTAATTAATTTAATTTGTTTCCATGGGACTTAAAAAAATAAATACTGATCCAGTTCATTTTCTATAGCAGACTGTTCTGTTTGATGTGGCCTAAGGGATAAGATGTCTCGAGTTTTTAGGGTAAAAAGAGGGATCCAGGACCTGAGAAGTGCTTCCTCCATCCTTGGCAGCAGCTGAGGTGCCCTGGGCCACTGCCCAAGTGTCCTCTGGGTTGTCTCCAGGAGGTGCTGGAGAGGGGTTCAGCTGCGGGGCTGTGGCCGCTGCTGTCACAGCTGTCCTGCGTCTCCTCTGGGGACGGCCGGAGGGGTGTCCCCATGCCCCTGTGCCACAGGCTGTCCTCTGCAGGGCCCCATGGCCAGCCAGTGCTGGCTGCGCTCAGGGCAGGCTTCTCCTGTGCCTGGGGGGTACCTAAAACCCTGCACTTCTGTTGGGGGAGAGTGCACGTAGAGTCGTGCTGGCCTGAGAGTGCTGAGTGAAAAAGATCGGTCGTTTTTCTAACTCAGAAATTGAGTGATTATGGATTTTGCTAACCAGAAATTTGTGTTCCTTCCCCCCACCCCCCCAGCTATGAGGGCAGCAGCTTTCCTTGTTCCCTGCTGGCCTTTTGCCTCTCCCACCCATGGGTGCCTGCGGTTCCAGTCGCTCCCTGTCCTGTGTCCGCAGCCTGGTCGGGAGGAGCCTCACAGACCTTGGCTTGGCTATGCTTAGGCTTTGCTGGACAAGCCTGGGCTTAGGCAGAGCTTCACACTGAATTCACATTGTCATTATGAAAATGGGCATCTAATTGGTTCTTCCAGCTAACTGAAGTGAAGGCTGGGTGGCATCTGTTTAATAAAGTCCATCATCATCTGGAGATTAAAGGAGGAAATATTTATACTCTCCTGTATCCCAGTGCGTTGGCTTAGTATTTTTGTGGGCGTTCGATGCTGACCTGGAGGTTTATAAGAGACTTTATGCCGTCAGTACCTGACTTGGAACTGTTATGCACATGTTTCCATATTGAAGTTTTCTTGGACTCTGGTAGATATCTGAATACCTTACCGTAAATTTGAACCCTCAGAAAATGAAAGTGAGCTTTACCAGTCTTTTGTCTGAGCTGCCCAGTACGAAGACCCTAACTTAAGCATGTTTCTCTCATTTATTTCCACCATGATTCTCTGTATTTTTTAGGACTTCAGTGTATGATATTCTTTCTTTCTTTCTTTCTTGGAAACAGTACTTCTCCAAAGAAATCTTTATGCCAAGTTATATTCAAACACATTGCCATTTCAAGAGGAAAACAAACTGAAAACATTTGTAGATAGTTGAGGCGTACCGTATGTTGTCCCTCGCTTTGCCACAGCTGGATCCTTCAGAAGATTGTTGTGGTCGCATCTCATGGGGTGAAGTGTAGGAAGCACGTGTGGCACGTTTCTTGACTGACTATGAACTTCTGACTTTCTTGTGTATAGCACAGTCCTAATGCTTTTTTAATACAGGTTTTGTGTGTGTGAGAGTTGATTTTATACTACAGTATCGTAGTGTCATAAGGTGTAATTATCAAGCTATAATTAAACTGCTACTGAGTTATATAGTTTAGGATGATAGATTATTTCCTTTTGGATTGAGGCCATTTCTTTCATGTGGTTTCCACGTCTCTGATTTCTTGTTCTTCAAAATATGATTAAAGACTCAGCAGACCTACACAGCTAATGACACAGTGGGAAGTTCAATATTTTAATGACTTAGAGGCATAAAGCCCCCCTCCATGTTTATTTCTTCATTAAAAATGTTATTTAATAATCTATGCTAATGAAATACGACAAAAATGAAACCACAAAATACAGCATCTGTGGCAAAGCTGAAGCTCGGCTGTCTAGGCCATTGCAACTCCAGGGTGTGTTCACAGGCTGTACTTTGTGCATCAGCTGAATTGCCGGGATGCTGTAACAGGCTGTAGTGGGAGCTCTGGCTCTGACTGAGAGCTGGGCATAAGCGTTGGGGTGGGGGTGCCCTGTTCTAAGGGCTGTCCTTGTTTCTGTCCAGTCAGCTGTAGCAGATGCATTCCCGGACTGGTTTGGATCAACCACTTCAATACCATGTTCCAGTTGGGTTACAGCAAAAGATATGAGGGATCCTCAGGCCACTGGTGGTGCCTGTATCAGAAATGGAAACGTGCCCTCAGGGAAAACGTGGACAATGAGTGATAGAGGTAGAGAGGGACAGCAGTGGGGGCTTGTAAGGAGGGAATGGAGAAATCTGGTGTCAAGGAAAGAGTGATGTTCAGGGTGTGTGCCGGGAGGAGCTTGGTGGTGTGTCAGAGGATGGCAGCTGGACTGCTGACCTTGGGTGATGCTCCGTTTGCCATCTGACAGCTGGACAGCTGCAGCTCTTTGCAGTGACCTGTTCGGCCGGGGACCAGGAGAGGCTTTCAGAGAAAAGGCAGCAGCACCACTGTTAGATGGACAGTCTGACAGTGAATGCTGCTTCGCTGCTTTTTTTTTCTGAAAAAGTTTCTGAGCAAATGTGACGTACGCTGTGTTTGTGCATATATGCTCTGTAAAATGTACATATTTACATCAGCTTCCATCCTTTTGCATACATGATTTCTATGATAAAGGTGTTTGCTACTGCCTGGTGAAAATACGTGTGTGACCCCTATGACTAAATGTTGCTTTTGGCAAGAGATTTCTGCAGTAATGATGACCTTAAAAATTGGTTTAAATTTCTTTGATTTTTTTTTTTTTTAATTTATATTTCCCTGTGAACTATGGTGTAAGTAAAAGAAAGGTGGATTAAAATTCAAGACCAAGTATCTGTTCTGCTATAAGAATATGTAATGCTTTATTAAAACCAATAACATATAGTTTTCAACTACTTCAAAACCATTTCTATCTCCTTACCATAGCAGTAACATTTAGTGCTTACACAGTGCTTGACCTTTCCAAAAATACTTTACAGATATTAATTAATTGTTTTCTGAGGTTGAAAAAGCCACCCAGTGCAGAATGTGGGCAGGAGCGATGGGGCCAACCAGGCCAGGAGAGCAGAGTGGGCCTTGCTACACCTCGTTATTTCGTGTTGTAAAGACTATTGTCAGAGGTGCCAGCCGCCTTTCATTGTCCTTCCCTCCTGATAGCTCTTACCTTGAGGAGTCCACCCTGCGTATTTCTTAACAAATCTCTGACAGTACACCGTGAAGTTTTGCCTCCTGTGTACTTTTAGGCCCTCTGAGGTTTTCACTGGAAAACAGCTGATATAGCTATGTTCTCTTAGTAGGCCTCAGATGAGGAGTGATTAGCATTTGTGTGGTACCTTCCAAAGAGTGAACTCGAGGAGTCTAACAAAGTTGGCATTTCCTCATTTTGCAGATGTATAAAAAATTAAAGCTCAGAGAAGACAGAATTGGAAATAGCATATTGGTCTCCTGGCAAATAGCTTCTCCTTAAGTGAATGAATAAGATTGTCTTAATATGGAAAGCAGAAATGCTTTGAATTATGAAAAAGAACAAGATTACAGGACTTAAGAGGTGCAATATATTTCACATCCTATGCTTAAGTCAGAGGAAAGGAAGAGCAAATATCCATGCATGTCGAATTGGGTTCACAGCAAGAGAGTGCATACACCTGGGAATTGGTGTAGAGAAACAATTGCTACCATTGTTATTTAATTTCATTAGCAGATTGATTAGCAATGTCCAGGCAAGCCGAGTACCAACAGCAGACAATATTGTCAGACCACACCATCACCATTGCTCCGTGCGCTTTAGTAGACCTTTGTTAATCTTTGCCAGCAGAGGACCTGGCACAAATCTCTGCTTCAATCCCAGTTCTGTCCCCAAGCCCATTAATGTATGTTCCTTCCGAGCGCTTTAGGAGCACTCAGACACTTCTTCCCAGCGCTTCTTTCGCTGGGACGTCAGAATCAGGGCTGCTGCTGTGACAGATTTTCCTCACCTCCAGCTGCCAGCCATAGGCACAGCTTTGGTGTTTGCTCCTCTGTCTTTGGTGTGGGGTAGGATAATCCTGTGTGCCTGGGGTTCCTGCAGCCTCTGAGCTTCTGCAGCAGCTGCCTGGACCGAGGCTTTGCCAAGTTCAAGGGCACTTCTTGTGTGTCTTGGCCCATCCTGTCCAAGGAGAATAGGATGTCACTTCCAGTGATCCCACAGGGGCTTGGGTTGAAAAATCCTGTAGGAAAGAGAAGAAGGTGTCAAGTAAGGGGGAAAAAGGCTGATCAAATCGGGAAAGAAGATTCGTGTTCAAATGTCTCAGACTTTTTTTTTTTTTCTTAACCTGGTATCAGGTTTTTGTCGAGCAATGTTTGCTACAGTTTCAGGAAATGGTATTGGCATTTAAATATTAAAAAAAAAAAGATTGCTTTTTATTCAAAGTATTTTTTTTACCTTCCAGAAACAGAAACTTGATTAGCAGATGATTATGATAAATGATTATTTCCTGAGAAGTCAAATGGACTCAGCTGAGATGAAATTTTTTTTATTGTCTTTGTCAGATAAGAATAATCAGTCCAGTATGTCGTTGCCTCTTTGCTGTCTTTCACTGCACAACTTAGTTAAGGTTTGGACTTTCTGTTGGGCATTTTGCAAAGCAGGAACACAGATGTGGCTGAAATAGAGCAGTCTGTGGGCTGTTCATTCTCGTGTCCTGCCTCGCGCTGTAAAGAGTGGCAAGGGCTCTGGGAGGAGCTGCAGGTGTGACTCCTACTGAGGCACTGCTTTTATTCCGTGCACTTCTGAGATCTGCTAAAGCACTGAAAGTTGAGATTTAACAGAATATTGGAATAGGGTGTTGACATTAAATATTGTAGTCATCAGCATTGTCTTATCCGTAAAACTGAACACAGTTTTTGATTCATTCCAAATTCTAGCCTTTGCAATTGGTAATGGGCCAGGTATCTGCAATCCTTGGTACCCCTCCAACAATGAGAGCTGGGAACAGAAATCACTGTGTTGTAAAGCATCTAGGAATGTCCTAAAATCCCACAGAATTACAGATTTTGTTCATTATGTGAAGCATATTAATTACCCTTAATGGCAGAGGGATTTTTTTTTTTTTTTAATTAAAAAAAGACAAGCAAACCCTGAGTGCATAATCAGCACAGAGTATCTTCTGTGTTGGTCTGTTTGTGCTTTTACTTCAAGAGGCAGCTGAGAATAGATGAATGTCTGTTAGAGGCACCTTGTTGAGGTAAAAATCATAACCACCTTGAAAGCTAATGTATAGGAACAAGTTAGTTGTAAGTAAAAGCTCACTTTGTCTTTTAGATTTTAATTTTAGTACACACCTTTGCTTAATTATGCTCTCCACTTCTTTTAAAGTCTTCTCCATTGTGGTGTGTGGAGCTTTCTCTATGATAGTTTATACTAATGTTTAAGAATTTTTCGGGGAAATAAGGCTGAAGCAGCTAATAAATTATTTTTTTTTTTTATTAAAAGGCCAATCTGAATAGGTATAATTAAACATCTAGTTCATCACTTCAGTAGGCAGCAATTCCACTCATGTTCTTGTGTCTCATTGCACTGTCTGGTGACAGCTGGCTAACATGTTAGCTGAGCGTTTGATCTGATCAGTGGTGAAGTTCCCAAGATTGCCAAGTTCCTGCACTGTTTATACGAATACCAGCAATCCAATATCACACATAGGCCTATGCTTTTAGTCTTTTCTTGATACAGAGAAACAACTATGCTTTGTTTTCTGTCTACTTATACTGAGAAACTTAGCTTGGAAACAATTTTTTTTTTTCTTTTCTTGGCAGTTTGGATCTTGAGGGAATAGTAAATACTGTGATCAGAGCAGGAAGTCTGAAGTTTTTTGAAATGTGAGGTCCTGATTGCTGCTTATTAAGAAAGCTGGATTTCCATATTGGCTAACAGGAATTTTAAAAAAAGTGACGTGATGCTGAGATCTTAATTACAAGCCCAAACTTTTTAATCATCTGAGTAACAGGTCTGATTTGTTTGTACAGTTTTTTAGGAAATTATTAAAGTGGTGTTGTGAACAGTAGCCCTAGCAGCTTTTCAGAGGTTAAGGCATCTGTGCAGCCTAAAAAATGTATTCCAGAATAGTAGACTATTATCTCAAAAACCGTGCTTGGGCTATTGCATATGCAAATAAAGTTATGCTTTCCAATATTTGAGTAGGCATGGTGTTGATCCCTGGTCAATCAGGGGTGTTGTGGTTTGAGCTCAGAGGGCCACTGAGTACCCTGGATCTGCTTGCTGGCTCCTTCCCCTTCAGGAATGGGAAGGAGAAAACAAAGCGAAAGGTTCAGGAATCAAGATAAGAACAGGGAGGGATGACTCACCCATTATGGTCATGGACAAAAGACAGATTGCTTAGGGGAAGAAAGAGAACATCAGTTTAATTCAAGTACCAGCAACACTTAAAGAAGACAGTGAAAAGTATAACCCCACCTTAAACCCCCTTTGTCTCCCCCCCCCCCTTCTTCCTGGGCTCAGCTGTGCTCCTGCTTTCTCTGCCCTCTCCCCACAGTGGTGCAGGAGGCAGGGATGGGGGGTGCAGTCAGTCCATCCCCCATTGTCCCTGCTGCTCTTTCCTCCTCAGGGCAGGGGTCCTCGCACTGCTCCCCTGCTCCAGCGTGGGTCCCCCCACACGTCGCAGCCCTCCCAGCGCCCAGCTCCAGCAGCGGGGCCTTCCCTCAGAGTCCCGGCCTGCTCCGGGCGCAGCCGCTTGCTCTGCTGTGGGTCCCCCATGGGCTGCAGCTGGGCATCTGCTCCACTGTGGCCCTCCATGGGGCAGGGGCGACTGTGCCCTCTCCCCACGGGCTGCAGGGGGGGTCTCTGCTCCGGCCACCTCCCCTCCTTCTCCTTTCTCCCACTGACCTTGCTGTCTGCAGAGGTGTCCTTTCCATAACTCCTCCTCCCAACTCCCCCTCCATGGTTCCCCTTATTAAATATGTTCTCACAGAGGCTTTGCCCTGGCCAGGGGTAGGTCAGACTTGGAGCTGGGGCAGCTTCAAGAAGTTTCTCCCAGGGGTCACCATTGTAGCCCCCTCCCCTGCTCCCAAACCCACCACACACACAAACCCAGCACAAGGGGTCCCTTGGAACACCTCAGGTACTGGGGAGACTGGGAATGGGTAAAATGGTGATCTCAGATTTAGGCTGCTGTGCTCCTGCTGTAACTCTGCCAATGACAGTAGGGTTATTCTGTGTTTATATCCAAATAGATGGTTACCTGATTAGACGAATAAAAGAAAAAGACTAGAAACCATTGAACTGAGAGATGTTTGGCTTTATTAAGGATGTTGAAATCCATGCTAAATAATCAAAGTTGAATGAATATAGAAAGATGAGTAACAGGAACAGCCGGGGGTTTTTTTAGCCTCTGGACGTTACTATCAATATAATGCTGAGAATAGGTGTTTTTCATCTGTATTGGAACATTCTTCATGGAAGCATTGAACATAAACCCTCTATACCCAAGCAATTTTTGCAATTGTGGCATATATTCTATCAGGAAATGTCACTGCAGACTGCCTGCTGGAAATCAGAGAGTTAAATATTGACATTAGATTCTAACAGGTCCAGAGAATTTAATAATCTGTAACAGCATTAGTGGTTATGCATGCTAAGATAAAGGTTATCATGCTTTGCTCTAGAAGCTGATTGCTGTAGGGACCTGTGATGCCACTTCCCCCCTCTACTCACTTTAGAACAGCACAAGAGCTAGTGGCATTACAGGGATAAAAAGATTTTCTTACAGTCAAATCATCTTTGTAAAAAGATAGGTAGTGGACTTAAAGGTTCAGTGGTCTCAATTTGTATAGTGGATGTGGCATCCCTCCGTCTGTCCTAGTGAGACGCTGCAGTGCAGAGCTGTTACAGGAGGGCTGGCACAGCACTGCAGGCAGATACAGTGCGGTGCCTGACTCTGTTGCCAGAAGCATTATTAGGGTGATGTGATAGGAGGAGCTTCATATGTGTTAGAGAATTCAGAAGCGGATTAGGAACTCAGTCTCCATGTCAGTACAGATGGGTACCCTGACAGAGTGCTAGTGTGCTTTGGGAAAAGCTGCGTAGAACTGCTGTGCTGAGACTGTTATAAGAGCTACTCAGAGCTGAACAGCTTTAATCTGTTTGTTTATGGCTGAAAGAGTACACACGAGGAAACATGGAATAAAAATTGAATTCAAAAGTGAGTAAAATGTTTCTTGTTTGTTGATTTAGCATACATTTTATAAAAAATCTGTGGTCAATTAGTAATGTGAGAGAAGAAGGCAGAGTACATGAGCCAGATACAGTCAACTAGGAAAAAAACATCTGCTTCTTAGTATCTGTTTATGCAGGACTGGCTGCAATTTCAAGTATGTTCTGTGTTGATCTGGACTTTATGAATGAATATTGAACAGAAGGTACTGTGGTTTTTTTTGAGAGACTATTAGCTGATGCTCAAACACACTGATTCAGCAGCTGAGTATGTCCTGAAATGTATTATACTCTGATAACCAGTCTGGGTATATAGAAGATTTCATTATAGTTGGATATTTAATGCGAGGGGGGAGATGTTAACCTCAAATCTAATTACCTTGTCACTCAAAGTATTTGTTCTCATAGTCTGTTTCCCTCTCTATATTACATTGTTACTTCTTTCCCCCACATTTTGTTGGAAATCTATTTCCTTTACATTTTTTTTTCTTTTACATTTCCCTAATTAAAGGGGAGGTGAAAGAATATTAGAAATGTTGAATTATTGTTTACTGCATATTGTCCTTGCAGTAAAATGAAACATGGCTTTCTTTCTAAAAGTAAAACAACAGCCAAAAAACCCACCTGTGCCTGGCTCAAGCCATTTAGAATTGAACTTTATCTCTCATTGTATATTTAACTGGAAAATTGTAACCTGCTTTGGCTGAGATGTTTTCCTGAGTACAGTACCCTGAGTTCTGTGGGCTGTTGCTCTGATCAGAGCAGTACGTCTGTCTTAACCATCTGGTGGAGTGGGGCTACGGGCATCTACTTAACATCACTCGCTGTCCTGATCGACAGATACTTTGATGAGACTTGGTGTGTGGATAAGATGAGCTTCATTCTGTACACATTTAATGAATAAGTGAAGAAAAAAATGTGCATAGGTTTGTTTGTTTCATTTTACAGAAAATTTGGTAGACGATTGTAGCTGGATTTAGGTTTTTTTTCCCCCCATTCTTGTACTTTTTTAGATCTTGTAGTCACAAAAAAAAAAAAAAATATATAGTCACGGAAGCTAGGGCTGTACAGATTACTTAAGCCTGCCAATAACGGGGATTCCCTCCCCCCTTCTCAACCTCAATCTGCAGAGCAAAAAGCAGTCCTCTCATCTAATTGAATGTCTGAAGTGCTAAGGCTTGGACAATAAGCCCAAGCCAGAGTTGACCTATAGATGAATCCTGTACATTTTATAACTGATAACCATTGTGCTAATAGGTATTATACTAAGTTATAGCAAACCAACTATTCTGATGTAAAAGGTGGGAATACTGAAGCCTGAGCAACAGGCCCTGAACTGAAACTGCTAACTCTGTATGTAGTCATTAGTGAAATATGCATAGAAGATGTAGCTTAAACATCATAAAACATGTCTATCTTGAATGTATCCTTATATTTCTTTATGTGTGAGCAAGACAACAAGGCCACAGAAACAGTTGTCTGGCCTTGTGACCTTGCTCATAAATTAACTAGATAAGCAGGGAAACTCCCTTAGCTTCTCCCTTAAGCCCTGGCCAGGCTCTGGGGGGAACCTAACGTGAGATGAAAACCAGATATTTCCGCTTAAAACAAAGGTGCCAGCTATTCTGGCTTACTGATTTTTAGGTATATAAGGCTGGACCCGCTCACAGCGACTTTGGAAGCCTCACCTACGGGTGGACGCACCGCGTAGGATTTCCCACTTGCAGGGAAAGGTTCTCCAAATCCTCGCTGTAACCGGGGCTCCCCAGCGACTGCGGATCTGGATGATGGTAAAGTATGCAAGTGGTGATGGATCTTTCTTAATCACTATTCTCTCTCTCTCTCAAGTAGTAATGATTTGATGCATTACCCTGTATTTTCCTATTTGTTTAAGTGCACTGTTCTGTCTTTTCTTACTGTATGTTTTCTGTATTATTCTGTTATATTATTTAGTTATTTCTAGTAAAATACGCCTGCTCTTTTCACTCTGGTGTCTGAGTTTAATTGATATCCCTGATCAGCAAAACAATGTCTAACTCCTTTTTCATGCTGGAGGTTACTGTATTTCTCATCACTGAAATTGGTCCAGCAGTCTGCTGTGGGACACAGTAAATGGCTCCCTGTGTAGTTGTGACTGATCTCTCGGGAGTATGTAGTTTGTCTGGTGGCATTGTGAAATGTCAGGAACAATACACAGAAATCAGGGTTTCAGCAAGGATTTTTACCTAAGTCTTTGAAATTGCAGACCTTTTAAATCTGATTGCTTGGATTAGAGGCATAGAAGACAGAAGGAGTGCTTAGTTTTGAGGGTGGCTGCATTGGTACACATCAGTCCTCCAATAACATAAACGTTTGCACTATTATTCTCTTTGATTTGTGAAAACTTGTTGGAAATACTGATTAAAAAAAACCAACAACCTTTTAAAAATTGAAAACATTTTCAAGTTCCTTGTGTGGCCCCTCAGGAAGGGAGACCAGTTCATCCAGGAAAAATAGTGAAGCTACTTTAACAAGAGTATTGCATAGCTTTGGAAAGAACAAAACCCAGGTGTGTTTATGTGTAGTGCTAGGTGTAACAGAATTCTAAGTGTGTATTTCCTACATCAGAAACATCTTTGACTGTTGCAGCTCTGATATTAATGTTGGAAAAATACAAAGTAGAACTTCTGTGAATTGTTGGAATAGGGGATGGTGTGCTCTTTGTTTATGCCAGATCTTTTCCAGTAAAGAAGAGTAAGTCCAGTGTCTTAGCTGAGGTTGTGCAGGAGACTCCTGTCAGCAGGTTGTTTAGAATTTGGTGAGGATGGTTACTAAGCTTTCTATGAATTGTGCTCATCCCTTGGAAGTGATACTGATGGCACAGGGGCTAGAGGATTCTCTTCTAACCGGATCAGAGGTTAAAATTACTGCGTGGTTGCCCCACTGGGACACAACCCAGCATTTGAACAGTAACAACTGTAATGCTGTACGAGTTCATCTGCAGGAAGAAAGCCTGCCTGCCTTGGAGTAGCTCATGTGACATCTGAATTCAGCATGAAGGAATTGCCGCTTGGGGAAAATGAACTGGCTTCCAGAAAATGGGTACAGCTAGTAAAAACTCTGCCTAACATTGGTTAGATCTGAATCTGTTACGGTCAAACATGCAATTTACAGTGAGGAAGGCAAGAACAAGGGCTTGAAGGATCTTGCTTAGCTTGTGCTTCAGGTGAAATCAAAATAAGATGATAACCATTTCCTTTTCTTTTCCTCCTAAAGTATCTGCTATTGTGCTTTTCTTTAAAAGATACTAAAAAAGAAAAAAAACAAGTGAAATTGTTGCTTGAAATTGGCATGAGGTTCTTTGTGTGTTATTTACACAGAAATAGCCTCCTAAAGGAAGCCTTATGGCTTTCTACCAGGGAATTGTATTTCCTTGTATTTGGTAATTGTAATGTTGTTAATGGAAATGTTTTATTTTAATAACCTTACTTAAAATACTTTTCTCTGTTTGTGTGTAACAATTACAAATTTTATGCAATGGGCTATATTATATTTTGTTACATTTTGGCAAAATGGTGAGTATGGATTTATTTTTTTCACATTTTAGTGTATTTTTTAAATTTTTCCTATTGGTGAAGGTCAGGTGGTTACCTTAATGCTAACTAAGCTTAATAGGGCCAAATGGATTAATCTTCTGTGGTGGTGCAATTCTTACCCCCCCCCCCCCCCCCCCCCCCGCCTCTTTGTTGAGCTACTTGGTGCTAGGTGCGATTCCACCCACATCCCCCGAGCTATACACCAGTCTGTGGAGATAAGGACTGACAATGTTAACGAGCCTGGCTCCTGCCCCTCCTGATTGCTCAGAAATGGTTAAAATGGCCCATCAACTCCTAAGGGCCTGGCACACCTGTGCCTGGGATGTGGTCAAATGGGAACAATAACAGAGTTGCACATTAATCAAATTCTTGTGTAACTGCTGGAAGGCACCAGAAGGTATTTGACAAAAGTCAATTATCTTGGACCCTATAAATGGCGACCACCAGGAAGACCCTTTGAGATCTCCTGGATTGCAGTGGGCCTGTGACCAACAATCTCCCCTGAGCTGGGACACCTCTCAGGTACCAAACCCTTAAGGTGTCGTCTGCTCCAGATGGAAGGCCAGGGTGAAGTCCCCTGCTCGAGTCTCAATTATCGCCCGTTGAGGAATGCCAAGGCATTGTGAGTATTTGCTCTAAACTCGAGGGGGAAATTTTCTTTGAGCTAGCTTCTCTTTTCTCTCTGTGTGTGTGTGTGTGTGTGTGTACGTACCCTTGTTTCTGTGTGTGTATGCCTGTTCTGTGTTCATTCTACTGAATCCAAACACCTTTGTTTCTGTATGTTTGTCCGTTTTGTTATGTGCATGCATGTATATATATAGGTACCGTTAAGTAAGTTAGTGTGAATCTTGTCATTTTAGAATCTGAATAAGTCGCTTCTCTTTCTTTTAGTATTTCTGAATTATTTTATAATAATAAATTGCTGTTAGTTATTAATAAACCTAGATTTCTTACTAAATATTACCGTGTCAATATTTTCATCCGTGACATCTTCTGGGTTTAATCCCCTGACATGCTTCAGGAAACTTCCAGAATATTTCCTGCTACCCTCAAGATATGGTGGGCCACATTCCTCAGATTTCTAAAATAATCTCTGTGTGACATTGCATATAAAGCATAATTTGGGAATGGTTGAACAATCTCCTGGAAGTGATGTCTTCTCCATAACCCTTCCTAATCTCCTGGGTGGTTAAATGCCGCCTATGGGGTTCCACCTCTCTCGGGATATAACGCTTTATGATGACTGTGGTGTTGGAATAATTTTGATACTTTTCAGCCAGGAGAGCAATGGCAGTGAGTTTGCTGTGGGTGTTTTGGCTTTATTGAACTGAAGTGTGACTTAAGACAGGAATTTATTGGGAAAGAGGGGGCTTCTTGTCATCTCTGCTGCACGTTTGAGGTGGTGTGGAGTGAGGAGTGGGTGAGAATGGCATTTCTGCTGACGTTACTGGTGAAAGGGGAGTGTGTGTAGTAGAAAACTTGTTCTGGGTTACATGCTTGGAGGAGAGAGCGGGGTTTTATGTGACAGCTGCCATCCCGGCTTACACGTGAGTGAGTGTACTGTCCTGTGAGTTATTCAGTGTTTCAGGCAGAACTGTGTACCTGCAGTTGTGGCGGATCCTGTTGGTACTGATTATCAGTAGGGGATGGGACATGCTGACACCAGTTGGCTGCTGCTTCAGGGAAGGTGAGGTGTGATGTAGAGGTGCAGCTTTCCAACATGTGTCTTCAGTTTCAGGAATAAAGGGATAAGTAGTCGTATTTCAGAATGTGTTTTGATTTTAAAGATGTGCATTTTTGAGGGGAAGAAGCATCCACATCATCTAACTTCAGTCACAGAACTTGGATTCTTGTGTTAGAAGTCTTTTTTTCCTCTATGGTCGGTGCAGACAGAGAGGCTTCTCTGTAAAGCAATTAAGAACATCTAAATTGGATTACTTCCCTGCTTTGCTCCCTGATGGAGCCCACTGTTCTTCATAGAAGGAGCTTAGGGAAGCTGGATTCATAATATACTCTTAAGTCAGATATAGTGGAACTCCTCTAACCAACTTAGTTATATATATTTGCATTATATGGTGGAAACCACCCAAAAATCAGTATTATCACACTAAGTCTTTCCTTTTCATTTTAGAAAAACTTTTCCATAAAACACTGGTGATCAGCAGCAAGTATTGCAATTGCTATGTAATGGTGCTTTCAGAATTTCTTAGTGTAACGTTATTGAAAGCAACAAGCTCCAGATGCCTTTGAACATCTCATTCAAGATGGGATCATGAAATACACTGTTGTGGTACATGCTTGAAAATATTTATTATGACAAGGAGGCAAAAGGAACGTGGTCAGTTGTAACGAATATGTGACTGGGTCTCCGCAAAAATAGCCTTAATGTCGTCCCTGACGCAGGTATTTCAGTTTTGGATGTTTTGCAATTGAGAGGGAGTGATGGTCAGAGACACTTTTTGAAAAGATTATACGCATGCTTTTGTTTTTATATGAAATAATGTGGTGGTTTAGCCCCTGCCGGGGTCTGAGACCATGCGGCCGCTGCCCCTCCCCCACAAAGGAAGTGAAATACAAAGCCCCAAGACTGAAATAAGGAGAAGTTTAATACAACAATGCAATAGCAACACAACAAACAACAACAATAACAATAACAGTAATAGCAATAGCAATGAACAGAGCAAAATAGCTACCAAATACAGCAGTTTGAAGCACGATGTACAAAACCACGAGTGCACCGCGCTCCCGCGCCAGGAAAAATGTGACCTGCCAGGATGTGACGTCCGCATGGTATCTGAATAACCCGGCTAGAGCTCCCCCTCTACTGCTGGGGAAACTTAACCCTATCCTGGTTAAACCAGGACAAATAACTAGTTGCCTGATTTCAGTAAAACTTCTCTAGTATGTGGGTTTTAAGGATGTGTGTACAAGTGTTTGGGTTCATCTGACTTACTAATACATTAAAATGGCACCATTTACAGTGGATGGGAGAAGTTCTGCTTTTGGATCTCCATCCCTGACCAGCAGAATTGGCACACAGTGTCAAGGATGATTGCAAGCCGCCAGGCTTTCTCCCTGGCTGACAGTTAAGCAGATTATTTAATAGTTCCGTTGAGCTGTGTAGCATCACCAAAAGAGTTGCTCTCTAAGCTGAAACAAAATGTACTGAAATGTAAAAATACATTCTTGGAACTTCTTGCTTCAGTGATTTTCATATGAAATAAGAAATGTTAAAAATCAGTCCCAAGTTGACAGTGTTTATACCATCTGTTGCTCTTGTTCCTAGCAGTAGCATATTCTTAGTGATCTTGATCAAACAGTGGGTGTTTTCCTGCCAAAGAAGTGTGCCATGGAGAGCAGCAGAATGGCCAGAGACACTTGGGCTGCCGTTGGACAACAGGATTAAAGAGAAAATGTCTGTGTAGTCTGTTTGGATTTATATCTCTTTATAATCCCATAATGAAAATAAAAGCAAATATATAAATCAGAGAGTGGTACATTCAGCTGACAACTGTGGCTTGTCAGAAAGGACATGAAATAAAAAATATTTTAATGAACTGTAACTCTTTCCTGGGAATATTTGGGTTTACAGTAGAGGCAAACATAAATAAAATATTCTTAGAGTAATAACCAGCGATTAGTAGGAGACTGTTAAAACAAGCTGGAAGCTGTTTGATCTGTCAGTACCCATTTTTGATACTGCTAACACCAGGTTCATTTTGGATAGCATGTTACACGATTCTTTTAAATTACTGGGGACCATAATCTGCTGGATCGGGTGGTGAAACATGGTGTAGGGTTGGGTTGCAGTGATGTTTTTGCAGAACACTTTGATGGAATCTGTTTATTTTTTTTGACAAACAGTTTTAAGGATATTTTCATCTGTTATTTGGAAACCAATTATTTTAGGATGAAATAAAATTTTTTTTTTTTTTTAATATAAGTGAAGGCAGATTAGCAATCCTTTCTGTCTTCAGATTTAAAACACTAGTATTTTCTTGGGAACAGGTATTTTCTGCAAATAATCACATTTTGACTTTGTATTACTTTGAGTATGTTTAAATGGAAATGTTCATCCCACATCTGTGGAGTTATTCTTTTTTGTTCATTATTCCCAAAACGAGTCAGTCCGATCAGATTCAGTTGTACAGACTGTTATAGACTACCTTGCCAAAATGATGCAAGTTAGGACAAATTAAATTTCAATTATTTATTTTAGCAAGCGGCAACAAGCAAAACAGCGCTGGGCGGCCGGGGAGTCCCTGCTCCACCAACGGCGCGCACTCACTTCCCGAGGGTCCGTTTTTTTATATCCTCCGCCTTCCGGTATCGGGTCTCTCTGAGAGGTGTACCCTGCGTCTGCGCACTTTGCAGCTAGGGGGTCGCTCCATCCGGGTCTTCCTCACGTCACCAACACTTCGTATTTCCTGCTTTCCTGAGAGTGGTTCACAAAGCTTTTGTTTATACCTTACAGAATATAGACACTACCCCTTTTTTTTCTTTCTTTTTTTTTTTTTTTTTTCTTCTCCCCTTTGTCTTTCTCCCCTTTGTCCTTCTTCCCTTTCTCCCTCTTTTCAGTCTTTTGCACAGTAGGAGTCCTTGCTTCAGCATTTCAACTTAGATAAGCACTTATAGTCAGTTAGTCGTTACACAGTGTAATAGTTAAGATTAAGCTTAGGCCTACATAGTTTGTGGAATAACATGTCACGAGCTCCCAGTATCTTTAATGGAATTTGATGAACAAACAGTTTACTGTCTATCACAATCCTCCCTTTTTCTTTTTATCATTTTGTTCATCAAATCGTTGCAATTCTTGTTGACTTAACAGGAGAGTTTTTTTCAATTTAAAGTCGTCATCTAATTGGTCGTTTTTGGTTTTAATGAGTATTGGACGGGTGACAGACATTAGATATGTTACCCGTTGCATCATTCTCCAAGTTATGACATATAATATTATTGACAAAGTCAAACTGATTAAGATTAATATCAAGAGAACCACAATGGGGTGACACAACTTATTCAAGATGCCTGTAGCAGTAGGTGACCATCCAAAAAGGGTGTCCCACCAGTTATGTTCTGCATTCTTTTTTGTTCTTTCCAAGACTCGGTGTATTTCTTCCACATTGTGATGAACAGTTATTAGAGTTTTCTGTCCGCTTTCTTTAACTTTCTCTAAAATTCTAACTAAGTCTTTGTGTTGAAGTAACTGCTTAACCAAAGTGAGATTCATTCCAATGGGTGTAGGTTGTAGATTATGTATTAACGTATAATTGGATTGCAGGAGTTGGTGGGACATGACCGGGGTTAAATAGGAAAAGTCACATCCGATTATCTTTGTGAAATTGTAAACACAGAGATTTGAATAATTTTTAGTCTCTACTATGACTTTGTCTACGGTTAAGAATTCACAAACTGTCCTCAAACATACACAACCTTTGTCAATATATAAGTACTGTTTTAGGATTTTCATTGGGATGGATCTCAAAGTGACAAATATTTTGTTCGGTATCTAAACAAATATCTTGTGCCTCAATTGCATTGCTTTTACAAATGAATCCTTGTTGTTCCCGTACAATGTAAGACTCTAGATTGACAGTTTGCCATTTTTCGTTCACCTTTCGGGCCCATACTCTATGCTCAGAAGGATAGAGTATGGTCCCGTTGTGATTCAGCCCTAATGCAATGACAGGATAAATTTGGTATATGGTGGTATTGTAAATAGTGAGTATAAAGGTAGTAGCTGTGTTTGTGATGGGGTCATAGGTAAAGTTTACCAGGTTCCACCAGGATTGGAGTTTCTTTTCAAAATTAGTAGCACTGTCCCAAATTATTCTCCGAATTTCAGTAGGAAGAATACCTTCTTCACCTTCTCTTATAATTGAGGTAGCTATCGACTGCATCCATATTTGAGCCTGGATGCAGCTGAGAGCTAAAGATAGGTTATTTTGGAGCACACTGAGTGCATCTGTAATTAATTCATGATCCTTTATATTTATCTTTTCCCCTTTTGGTAATATATTTGAAAACAGCCACTGGTTAGCTCCCAAAGCCAATAAGGAAGATCGTAAAGGCCGTTGTATATTAGTTAACTCACTAATTGAGGTAGCCAATTTGTTCATTATCACCTCCGAATCAATATTATTTAAAACTCCCAATCCTGTTCTCAAAGCACCGGTTAAGTCTCTCTGCGTTCTTTTTGTGTGAGGAGTTTGTTTTTGCAGCCAGGTTGTCCATCCCTCGTAAGAAGTCTTTAGGAAAGGTGAGTAGGCTGGCTGAATATTTGAAACATTATTTTGCATCAGCAATTCGACTTGTTTGAGAGACCATGCCGGGTTAAACAGCATTTGTTGTTGACCTGTATTTCTAATTGCATATGGTCCAATTTCAAAGATTCTTGGGCTAAGTACGACTGTTGGTTGTGTTGGAACAGTATGAGTAGTTTGAGTAGTCTCTTTGGGAGCGTGGGTTGTGGTTGTTGTAGTTTCCTCCTGTATGTTCAATGCAAATCGGAAAGATATAGCTTGATCCCTTGACTTGGTCCCTCCCAAACAAACTATGGACACTGGTTGGGTTGCAGTAAATGCATATCAACAGGCCTCTGACTCACAATGGGTTTGAGTTATTTTAGATTCCGTTTTGTCTCTGATAACGATTTGAGTAAAAGGGGGTTGACGGATTGTTTGAATTAAAGGGTGCCGACTTATTATCACATTCACATTGAACACTCTGCATTCTATTTGTATCTCATCTCCTTTTTTAGTTGTCCAGGTATGGGATGAATTCTCCCATTTATATGTTTGGAGTGTTAGGTTATTGCTTAGTATGGTAGTTGCTAACTCTGTCCCATACAAATCTGCATCCATACTTCCTGTATGTCCATAATAAGCGTCTGTCCAAGGTCATATAATTTGGTTTGTTACGGTATGTTCAAAAGGTTGGTGGGATTGGTTAGTCATTTTAGCCCATCCTGGTAGTGTATTCATTGTAGTTAATACACCTAGTCAGACTATCCAATAGTTCCAATAGAAAGTTGGCGGGATTCTACAGATTTGCATATTTTTTCTTAGTCTTTTTTGTATCAGGATGTTTGGCACTCTCGTCTGGCCCTTCTCCCTTAGAGGCCCTTTTTTCTTCAGAGTAGGGCAGTAAAGTTTTCCCCACTTTGGTACGTCTCTGCCTCCTCTGCCTACTCTGTTGCTTAGAGCAGCAGGGTGTTCCATCTTCTCGGCAGCAGCCGTATTCTTCAGGGGTACATTTGCCTCTACTCTGGGACACATAGGTCTCCCAGTTTTTAACTTTGACCTCGGGTTCATGACAGGGGACCCAGGGGATCTGCTTTCTACAGATCACCCTTAGGATCTGAGGGTGATCTTCAGTAGGCCAATTAGGGTGAGTGTACTCTCTTTCGGGATTTATCCCTTTAGTAAATATTTTCCCGTTTTTACTCCAATTTTTTTTTTAGGGCCTGATTAGTTAATCTCCGTTCTCATTGATAACACTGATTACAACTAGACCGGAGATTTGTTCCATGTGCATTATGAATCCCCTAACCTTCTTTACATACATTATACTTTATGCATATAAAAGGAAAACAAATACAAGTTTCAATTGGACAAAATATTAGGGTCTCACTCATCGAGTCCTTCGTAGGTTCTTATCTCACAATGTATAGAGAGCTTTTTCAGGTTTTCCGAAGGGTGACTCGTAGATTCCCAGGAGGGCTGGTCACTTTCCAGGCCGGATCCTGTATAGGTCCCTTTACTCGGCTTGCGTGTGTCCACCCCCTCTCAGCAGTTTGAACAGCAGTTTCTGTAGTGATAAGAGCAACATAGGGTCCTTCCCAACGGGGGATCAAAGAAGATTCTTTCCATGATTTGATTAATACTTTATCTCTTGGTTGGATTTGATGCATGGCCACATCCAATGGAGGCCTTTGTACTACCATCCCCCGGGCCTGCAGTTGTTTTCCCCTTGCCATTAGCTGTATCAGGTAGGATTTTATCTTTAAGTCTTCAAGTTGGGGGTGATCCGGTGGCATTTCTAAATCATAGGGCATCCCATATAGCATTTCAAAGGGAGAAATGCCTACATCAGTTCGGGGCTGAGTTCTGATATTTAACAAAGTTAAAGGGAGACACTTTACCCATGACATTTTGGTTTCTAACATTAGTTTGGTAAGTTGTTTTTTTATTTCTCTGTTCATACGTTCAACTTTCCCTGAGTTCTGTGGGTGCCACGGAGTGTGGTATTGCCACTGTGTACCCAGGGCAGCCAAAGTCTCTTTGGCTACTTTGGATACAAAGTGTGGACCCCTATCTGAGTCTATTGCTTCTATTGTTCCATACCGAGGTATAATTTCTTCAAGTAATATCCTTGTTACTGTGTGAGCTGTGGCTCGGGCTGTGGGAAAGGTTTCTACAAATTGGGTTAAATGATCTATAACTACTAGTAAGTATTTATACCTCCCCACCTTTGGTAATTCAGTAAAGTCTATTTGTATTCTTGCAAAAGGTCTATGAGCCAATTCTCGCCCCCCATATACTCGTTTTCTTATTTGATGTTTATTTACTTTTTGACAAACGAGACATTCTCCTGTCACTCGTTTGGCTATATCATATATTCCAATGCACATGTATTTAGTTGCAAATTGATCCACTAATGCCTGAGTTCCCCAATGAGTGTTTTTATGGAATTGCTGCATTATCTTGGTAGCTATGGGTTTTGGGAGAACTTCTCGGCCGTCTGGGAGTTCCCATTTTCCATTAGCTTTCTGTTTAATCCCCATTTGATTTAATTTTGCTTGTTCTTGAACAGTAAAACTTAAAAGTTCATAGGATTTTCCATGAAAAAAGCACCACTTAAACCCTGTTTTTTTACATACACATTCTATGCCGTCTACTCCGAATTCTTTCCAGCAACCATAATAGGGGAGGTAATTATCTCCACAATTAACACACCGCTTTCTGTCCTCTATCGGATCATCCAAGTACAGTGCTAATAGCGCTGCTCTCTTTGCCTCTTGATCAGCAAGGTTATTCCCCCGTACTAAAGGATTTAGCCCTCTCTGGTGTCCCTTTAAGTGTACTACCGCAATTTCGCTGGGCCCTCGTATAGCTTGTAAAATTTGTGATATTAACTCCTGGTGTACTAGGTCCTTCCCCCGAGAATTGATTAGGCCTCTCTCTTCCCATATTTTCCCAAAGGTATGTACTACTCCGAAGGTATATTTAGAATCGGTGTATATAGTTTCCACTTTTCCATTTAATAATTGTAAAGTCTTTAATACTGCATATAATTCACATGCCTGTGCTGACCAGCTGGGATTCAAGGGTCCTGATTCTATCACCTTAAAAGTTTTTCCATCAATTATGGCATACCCTGATTTTCTTTTTCCTTCTACCACTCGAGAGGATCCATCTACAAATAATTTTTCTCCTTTCCCTAATTCCTCTTCTTCCAAATCTGGTCTTATCTTAGTCTGCTCCTCGATGTTACGGAGGCAATCATGAAAAAGATCTTGACTAGGTTCTCCATACAAAAATTGAGCTGGATTTTGTAACGATGTTGTTTCAAGGGTCAGGTAGGGGGATGTAATGAGGATTGCCTCATATTTTACCAGTCTAGCATCGGTTATCCATTTTTCTGCTTTTTGTTGTAACACACCTCTGATATTATGGGGTGATAGTACCTTTAACTCACTGCCAAAAGTTATTTTATGTGCTTCCTCAATTAACAAAGCGGCTGCCACCACAACTTGTAGACACGTAGGCCATCCCCGACTTACGGGGTCCAGTAATTTTGAAATATATGCTATTGGTTTCTTTTTTCCTGCTCATTCTTGGGCTAATACTCCAAATGCAGTTCCTTCCTCTGTGTTGACAAATAAGAAAAATGGTCTTTTTAGGTCGGGCAAGCTCAGAACAGGAGCATTTACTAATTCAGTTTTTAGTTCTTTTAACCGTTGATCATCTTCCTGAGTCCATTTTAATAATCCATTTTTAGTTATTTTGGTGTATAAAAATTTTACCTTTCCACTATACCCTTCAATCCACTGCTTACAATATCCAAATAGCCCTAATAGCTGCCGGACTTGTTTCTTAGTTTTTGGACTTGGTAGGGAAAGTATCCCTTTAACTCTTTCCGGATCCAATTTCTTAGTTCCTTGGCTTAATCGATGCCCTAGGTATTTAACTTCCTTTTCAACAAATTGCAATTTGGATTTTGACACCTTCAGTCCCTTTAAGCTCAGGAAATTTAACAATTTGATGCTTTCTTCCCGAACGCTTTCTTCATCCTCCCCTGCTATTAAAAGATCATCTACATACTGAACTAGGGTAAGGGTATCTCCTATCTGGTAATCCTGTAAAATTTGTTCTAAAGCTTGCCCAAACAGGTTTGGGGATTCAGTGAAACCTTGGGGTAGGACTGTCCACCGGAGTTGAGTTTTCCTGTGGGTATCTGGGTCCTCCCACTCAAAAGCAAAATAGTTTCTGCATTCCTCTTTTAGGGGGCATGCCCAGAAAGCGTCCTTCAAGTCTATTACACTGTACCACCGGTCGTTCGGGCCTAATTGACTTAAGAGAGTGTGTGGGTTAGCTACTACGGGGAATCTAGTTACAGTCCTTTTGTTAATTTCCCTTAGGTCATGGACTAATCTATACCCCCCATCTGCCTTCTTGACAGGTAAAATGGGAGTATTAAAAGGGGACATGCAGGGTTCCAATAATCCCTGCTTTATTAATCTCTGAATTTTTGGTTTTAATCCTTGCCTTCCCTCCAGAGGTATGGGATATTGCTTAATCCTCACCGGTACCTCAGGATCCCGGATGGTTACCATAAAAGGTTCAACATTCAATTTTCCCACCGTATCTGGAGTATACCATACTTCAGGGTTGATTTTAGTCTCATCTTCAACCCGTAGGGGGTATAGTTTGATTTCAAGTTTGTGTTCTGTTACTTCCAAACTAATTCCTAATTTAATCATTAGATCTCTCCCCAGTAGGTTATAATCTGCCTCAGGCACTAACAACAAGGATCCCACCCCCACTTTAGAATCTGTTTCAAGGAGTACATCTTTAATTACCGGTACTCCGAATGGTTCTCCTTTCGCCCCAACTACTTGTACTTTTTCTGATGAAATCTTACACCCTTGGGGCAATGATTGAACGGTAGATCTCTCCGCTCCTGAATCTACTAAAAATTCTACCTCCTGTTGTCGAGGACCTACTTTTAACTTTATCAAGGGCTCAGTTCGTTCTTGGGTCCCCAGCAAATAGAGCCCCTGACACCCCTAATCTTCTTTAAACATTCTCTCATCTATCATTCTCTTTCTGCAGCTCTTCTTTGTGTGACCTTTTCTTCCGCAATAAAAGCAGACAATATTCCCTTTCTCTCTCTCCGGTTCCTTTGATCTATAGCCTGTTCTTTGACCTTCCTGTTTTCTCCCAGCACCGTTCACTCTCTGTCCTTCCCTTATCGCAGCTACCATCATTCTGGTATGTTTTTTTTGAGTCTCGTCCTCCCTTCGGACATAGACTTTCTGTGCTTCCCTCAGTAATTCATCCAATCCCCGATCCTGCCAATCTTCTATTTTTTCTAGCTTCTTTCTAATATCTGTCCATGCTTTTGCCACAAATTGTGTTTTTAACAATGCTTGTTCCACTGGGGTATTAGGATCCAGTCCTGAGTAAAGCTGAAGATTTTTTCTCAGTCTCTCTAACCACTCAGTAGGGGTTTCATCCTTTTTCTGATGTTCACTAAAAGCTTTGAGCTTTGTTTATATTTTGTCCTCTAGGGACTGATTCTCTTATACCCTGGATTACAATTGTCCTCAGGTCTTGCATATGACCTCTATCAATTTCATTTTGATTATTCCAATTAGGTCAATTTAGAGGCCATTTTACGTCTGCTGCCGGACCCTGCTGATGCTGTTGGTCCCAAATTCTCATTCCTGCTCTCCTGATCATGTCCCTTTCTTCGACAGTGAATAGTATAGCCATTATGGCTTGTATTTCATCCCAGGTATAGATGTTTGGTCCTAAAAACTGATCCACCCGCTCCGCCACACCTAAGGGATCCTCCAATAGATTCCCCATCTCTTTTTTAAATTCTCTGACGTCCCCTGAATTAAGAGGGACAGTCACATATCCCATGCCAGGCTGGGGTCCTCCCATCGCAACCTCCCTTAGGGGGTACAAGCTACTGTCACCCCACCCCATTCTAGTTTGACTACGGGTTATTCGTCTTGGTTCTTTCGGGGATTCAGGTGGTGAATCTGAATTCTCTGGGTCCTCCGGCGCAGTCGGAGGAGGTGAAGGCGCCGGAGGTGGGGGTGGAGGTATGTAAGGAGGAGGAGAGGTGGGAGGTTCGTCCTCATCACGTACCTTCTTTTTCTTAACTTTTTCTTTTAAAGGATATAGATTTATTCGGGTATCTGATGCTATCCATACCTGTGCATATTCACTCTCCTCCAAATTAAAGGGTTCCCTTGAGTTGACATAAATGTTTAGGGCTTGGCAAACCCACTCTTCAAAGGACCCAAAAACAGGCCAATAGAGATGGTCGCCTCTGATTTGTTTCCCTCCCCAAACTTCCATACAATAATAAATCATTTTTGCTTTGTCCTTACCCCGCCTAGAGGGGTAATCTTCCCAATGGTTTAACATCAAGCCTAAAGGGCTATCTGGTGGTATTTGGGGGTACCTCACCTCGGGTCCCAAATCACCCATGGGATCAGAAGGCTTGCTCTTCTTCTGTCCCATCTTCCGGAGCGCCTTCACACACTCACACAATTCGTTTTCCCCCTTTTCGTGACCCAGTCCCTCGCGGGATATGGGAACTGCACTACCGAGGGGTCCGCACTCGCTTCGCCCTGCTGGGCGTCTCACACACCACGCTCTGGGAAACCCAACCCCAACCAAACGGATAACCGGCCTATACTCACGCAACCCTGCGTCTTCGTCCGGGACTTCATGCACAAAGATTACGGGGTTACCGGTATTTCTTTTGCTTGTTGCCAATTTTTGGAGTTCGTCGGTAGAGGGCGTGATGTGATAGCACTCAGCCGGGGCCGCTGAACTCAGCGGGGCGCCTCCCCATATGGGGCTTCCCACCAGATTGCCTCTATCCGAGTCACGGCACCAAATTTGTTATAGACTACCTTGCCAAAATGATGCAAGTTAGGACAAATTAAATTTCAATTATTTATTTTAGCAAGCGGCAATAAGCAAAACAGCGCTGGGCGGCCGGGGAGTCCCTGCTCCACCAACGGCGCGCACTCACTTCCCGAGGGTCCGTCTTTTTTATATCCTCCGCCTTCCGGTATCGGGTCTCTCTGAGAGGTGTACCCTGCGTCTGCGCACTTTGCAGCTAGGGGGTCGCTCCATCTGGGTCTTCCTCACGTCACCAACACTTTGTATTTCCTGCTTTCCTGAGAGTGGCTCACAAAGCTTTTGTTTATACCTTACAGAATATAGACACTACCCCTTTTTTCTTTCTTTTTTTTTTTTTTTTTTTCTTCTCCCCTTTGTCTTTTTCCCCTTTGTCCTTCTTCCCTTTCTCCCTCTTTTCAGTCTTTTGCACAGTAGGAGTCCTTGCTTCAGCATTTCAACTTAGATAAGCACTTATAGTCAGTTAGTCGTTACACAGTGTAATAGTTAAGATTAAGCTTAGGCCTACATAGTTTGTGGAATAACATGTCACGAGCTCCCAGTATCTTTAATGGAATTTGATGAACAAACAGTTTACTGTCTATCACACAGACTGCTCCTGATTTTATGCCAGTCTGTGAAGACAGACCAGGGGGTGACAGGGCTAATGACAGTCTCTTGTGCTTCCTCATCCACAGACACTTGCATTTGTAAGTGTAAAACTCAAGCTGTTGTATGTGCAGCTCGTGGCACTCAATATAGATAAATTTGCTCAGAAATATTAAAAACGTGCTAGAGATACTTAGGAAATTTAGAAGAAAAACAGGAGAAAGAACGCATTGCAAAATTACTTGGGTCTCCCTGATTCTGTCTGGCAACTCTAAAAGCAAAAAGCATGGGCTGGCAGGGAGGATGAAAAGTGTACAACCTTTTTTTTTCCTGCCTTTTGTTTGGAAATAGTAGAGTTTTGAAAAGCTAGCATCTTTTTTTCAGTGAGGCTTTTTTTTTTTTTTTAAATAAGAGTCCCACAATTGATAAGACAGCATAGTGTTTTTATTTCAGTGTAGATTATCTGTCAATAAAAATTTGGAATGCTCCGTTTACTATTAATATGTTCTAGTACAGATATTGCTTACAAAAACAGTTGATGAATAGCATATTTAATTAAATCTAATTGGGTGATCATATCCTAGTCGTGTGTCTTCAGTGTAGCCCATTGTTAGGAGCTGTTTCACAAGTGTTTGCTCTCTGATGGAAGTTTTGAAATCTCTCTTATGCCTGTGTGAGAATGGTGTGTGAGGCCTCTGAACTGCTCTGCAGAGACAAGCAGGGAGATGAGTCCACTTTCCACAAACACATTCTCTGTGCAACACAGGACCAGCCTGCACAGAGCAGTAACTAGATTCTGATAAAGCCTGAATTATAGTGGGTGTGAATGTTTGTACCCTGAGGGCGTCTGCCCATCCTGGAAGTGCAGTATCACATCACAGCTGTGAGCACACGTAGCCGGTATTGAGATGGAGAGAACTCTCAAAAGGTGATTGAGAGTGGTTTGTAATGCCCTTATTGGGATCTATTTCTGAGTTACTTTTCTCATATTCATTTAGTTTAAAGCTGTGTCCATTAAATTAAGTTGCCTTTTCCTCAAATGCATTTTCACAGCTTCTTGGCTTCTTAAGATAAGAATGAGTGAAAGCCAAATGTCACATCGTGACCTTCTAGCTTTCTGTGTAGTGCTCCAAATCAGTCATAAAGATGTGTATGTTGTATCAAATATATATTTAAAATGCAGTCTAAACATAGGGATGCGATGGTGAAATGGTGCAGAATCGATAAAGCCAGCGACAGCTCTGGCTGTTGAGCTGCACTGTGCTGCAGCTTTGAGGTAGGAGAGAGCTGGGGTCCAAGTTTCCAGAGGAGAGATACTAGCAGGGTCGCTGTTAAAACATCCCCCTGCAGAGCCCAGCTTGTGTTGAAGATTCAGTTCGTTGCCCTGTAACCCCACAGCCACTCCTCTGCAGGATTCTTCCCCCTCAGCCGATGTCAGCTCTGCTTGGTACAACACCCCGAGCTGTGGGTGGGTCAGGGTGGCCAATGACACCAATTCGATAGCCAGCTGGGGGAAGCACCAGGCTTCTCAAGCACCACTACAATATTTTTATTTGTCCTGATACAGTTGAAAGGCAGATGTTTGAAAGCAAGATCCTCCAGTCCCTGCAATGCTTTGGTGGGGTTAAACCAACTCTGTTTTCAACTGGACAAGAAATGTCCTGGCGACAGGCACTTCAGTCATGGGCTAGAACCCTCCTTCAGAAAGAAGGGGGGTGTTAAAATTAAAGGCCCTGTCACAGTAGGTACCGCTTTTCTGTAAAAGAGGGAGTCTGGGAGGCGGAGTGTTGTTCCTCTGCTATTTCAAACACTCCCTGTCATTGAGGCATATTTTCAAAGGCGTTCATGGGCCTTATTTCAGTATTGACAGCTGGTGCCTCCTGCATCGTGTTCAAAGGAAAATGGCTTCAGATGGGATAAACTTCTGTCTTCTTAATGAGAGGTGTGAAAAATAGCTTGTAAACAGGATTGAACATGCCAAAAGAAATGCTTATAAGAATCTTCCCTTTTACTGCAGCCCCAGCATGCGTGCCTCTGTGTGTGTGTGAGGAGAGGCTGGGGGGTGTAGGATCCAGCCTGCTGATAATAAGCTGTAGTGCTGCCAGAACCAAGCCAGCTGTTGGTGTACTGCTGTGGGATTGGGGTGTATTTATTTATTTAAAGTCTCATGAACAGCAGCTTGTAGTTGACACCACCTGTCAGCTTTTCAGTGACCAGTATAAAATGAGATGATGCTCCTGGTTTGTTTCTTTGGGTGGAGGTAAACCTGGGGTGTTTATCATCTCTGTTGGCATCTGCTCTTAATACCTGTTTAACAGAGCATCTTCTCTCAGGGACTTCTTTCCTAATGCATATTAGGTGTTGATTGCTGGGAGTTCTGTGTTGATTGCTGGGAGTTCTGTGTTGTTACTTCATATCAAACTAGTTGTCAACAAAATACCTTTGAATGTTGGAGCATTTTTAAGAAAGAAAAGAATGTGGTAAATTTTTGTAGCTTTTTTTTTCTTTTCTTCAAGCAGTTGCAGTAGAAGCCCTAAAAACATAGATCTAGAATAAAAAAAATATAAATGTGTAAAACATGGCAAAAAATGAAAGGTAAAGCATTGAAGAAGTGGTCATAGGACTCGGAACTGGCCTTGTTTTGGTTCTGTTTTTCTGACTTACCAAAAATATTCTGAAAATAAGTATTCAAAACAGTAAGTGGAAACATGCATATACTGATTATCCTTAAAGATTCTGTAAAAGTGTAGGGAAATTTTATTACAGCTGTGCTCATAGAACAGGAAGAGGAAGATGTGTCCTCAGGATATTTTCCTGCAATTTTGGAGCGTTTTTGCAGACTTCCAACAGTAATGTGATAAAAGCTTCCAGACCTCTCTGTTTGAAAGAGCTCTGTCTTGGGTAATTTTCCTGCCATCCTCAGCATGGGCCAAGGGGAGCTGGGGGGGGCTGAAGCTTTGGCAAGAGCATGTTTTTTTTTTTTTCCCCTGCAACTTCCTCTGTCAAATGGCCCTCAAGAAAAATAGCCTTCACTTGTGCCTTAGACCCAGAGCCAGCACATGAATCACCAAATGCATCTGTTATCTAAGTGCAGTGAAAGGTGGGGAAGGAGGGAAGAAAACAGGTGAAAAAAAAGGAGTTTGTGTTTTGTGGGTTTTGTGGTTTTTTGTTTGTTTTTGTTTTGGTGGTGGTGTGGGTGTGGGGTTTTTTTAATAGTTAAGTTCTCTGATTTGATTTCTTCCATGCCCAGATAGCACCCATGCCAGCAGGAAAGGGTGAGGGGGCGGTGAGGCCCCTGAGTGGGAGAGGAGGCCAGAGCCCACCTGTGGAGGCAGGAGGGGTTGGAGTGTCTCCCAACTGTTGGCTGGGGGATTTGGCAGGCCTGACAGCAAACAAAAAGGAAAATCAATATTGTGTTTTGTTTCTACTCTTAAGAAAGGAAATACTTTAAAAGGAAAAAAAAAAATAAAGCGATGAATGTATTTCTTTCAGTACTGAAAACAAGGAACAGATTCATACTGCCAGATCTGGTCTGCAATCACCCTTCCTTTACTTTTTGAATATTATTGAGGTACACACGTTTATGACTGATAAGCTTTCTTAATGGAAAGCAGCATGTCTGGCAGCAGTGTGACGGCCGCAGGGATTTCCAGCTGGTGCCCCGGCTGAGTAGGTAAATGGCTTAGGATGCAGGTTGCACCCCCTGCAGATGTTGTTCTGAGCCCTCTGCAGTTCCAGACTGCACTGCACTCTTCATGCTGGTCTTAGAGCCCTTCCCTCAGCTGGCCTCATGTGAAGGATTGCAGCAGAGGAGTGGGAGGCTCCATGGGAATGTCCTTTGCTGAGACATCAGGGCTGGTCTGACCTGTGCTGTTGTGTTTTAGGGCCCTGCCAAGCACAGAAGTGTTCTTCTGCCTGTCTGGGGCATTCCTGCCAGGTAGGATTCCCATTTCTTTGTTTGAAGGACTCTGTTTCAACAACCCAGTGAAGTTGTGTAAGATGTATTTAAACAACCCTTTGAGCTGGCTCATGTATTTTTGCAGTTAATTTATGTGAAGAATATGGTGGTGAATTGTGTTAAGAAAATATAATGACTTTAATATATTTTGCAATGTATATATGTTAAGGGAGATTTGTTGTGGTTTTATGGTTAAAAGGGTTTGGAGGTTTTTTTTCCTCAGTGACTGTTGTTAAGCAAGTGGAAAATTACTGGAGGGACCCCTGTCAGAAGACCCCAGCAACACTGGATTGTGCAGATGGGAAATGATTGGAGAGACCCTTGCAGGAGCCCCAGCAACACCAGAAAGCCCGGGAAAGTTTGAGGGACCCTGCTGTGCATGTGAAGCCCAGGATGGGGCTTTAGAAGGGAGTGATGCAGCACCACCTGGTGCCCGTCGGTGTGGAGCAGAAAGCTCCCCTGCTCTCCGGCATACCGAGCTTGTTCTTATTGCAATAAATTTATAAAAGTTATTTTCGGCTCTGCCTCTGCATTTATAACAATTTAGTACTTTACTAAGCGCAACTACACTGTTGGTTTCTAAATCTGGTGCATTCGGTGTCTTTTTTTGCCCATACAGCCCATTTGAAAAGGGTTTTACTAATTGCAGTTCAATAGTTCAGACCTGTTGTATGTTGAGATCACTCTAACTGCATTCTCAGAGCATACACAGAGCTTGATGGTGACGCTTATGATTTTTTTTCGTTGAAATTGCTACCTCCCATCTCATCCATGGAAATGCTTTCTGTCTGAAACACAGTTGCATTATGATTTGCTATGATAAATGTTAATTGATAAATGAGAGTCAGTGTCTCTTGTTTGAACCTTATTACAGATTCCAAATTAAAACTCACAAAGCATTTTTCTGGATGCATGAATGGTACAAGGTATGGGGAAGAACAGGTTTTGGAAAAATATGTAGCAGATCCCACAACTGGACAGGCATCATGTTTTTAGCACCGACTGATTCTTGCATTAATCATTAAAGTGAACACTAAAGTGACTCCCATGCTAATGGATTAAAGCAATGCACTTAACAATGTGTATTTCCTGCTCACTGATCTGTGAAAAATCTTTGTTTACAGCTTTTGTGAATATATCTAGGAAGGTGATTTATGGTCCTGCTACATGCAGTTTTATTGCAACTCAGAGCTGCAGCTGCCACAAGTTCAGCAAACAGAATCTCCAAGTAAAGATTAAAAGCAGTTTCCATCTGTGGGAATACAGTAATTCCTGAACTGGGAGAGGTCTGGGTCCCAGTGCTGGTGACCAGATCTCAAAATCATTACACTTCAGCCAGCAGTGGGAGCTCTCTGGAGCAGATTTCTATTTGTGTTCATTTATTAGCTAATATGTGCAACTTCATTTTGCATGGATGATGTAGCTGATGCATGTGAGGTCCACAGTGCCTCACAGTCAGGTCTTCACATGTTTATCCGCATTAGGAACCTTGTAGTGGGAGTACAAATGCACCATGATCACTTTGAAGACTTAGGAAATGACACAGCAGCTCTGATCTGTCAGTCCAGTTCATGGTTTCAGTCGTTGTCAGGGCAAGATCTGCTGGATTCATACAAAGGTGTATTTCAACACCAGGTTTATTTAGAAAGGGTAGGAGAGTGAATTTGTACTTATGTATATTCAAACTCTCCTGGCACCAGGCTCTTCTGTTGATTTAACTCACCTTAATGCCATAATTCATTAGAACTGACTTCATGGATATGTGTAGAATAAGTGATGCTTTGTACTGGAAAGTGGAAAAGAGCAAGGGTTGTTTCCTGTTTCTTTAATATGTTACAGCACACACAGTTTAGCTAATCTAGTTCTATATATGTATGGATCTATCTTAAGGTTAATTTTTTTGTGAGATGAACAGCTGTAGTTCTGCATATTGGAGCCCGTTGACTTCAGAAAGTATAATTGCATGTGAAATTGTCACACAACCCTTTCCACTTAGTTCTGTTTAAGAATTTTGCAGTGAACAGGGTGCTTTATCCCAGCCTGTGTGATAGCGATGTTGGTTTGAGTTTAATAGGAGTGTGTTTAGTAATGTGTTTAGAATGTAATAGGTGTGTTTTTGTGGATGTTGACAGTGCTTACGTATTGTATAATGAGCATTGTCTGTTTTAAGGATTGGATAGAGGATTGCTAGGTTTTAAGAATGGGGGGGAATTGTTTCTGTTACTATTTGGTGCATCAATGTCACTTCCTTATGCCTCTGCATTGTATATGCTTCTCTGTTCTTACTCTCTTCATTTATTGTAGAATGTGCTTCTTCCAAAAATTGTGTTCAGAAGACCACTTAGAGTATGGAATTTAAGGGCATAGGAATGAAAGACTAATTAAAATGAATGGATTGTGAGGATGTGGGCTTGGGCTGGAGGAGAAGGAATGGGCGTACGTGGCAGGTGAACAAGGAGGCGGTGGGTGATACGGAGCTGTGGATGAGGTTGTGCTGTTCTAATAATGCCTTCTGTGTCCTTACCATTGATCAAACTGCTGTGGATTTTAAAAGGTGACTCAGGCTTTGTTTCTGTGGTCTAGTCTGTACAGATGTACAAGTGCAGTGTTTGGTTAAATTTGTGCCAGCTCCATGTAGGTGCTGGGATGTGTCCATGGGCAGCTGAAAGGAGGCGGATTGGAGATAGCTGAGCTTCCAAAATAGAGTGAGGAAAACAGAATTCTGCCTCTGCACTGCTCTGCCAGCAGTAAGGCTTTTTCTCTCTCTCAAATGCTGTAGTCTTTGTCTCTTCTAATATTCCTCACTCTCCTCTCTGTAAGACACTTTTGTCTATAAAACTCATTTTCCCTTATGATCATCTTTTTTCCTCTTTTTTTTTTTTTTTTCCTTAATCCTTTTCCTCAGGGTTCTTGAACGATTCTTAGCTGTAACCTTTCCTGCTACCTCTGCTGGCTTGGCTTGCTGTCTCGTGATTGATGACTGTGCTTCTGACCTTACTCTTTAATTTCTACAAACCTGTGTGGCACCACCCAGAAGTGCCTTTGCGTGGCTGGAGCTGAAACCTGGATGAACAGTTCTTACTTACCTGTTTGCCTTCGGGTGGCCATCATGAGACCGTAGTTGGTGGAACTTGTTCAAGAAACTCTGGTTTTCATTGTAAAATACCCTAAATAATTAAGTGTGCACACCAATCTGTGTGGACCAGGAATGCAGCAGCATAGTTTTCCATACCCTGCTGCTTCATTTCTTTATATATTTTTAATTATGTTTAAATTTAAAGCTCTGCTTCTAGGAATACTTTTTCCATGACTTTTTTTTTATATATATTCCAACTACACTAATTTATTTCTTCATATGCTGTCCTGTTCTGCTTAATTCTGTAGTAAAACCTATGACAGACAACTTGCTTAAGAGAAATACAGGTAAGGCCGTGTAGTTCAAAAGTAGTTACTTGTTTGAAAAGAATGTGTAACTTGAATGAGTATCATCTGACAGTATGTACAGTAAAACTTTAAGGTGGTTTGTTCTTTCTCTTGTTTGAAGTAGAATAAGATTTTGCTTTAGGAAATTGTCTTCTTTAGAACAGTTGAGTACTTTTAGAAGTATTCAGTGTCTATATATTACTAAGAGAGTGAAGCAGCAATAGGAGATTTATCAGCTGACTGATGCTGATTACAGACATCTCATTCTGAAAATAATCTGTTTATTTTCTTTCCGGTACAAAATGAAGATACAGTAATTTTTCACCCTGTTAAATCCACAGTGTATTAACTTTCTTTGCCAGTATGGATTTTCTGTATCAATACTGATTTTGAGAAGATAGACCTTTTATTTGCTCATGGAAGAGGCCAAGCAGCACACACTGACCCATTCCTTCATTCAGACTGCAGCTGGAATTGGGTAGTGAGGCTTGTAATGGACTAATGAGCTGTCTGAACTTTGCACTCCCTCAATAAGATTCTGCAAGCTTTTCCCTAGTTTTCAGAAGAAAGAAAATGCTGAAAATTGAGATCTTCATGTACTTTGCTGTACAAGAAGTAAATTTAACTTAGGAGATCCACACATAGAGATGTACACACAGTTGCTGAAGTTTTATTTTTAACAATGAATGAATCTGATTAAAAGATTCCCAAGTTTTTGGGAAATCCCAAAGTTGGAAACACCTTTAAACTCTGATGCTGTTTTGGTGTTTGACCATCAGCGAGAACCTTGTATAACTTTGTCTGAAGTTATCCTTCTGTAATGTCATTGTCTGTAGGGTGGGTGTGTGGCTCAGGTAACACCTACAAACCACCCAGGATATTTGGATGAAAAAGTTCTGAGAAGTCTTTGAATGATGATGATTTTACAAGGTAGTTTGTAAAATAGCACTTTGAGGTTTGAGTGGTGTGGGGTGTTTTTGTTTGTTTGCTTTTTCTTTGTCTCCTCTTGAAACATTGTTTAAAATGGTGATAAAATGTGTTCCTCTGGCCTTGTGCAGTTTTTCTAAGTGTATGGGGGTTTTTTGGAGTTTTTTTGGTAATGATCTTTATTGGAGGTTCTTTGTTGCTTGCAAAGTTCATTCTGTATGTCAGTTGAATCTGAATTTAGTTGTAAAACATAAGGCCTTGGTTTGTTCCTGTAAATTGCTGGGTCATCTTGTTTGACTATAATATGAAATCTAGTATTTGGTGAACTCTGTAGGATAACTCTGCTTTAGAACAAGTAAAGAGAGAGACAGTGTGGTGCCACTGGTTCCTTGTGGACAAGCCCTTTGGAAGCTGCACTTCTACTTTAGCTCAGGGGGTGGTTAAAGTGCTGCAGAGGCTCAAACAAGGTAAAGGCCTCCCAGGTTCTGCCACACACTTCACACGATCTGCTACGCACGGGGTTCTCCATCATGCAGTGATGCAGTGGTATATTCACATCAACAAGGCTTTATTAAAGTACTTGTCATTTGAATCCAAAGATAACAGAAAGACAACCTTCATTTTTTTCAGGAAAAGTCTGTGTGGTTATTTTATTATCAATTTAACATAGTCTTCTAAAACCAGACTCTGTTGTGGATTTAGTTTTAAGTTGATTTCTACTCAGTAAAATACTTAAACCTATGGTAGATTTTTGCTGCGAACAGTGGCTTAGGTGAGACTTTTCTTTTTCATAGTTGTTCTCTGTTATGAGAAAGTAGAGATGTAAAGGAAACCAGGGGTGTTTTATGTATTAAAGCATCCCTAACTGTCATACCACCCGGTGGTTCCCTTGTCTGCCTCTTGCGGTTCCAAGTTCTGAGCAGTACCAGGAATTTGGATGTTCAGATCATCTAATGTGGTAGGAAGAAGTACTTGAGTGTGTGTTTTATCTTTACCACTTACCTGGAGTAAAACAAGGAATTTATTTATTTATTTTTGCTTCTTTGGGTTTATTTGAAGGAATAATGTAATTCTAGTAGTAAATCAAAGGCTGATTTCTGATCAGGTGTACATAGGGAGGTGGCCAAAGGTAATACCAGCAGTGGTGGCTCTGAAAATCTTGGAGTAAACAAAAGCCTTGTTCACATTTTTTTATGTTTGATTAAACAGCTTAGAAGGATTTCCTGGTACAGTTATTTGGGTATTAACAAATGGTCAGGCTATTGTAATATGTGTGTTAAGCTCTCTCCAATGTTCAGGTGTAATCAGGATCTTGAAACTGGTATTAGCCCTCTCACTGATTATATGGCCTGGGTATATTGATGGAGTGACATTGAATGTCTGCAGGTGCCTGACTTGTCACGCACACAGCATCTCTGGGCATGTGAAGCAGGTGGAGTCTGCAGGTGTGCAAGGGTCAGCAGTTGTGTATTGTATGAAAAAGGACCCGTCAGTCACACAGTGTGTTCCCTGGGTTTCGGTGAGAGCATTTCATGGGTAGAGCATTACACCAATGATCCTTCTCCCAGAGGCAGGGAAGGCAAAGCACCGGGACACTGTTACCTGCCTAAAGTCACAATAGAGTCCGCTGGCAGGAGCTGCCTCTGCATCTCATAAATCTCTTGTCCATTTTATGTCCACACAACCACAAGAAGACATTCGTATTGAATTATTTTCTAAAAAACTCTGGAAGTGCTGCTCTATTGTTACAGGCATTGTATTTCAGAATGCTTTCAGGTGTTTTTAAGCATTATAATTCTCCATATTCAGAGGAAAGAGGAAAACCCAGACCCCTTTTTTTCTTGCACCGAAAAAGGCTTTCACACCCAGATGCAAAATCCCATCCCAAAGCAGATTTTACAGCTCAGTTATTAACCCCTGGAAAAGAATTCACACTGGGAGTGCTGACAGTTCCCTAATTACAGTGATTCTAATAGAACCCATAATAATAAGGTAGCACCCAAGTTTGCTGAGCTGCTGTATCAGCTGTCGAACCCAAGCTCACAAAAATCTCCTTCTGAGTGGAAATGTGGGGTGATGCCATTCAGGGGTGGTTTGCATCTGCTGTTCTTGGAGAGGACGCCGGTTGATGTATGAAACGGTGTTTTCCTGCTGTTAGGGCTGCCTGGCCTGCTGCTGGAGGTGTGTCTGAACACATCTGAGGTTATCTCTGCTCCTTTGAAACGAAACCCAGTGCATTCTTAGACTAGATAAACACCAGTGTTATTCTGGGCAATTGAGGAAGGATTAGCAGTGTTAAAAATAAAAATGGTCATTTTTCTTTTTCGCTAAAAAGATCCTTAAGGCAAACTTCACTTTGAAGCAGCGGTATTTCAGTTACAGTGCGATAGTCTCCACAGCAACACTTGCCCACATGGGGTGGGAAACTGATACACCAGTGACCCAATTTTTCAAGGTCTGTCCACTTTGCGTTCTGCTGTGTCATAAGCTAAAGATTTTTCCAGCTTGTTTACTTTAGACTATAGAAACTAGTTACTGAAGTTGGACTTGGTGAGAGCAAGGGCCTTTGAAGGGGCATTGCGTGTGCGGTGCTGGAAGTTCCGCTGCGGAACAAATCCTTTCCCAGGTGAGCTGCCATCCAGAAGTGAGCACTGGGTCACGCTGGGTGCTGTGGGCAGACCACAGTCTCTAGGAGCAGCTGATACTTGGACTTTTTTTCTGGGCTGTGAACACACTGCCAACACAACACCTGGTAGTGCCAAACCAAACATCTGAGCCTGGATCCTTCTAAGAATTGACCTGATTGAGCTGTAACTGGTAGTCTGGTGTGCTGCAAGACTTTTGGAGTAGGAGAAAGATAGAAAGGGTTGCTGCTAAAAACAAACATCTTCTGTGTTTGATTTGTAAAACATACTTTCAATATGGGATGAAAAAGTACATTTTTAGAGTAATTTTGTGTAGTAAACAGGGCATTTGAGATAACGGTTGTGATAGTGTTGATGTGTCTCCAGGGAGCTAACCTTTAACATAACGGCTTTTCTGATGGCTGCTCAGACAATCACATTGATCACTTCAGTGCTGCTGAGACACAGACTGTGCTTCCAGCATTGATCCATGACAGCATGAGAATACTTTGGGTAAGTAGTCATGTATAAAATTGACTTCAGTTTTATTTTTCAAGTGATATAATGTCAGGAAAAATAAAGAAGTCTTCACCCATATCAAAAAAATCAGTTTTATTTCATATTTATTGATTATAGTGTTTTAATTAGCATTACCTCATTTCTAAAAAATTAGCAAAATTGTATTGTTTTCCTGAAGTTAAGTACTAACTGAAACATAGTTACATTTCTTTGGCTCTCTTAAAGATGGAAGGACCAAGGTGTTTTTGCAGGTGGATTCATAAACATGGCTGTAATATCTAATAATGCAAAGTCTCTTTTCTTTTATGTTATAAATTAAGACAAATGCCAGTATCTGGTTTTGATGCTACTGGATGTCCTCTCCTGCTAACAGTCATTTGGGGGAAAAATGACTGGAAAATGCTGAATAAAGCTTGAAGGCCTGAAGCCATAGGCTGGGGTTGTCCCAGACAGCTGCTGCTTCAGCTGCAGCCATTGAGAACCCTCCGCAGAGTGGCCTCGGAAGGGTCAGGTGCTGCCTTGGGCTGGCAGCCGTTTTTAGGCTGTTCTAAAAGCCGGTGGGAGAGCAGTGCTTACCCCTGGAGTCCAGGCTGGGAGCGCTGTGTGCAGGTCATTGCTGCTGACCTAAATCCCAGCCCTGGGGTTCAGTGCTGTGCAGTGTGTGTGCTGCACAGCTCAGGGGGCAGCAGGCAGTCTTTGCTAGTGCTTTGGGACTGGTACCACCAAAACTGCAGGTCAGGGGGAGACACGAAGGGAAAAGCTCTGCTGTGCCCTGCAGCCACTTACAGCTGCCGTACAGTTTTCTTACTGTTTCTGTTTGCCATGTCCTGATGGCTGTGGTAGTATGGTGTGTGCTATTTAAAGCTGACTGATAAACCAGAACCAACCCAAGATGTTGCAGAAACCCAATTCTCTTGTCCCTTAATCAGCAGACAAGCCATTGCCGTAATGTGGTGGGACAAAATTTCTTGTCCTTTCATGCTACATCACAGCAAGAAAAATGCAAGAATAGATCTCTCTCATTTTTTTCAGTACTTCAAGCTAAAATTTCTCAGTTATTTTAAAATGTTCATTTTGAGATGTCAGTGATGATCCATGAGGCTGGGAAGATTCTTAATTTATGAAACCAGTTTGGCTGTCACATCTTACTTTTCAAACTTAATGGATTCAAATTCCAGGTTATTTTTCCCTTGCATTCTGAGTCGCTCATTTTATTTTGCTGATCTATGATAGAGAAGGTTGCGGAAATAAAACTAGAAGAAAAAAAGCAAAAATTATTAATGTCCAGGTGATAAGGATATGTTCTTGCCCTTATCTCTTCTTCTCGACACCCCTCACCACCTTTAGCCTCACTTTTTTCTGCTTTCCATGCTTCCAGTTTGAAACTGGGTTTTTTATCTTTTGGCCTGCATTTTCTTCCCGTTGCTCTTTGCTGTGCTCAGATCCTGGTTCTAAAGAGATGGTGAGTCTTATTTTCAGCACTCGATGACTGACAATGGAATTTCTTTGATGAGGCAGATTGTGCATGTAGAGTCTGTTCTTTGGCTCTGGCACCAGTACAAGCTTTCCAGAGGGCTCGCTGCTAAATGTGATGCTCATCTCTAGTGTAGACAAAACCTTGGCACCTTTGATTCATTTACTGTCTCTTTTACATTTCCTTCCCTATATATCCCAACACTGATATTGCTTGGAGTCATGTTTAGAATATTTAGTACAAGCAATTAGAGAGCTTTTTGGCTACTGTCTTTTTATTTTTAGAATCTCTGTGAGGCAGAGTGAGGGAGTTACCTCTGGCGAGTGCAGCCGTCAGCATGTGTTTTAGATTCCATCTGTGGCAGAACTGAATTTCTGCATGGCTCACCAGACCAAACTGCAACCAGAGGACTGGCTCTAAAGAAATCCATGCTTTTGGTTCCTGAGGTCTTTGACTCAGTCCTGAGTATTCTGGCAGTCATAGCCACTGTTACGCTAGCAAACGCTGTTTTTGGGTCAAAAGATGTTGATGCATTTTATTGTCTTCTATGTAACAGAAAAATCCAAACTATTGGGTAATTAATCTGTGTTTCAGATGGAGTTCAGTGTGCCTGAATGTGTAAAGCAAGGGCACGGAACAAAGCTTCTCCGCGTTGTGAAGTGCAGGTGATGTGATCACACATTAACCTGAAATGATGGGTAGCTGGGCAAGCAGGGTACAACTGGGTGTAACTCAGCCTCCCTTGTGTAAAGGGGTGAGTTGGGCACTCTGTTGTTGTATGTCCTGTCCTGCCTGAGGCAGTTCTGATTGTGCATTGTGGGCTGTGTTTACAGATGAAGTTCCGTACAACCCTTGTTGCTGAATCCTGTCAGGCTGACGTCGTTTCAGCTGGTGTCTGATATTACCTCCTTGTGGCACGGCTGGGGCCGTCCTCTCTTGGGAGCGTTGTAGCTGTGGGCACCTTGGTGCCATCACTGCACCTGGCCTGTTACGCTCAGGCGCTTCTCGGCACAATAAATGTTTCCTCCTTTCCTCATAGGGAAGTTGCATATATTCTCAGAAGTAGGGGTTGATTTGACATTTTACTCACCAAATTAATAACTATAGCTTAATGAGTTACACTTTCCATTTGGCTTTTCCCATGCAATTTAAAGAGGTGATCAGAATAGGAGCTTGTCTGTGGGTTTCTGTTTCTCTCAAGTATTTCTACCTCCCTTAAATAAAGAGACAAAATAGTTCATATAGGCCAAAATAGAGCATCAGGGAATTGTTGCCAGCTTCTCTTACAGTTTTTGCCCTGGAAATGCTTCCTATTACATACTGTGTTCCTGTACAGCCCGCTGCTAAATGGGGGAATGACTCAAGTAAGCATTCCTGGCCAGCCTTACAAGCCTTACCCTCTCTCATTCAACTATATGAATTCACAGAGTCACAGAATGGTTTGAGTTGGAAGGGACTTTAAAGACAAACCAGTGCCACCCCCCTGCCATGGGCAGGTTGCCCAAAGCCCAGTTCCACTAGCCCAGGTTGCCCAAAGCCCCATCCAACCTGGCCTTGAGCCCTTCCAGGGAGGGGGCAGCCACAGCTTCTCTGGACAACCTGTGCCAGGGCCTCCCCACCCTCACAGGGAAGAATTTCTTTGTTATATCTAAGGCTTCAAAATTTTACACATGAACTTAAAATATCCATTAGGTTAAAATATTCCTGGTATAATGCATCATAATTCTCTAATAACGCAAGCAATACTTTCCTGCAGCGTTCCATCTAGTGTCTCAAGTTGCTTTTAAACGACAAAACTACGCTGCCTAAGTATGATCCACATGTTAAATGAGAGGGACAGGTTCTCATGGGTTCCTTGGTCACAGAGCAGATCATTGCTAAGTATCTGGGTATTTATTTAGTACTTGAGGTAAATGGAAACTGTAATGTACCATCTTTCTGCAAACTCGGTGTTGAACTTTGTTTTGGATCCTGACATTAACAGAAGTCTGTGTTGTTTTGTGACTACAGAGCTGTGAATTCCCAAAGAGTTGATTCCTAAATCCAGAGGAAAGCAAATGAAATTAGGTGTTTATTTTTCTAGGACTTCTATGAACTTATATGCTTTTTAAAATCTTGTTAGGCAGCTCTGAGTTTGCAGACTGGTTTCTTCTTTCCCTTTCTGTGCTTGCTTTGGGGGCTTCAGTTTCATGCTTGGACCTTCTCAACCTTCATTTTTCAAACCAAAATGCAGGTCTTTACTATCTGTGTGTAAACTTTGCGTGTGTGGTTCTGGGCATTAGTGCTGTGGCACTTGATTTCCCTGGAGTGTGCTGTAGTCACTGCTGCAGGTATGTGAGCCACCGTGTTTTGATGTTTGATTAACAACTTGTGATCAGAATTTGAGTATACGAATATATTCAGTTGTCTTGAGTTTTCTTCTCTGTCATTGTTTTTATTAGTAGGAAGATAGAAATGAGTCTGATAAATCTAGAAATAATTCTATTTTCAATATAACAAAGGGGAAATTGCCTGAGCCTTTGCTAAGACTCATGGAAGTCTTAGGTAGAATGTGATAAGTATAATGATTTATTTCTAAATGTAGTATGATTGATTCCTAAAAATGTATTTTTCTTGTAAGTGGTGTCCATCGGAGTGCATTAACATATAAAGGAACTAAAGCAATTAGTTTGCCGTTAAAATAGTAAAATTACGCAGTATTAGGGGTGGTAATTACGAATGTATTTAATATTGAGCCCCACGAGGCACGCATCTTATGTGTGGTAGAACCTGCAGGGGACAGGAATCATGTGGTTCCCTTTCATTAGAGTTTAGTGAGCTGTGAGTACCTTGCCTGGAGCAGTCAGGATTATAAGTTCATTTTGCTCCACCAGACTTCTTCCAAGGTGTGATTAGGAACTGTTGTTCTTTAATGTTGAGCTTAGGGGAACTTGGAGAAGAGCCTCCTTGCTCCTGTTGCTGTTAATGGTCTATTATTTTGTGGTAACTAGTCAACAGCTGCTGCAGTGATGTACTACAGTTACCTTATTATTAATCAAAGACCAGTCTGTAAATTAGTCTGCCTAACATTAGGCAAAGCTTTCACTGTTTGCTTTCATGAATACTATTAGACACACTGATTTATTTTATTTTATTTTTAAAATCATTTCACTTATCCAGATCCCCCAGAAGAGTTTTTATTGCTCAGCCCTGTTCACTGTGAGGATGTAAGGTGGCCACGGTCCCTCTGTCTCAGTGCTCTGTGTTCAGCAGCAGGTCTAAGCGGACGGTTAGGGAGAAGCAGGAATGGAGCATGGGTATATGGATCTTCAGAGCTGCATGATTAATTTGTTAGGGTTTTATCAATTTTCATTATAATCCATTAAGGGATTTTGTACTTGGTCAGCATAAAAAAAGGTGCTAACAAAATCCTGCTTCCATCCACTTCAGTTGGGAGTCTCTGTACTAGGAGTGATTAGATCCTACACATCCAAGTGTTGCTTTTGCAAGAGTTAAAGAAGAATTACAGGTGGGGTGACTGAGGCTTGTAGGGATGAAAGGCCAAATGGTTTAAATCAGCGTGATTCACTTCAGTGGAGCCCCATGAATTTACACCAGATGAAGATTTGGTCCGTGTTAATGCAGTTAAAGTCACACATTCCGCCAGTGACAGAGGTGATCAGTGACTCCAGCCCTTGTTGTCACTGTGGTTGCCATACACACATCAGAAACAGCACTTGAGACTGAAAAGCAGTCAGGCTGGAAAATGTGCAGGAAGCTTTAGCATAAAAAATAAATTGTTGACGACACTGAAGTTGTGATTCTGGAAGATAAGAGGAACAGACCCAGGAGAGCACAGGACAAGTACTTGCAGCTCTGTTGGGACCATGCAGTGCTGAGCCAGCTGTGAGATGGTGCCTGAAGTGAGCAGAGGGACGCGTTTGGGATGCACTGAGAGAGAGATTTTTAGAAGGAGCACATTAAAGCAGAACTTGAATTTGCACTGGCTGTGCAAATCAACTGGATCGTGCTTTAGATCCACTTACGGTGTCTTGTGAGCCAGCAGGATATTTTAAGGAAGTTGTTTGGGGTTTTTTTGTGGGGGACCTGATAGAGATGCTTTGAATGCCTGTAGGAATTGTAGCCAATATTGGTGCTTTGCTTCATGCTACCAACACATTTTAAGCAGTGAACAGCACGCCGTGGGTCTGGAGCTAGGGCCGTGTTATTTCCTGTATTTTCCTCGTGAGAACACCAGCTGGATTCCTCAGCGGTGATCTGTTCCACTCCAATTCCAGAACAAATCACAGGCAAGGAGTCTCTGTCTCTCAATGTCCTGGGCTGAGGCAAATGCTAGATCTGCTGCTCTCCAGTGTGCAGATGAGTGAGTGCTCTAGTGGGCACGTTACACCTATTTTTCCTGCATAAAGAAAAAAGAAGATCCTTGAATACAGCTGAATGTCAAGTTGCTGTCTATAAATGAACACATCCCATATTTATGACTAAATTCTACTATTTAGTGTGAAGACCAAACAATTATCTTCCTTAAAGCCTTAATTGAACAAGATTTTCTGCTGTCTCTAAGCATCATAAAAACACAACCATGTGCATCATGAGTGGGGGTGAGAGGAGAGAAAGATGTGAGGGGAGATGGATGCCATTTGATCCTATTGAGTCCTCCCCAGTCACCAGACTACCACTGCTGTGTCCACCAAAGATGTCTCAACATTAGTCAATGTCTTTTTGTCCCGTTATGATATAATTTCCACGTGCACTCAGGGACCTGCGTAAGTCCAATTTACCTGTTAAAAGTGAATAATTCATTGCTGAAGCACGTTTGGGAAAGGTGATCAGGAGTGGATGCCATGACAGTTGAATCACAAAGCAAGCATATACTCTTGGGTACTTCTATTTCCAGGTTATTATTTATACTTGCAAATGTTTCTAATTAAACTATGAGTGTTGTGAATACCAGGTGTTGTAGAAATGCACTGTGCACTTCTCCACAATCTGGGTAAGTGATACAGGCGAGATACATGGTTTCTCCTCTGTTAAAAACCAACACAACCCACCAAAAACCAGTGACATGAACGTGACTGCTGCTTCACTGGGGTGTGGTCATTGCCCTGTTTCTGACCTGTTTGTGTCTGATTGGTGACTAGGTGAGAGTTAGTTATTTCTCTTCTTCACACAGTCAGCTTTTTGCCAGTACATGATCCCAGCTCTTACTGAAGAGTAACTGGCTGCTGGGTTGTGTAAAGACTGCCAGGAAGTTTGGGTCACTTTTGTCCTGGTATTTTGTACATTATACAGAAGTGCTTTGATAACCTTTGGTGTGATACAGAGGCTTCTGGAGTAGGGAATGATTGTAATGTAGGTAGGGGAGAGCTGTGGCCTCTAGGTTTCTATAGACAAGTTTCCCTGGTTCTCTTTTAGTAAACCTGGAGTTTACTTGGCACAAGTGGGATAAATTTACACACCCAGTGATAATGACTGAAAGAATGAGTCGTGTGTGACCTGTCTCATGCTAACGTTTGTCTTCTGTCAAATTTAAAGTCAGAAGAGGATATATAGATAACTTACCGCCGGTTTTCTTCTTTGAATGTTTGTTACACCCCTAATCTCATCTCAGCCCTGGGAATGGCAGTTACAGATTTATGAAATAGCTGTCTGCAACTGGTACAAGACCAGTCAGAATGGGAGATGGAGTTTTGAGGTGCGTGTGTCTTCAGGTTTATTTATTGCAGATTTATCTGCCTGTTGCCTCTTATTTCCTGAAAACACATGAGCATTTGAAAATAAGGATAGGCCTGGGCTGCAGGACACAGGAAACTGAAAGAAATCTCATGTCTTGCCTTGGGATACCTCAGTGCTCGGATTCTGTGTTCTTTTTTCCCATATATATAAAAGCTGTTTTGCCGAATTGGTTTTCAGTACAGAAGGAAAAAGTGTGTGGAGTTGTATGTGTGTGCATGTATAGACACACATCATTGTTTAAAGGTCTAGCTCCCTATGTTGGGTATTCTTCTTTTGTTTATAAAAACTGCAGAGAAAAGTTAAACTCCAGGCCAGTGCAGACATGGGATTAGTTTATAAAATCTCACACAGAGAATACAACTGTGGCCGCTGTTCCACAAAAGAAATTCTTGAGCTCTGTACCTCGCACAAGGAGAGAAAAGGGGAGAGTGTTACTCATAAAAGCAAATGTTATGTATTAGAGGGAATTTTACTCATTTCGTTTGCAAAACCAAATTGTTTCAGTATCAACAATCCCACCTTAGCTGGTGCCTTCTGTTGTACAGGCACTTGGGTTTTTATTTTCAGTAAGGCCCCATTAATCCAGTTACATTATCCTTGATAACAACTAAAGCTCTAAGATTTTATATGCAGGTGTGTGTTTGTTTACTTTTGTTTTAAATGTAAAACAATATTTTAATGGCCTTTTTGGCTCTTATGTTCTCTTTCTGTACAGGATTGCTCCCATGAAGTGACCTCTGGAGCTGTGCAGTTAAAAATAAGTCACAAATGTACTAGAAAGACAAATAATATTGGAATAAAATTGAAACAGTATTGAAGGCGATAATGCTTAAGTGCTGAGGACAACATAGTGCTGGAATCTGAATGGTGGAAGTTTAATGATTTGGGTGGGAGCCACAGGCCACGATGTGATCTGTTGGCTAAAGGACTGCTCCTTAGAAGTGCATCAGCTGCATTAGGACTTTGTTGACTCACCAACAATTAAAAATATGTATTTTCATGTGTTTATGTGGGTATTTGTAGTATCCTGGGGTAATTTAATTTCTGTCTAAGTCTAGAGTCAGCTGGTGTATAGAGACTATGTCTGTCCTGTGGTCCTTGCCTTGGGCAGTAGCATAGGGCTCACTTGAGGGATGGAGTATGTTCACAGTAAAGATTCACGTGTTAGTCCTGTGTGTTTTGATTTATTATATGGTTCCTGATTCAAAGCATTAAAGAAAATGTGTCATCTTCCTGAAACTGTGAGTGCAGCCTAAAAATCATACTGCTGTGGAGGAGAGAGGCAGGGAGCAGATGAGTATTGACGTTCTGCTCTGATAGAAAGTCGAGGCTTTTCAGCTGCATGTCGTGTCATCTCCCAGTTCAAACTTAGATAATTCAGTTTTGTTCTTTGTGTGGAAGATATTGTTTGATATTCTAGGATGTACATCTTTAAGGAGAGCATCTTTTGGGAAAGCTTTGTTTAAAAAGTGTTGAGAGGTAGTCGCAGGTTGGTTATTTATAAAGGGAGTGTTTGTGCTGGCCTGTGCATTACAGTTCTCTGAATAAGTACGTATTAGCTTTCGGTATGTACGTGTGATTATGATAAAGGTAATATTCACAAAGAATTTCAAGTCCTAAATGTTGCCTCAAAGGCGATGAGAAATGCAAAAGGCACCGACTTGCAGTCAATGAACAAGCAGCTCTGTGGCTCCATCTCCTGGAGTTCCCAACCAACAGCGAGTGTTGCTCCGGCACAGGGTGTGAGGAACCACTTGGCAGAAGCTGAAATAAAAAATACTGGGGTTTGTTTTCCAGCTGGTGCATTGGTGGAGTGGATTTCTCTGGAGACACTGTGTGGTGGTTTGACCTTGGCTAAATGCCAGGTACCCACCAAGTCACTCTATCACTTCCCCCCCTTTCCCCTTTTTTTCTCAACAGGGCAAAGAGGGGAAAGAAAATAAGATAGGAAAACAAAACAACCCTTGTGGGTAAAACAACAGCAGTTTTAATATAAGCAAAGCGAAGCAAAGGTCCGCGTGCGGAAGCAAAAAAAAAAAGAAAACAGATTTATTCTCTACTTCCCATGAACAGGCGATGTCAGGCCTTCTCAGGAAGCAGGGCTCCAATACGCATAGTGGTTGCCTCGGAGGACCAAGGGTGACCCCACCCCCTTCCTCCTTTCTCCCAGCTTTATACTGAGCAGACATCATATGGTATGGAATATCCCTTTGGTCAGTTCGGGTCAGCTGTCTTGGTTGTGTCCCCTCCCAAGATCTTGCCCACCCCGTCCCACTGGGGGGGGGGGGGGGGGGGGGGGGGGGGAAATGTCCGAAAGAGCCTTGGTGCTGTGTAAGCACTACTCAGCAGTAGCCACAACACCAGTGTGCTATCAACACCCTGCCACCTCCCAACATAAAACACAGCACCATGAGGGCTGCTACAGGGGAAAAACCAATTCTGGCTCAGCCAGACCCGGTACACACTGCTGTAATATTTTGACAATTTAACCTGTTTTAACTCTTGTGGAGTTCTTTCTGCCGTTACAGTTGCTGTCTGAAAGTTGAGCATTTTGTTTCTTTTGACACGATACAGTCATATATAAAATGTAGAGCTTGTTGTGTGGTTCTTACCTGTACATTTCTGTATTATATATTCATACAACTGCTGTAGGCAAGATAAAGGCCTAATATTGTATAATTGGATGGTTCCTCCAAAGATCTCCTGTGTGGAAAGAATAAGGCCCAAGTATAAAAAAACTTGGCCTCTTTGTTTTCTCCGGCAATTAAATACATGACTTTAAGTTATTTCTGAGATTAATTTGTGTTTTGTAACATCTTGGTCCAGATGAGTGTGAAAGGAAACTATTTCCATATGATCAACTTTTAAAATTGCTAATAAGAGGGAAAATGTTTTGTTTGCACTTTGCCTGTTTCTCATTTGCATTGATTCCAGCACAGGAGCTCAGGAACTGAGCTGTAGCCAAGCTCTGGAAGAAGAGCAGGTCCTGAAATAAGCCACCATTACTCTGGCTGCAATTAAGTGCTTTCAAAATAGTTTACTTACTTTCCTTCAGTATATCAAACTCTGTCTTGGGTAATGCCAGATGAAAAAATGTGCATCAAAAATCCATTCCATAAAACGTAACATCTGAATGTCTGTCTAATGCAGCATTGAGTGAAGACTTCGGTTTCAGCAGTAACTGGATTTTAGAATTGAAAAGTATTACAAAGTAATGGTTTGTGTATTTGACCAAGATTCAGATATCTGTACAGAATACTGTGTAGACTGTTTTTTGACTGTTCACATTATATGATAATGATGCAAATTATGTTTTGTTCTAAACAAGGAGCCTGATCTAATTGAAAGCCTTCTTAGACTCTCACTTTTCCTTGATCCTTCTTCTTTACTTGACTTCTTGTTAGTATTCTAAAAACCTCATCATTTTAAGATAGAAGGGGCTTTTTTTTAGGTACTAGATTTGCTGTAGGACCAGAGTTGTCCAATTTAAATTTGAAAGGGTCATCTGGAATGGCATAATACCATTGCAAAGGTGTCTGCTGTTTTCTTTTTCCTCTGTTGCAGCTTTTGAGATGATGCCAGTAGGGATGAGCGTGTTAGATACAGAAAATTAGTGGTTTCATAGAGGATATGTAGCTGAATTTCACTCTGTAAGGGTCACTGCTATAAAGTGGTAAGCAGAAATAATTTCGTTAAATGTGAAGACTGAAAGGAAACACCTTCTATATTGCTTATCTAATAGGACATACATGGCAGTTTATAACCCCTCTGCAATGTGTCAAAAAAATTAGTGAAAGATCTTATTTCATTAATTTCTGAGGGTATTTATATCTTGAAATATATATTATTTTTTCCTGTGTTGCCAGCAGAATTGCCACTTGAAGTGCTAAAGTTTGGCACTTTTACACTGCAAAATGTGCATATATATAAAATAAACATTATATGCAAATAATATTCAAATATTAATAAAATATGGACAGTATTCAAATTATTCAAACAAATTATTCAATGCACATAAACATTCACATATGCATGTAGACATGGATGTGTACATGGATGTGTGTGTTTTCAGAAATGTCCTCTGATAGCTGTTGCAGACCTAGAAAGAGCAGTATATTATAATTGGCTCCTACTTTATGGGTGAGGATTTCTGCTGCTTGGACAGTAGAAGGAATGTTGGCAGTTTATTTGTGCCCTTCCTTCAAGAGGTGAGGAAGGAGGAATGGCTGAATAAATGCCATTTTGTTATCTGCAGTTAGAGGCAATGTCTTCTATTAAAACTTGTTACACCTGGAAAGCTAAGGCTGTGAATGTTTGTGGCATCGCTGGAGAACGGACATGTTGTGAGCGATCCAGACCAAGGGGCCTCACTGTAACAGCAAGCTGCAGCTGTGTTCAAGGACATAAACAAGGCCGAGACAGCCTGAGAAACTACATTCCTGGCCAAGAGATAAAGATGTTGGAATGTCAAAAACAGGGGGTCTACCTGGGGGGAGAGCAGCATGTGGACACCACACTGGGACCAATCATAGAGGGCAGAAGGGCGTGTGAACAAGTAGCTTTAGCCTATTAGCAATAAGATAGCGGCACGTGAAGCTTGTGATAGAGTATAAATTGCTGTGTAGCCTTTAATAAAGCGGCATCAACTTGATCAAATTGGTCGTCTAAGTTGTGTCCGAGACTTCCGTGTCAGCAACTGGCGCCCGACCAGGGACCCGAGGGAGCCTCACTGAAGATACGCGGGACTCAAGCCCTGGGGAATCGGGACCCTCCTGTCGGGCTCGCCCGAGCAAGAGAAGACAGTCCGGAGGGGGCAGAAGCCAGCCGTAGCAGGCGCTGCCCCAGCGCCTGGGAAGATGCGTGCGCAATCGTCGGGAATCTCGCCCTGATCAGGTGAGCAGCTGGGGAGGAGATGGGGTCCACGCTGGGTAAAGAAGAAGTGGCAGTGGTTAAGCTCCTCCAACGTATACTCTCTAAGACAGGATTATTTTATCAGGGGAACCTGAGGAGGTTGCTGTTGTGGGCTCGGCAGCACGGACTAATCCCCTCAGTGACTGCAGCCTTTGAACCTGCTACTTGGGAAAATATCAGCGCGGCACTGTGGAACGACATTAGTTCAGGTTCTAAAGACAGTAGGAAACTCTCCACTGTGTGGAGATTGGTCCTAGACACTCTGAAAGAACTGAAAGCGCAATGGCAGACCACCGCCTCTGCTTTTGCTGCCTTGTCAGCAGAGGCAGAATGCGCTGGCACTCAGGATTCCGTCACTGCTAGGACGTTCGCGGGATCCCTGTTCCCTAAGGTGGCTCCTAAAAGGAGGGACGGGGACACTTCACGCGCAGCACCCGTGTGGCAGGAAAATCAAGAGCAAAAGTCAACAGATTTACTACAGCTCGACTCCCCCCCCTCAAGCCCAAAAGATCAATCACTGGAGCGCACGGCCCCGCCCCGCTCCCATCGCCCCCTGCCCGACCCCCCCGCTGCCGCTGCCGCCTCGCCAGAGGACGGCGCTGACCCAGCCCTGCCCCTGTCCTCACCCCCGACACCCCAGTTGGTGCAGGAACAATCTTGTTATGATTTACAAGATCAACACTTGCAAGAACTAACGAGAAAATTAGAGCAACTTGAAATCCAAATGCAGCAAGCTGCTAAGCCTACCCCTATGGCACCACCGCCTCCCCCTCTTCCTTTTAACCCCTTCCTCCGTGACACGGCGGGGGGGTGGGGGGGTGGGGTGGTCAGAGGGAAACGGTGGCTCTCGGGTCGCTGCCATCATCGGTTCAAATGAGAGGGGGAGCACTGGGACGCGCGAGTGGTAATGATAATCCAGCAAGCCGATGGCGGGGAGTTATTCGGGATGCTATAATAGAGGGGCAGTTTAACGAATTTAGACCAATGACGTTTCCAGTAACTTCACAAGACAATGAGTGGGAAGCCTGAGATTGGAAAATGATGGGGATGTGCTGGGTTACGGAATTAGTATATGGTGAAAATGAGTTAAAATCACCATGTACTGGTTCAGTAATTCCAACTTCCCAGCAGCCACACCCCATCAGCAAGGAGATCCTCTATATGGGGTGCAAACTCAAATGCTGATGGGTGCAGGCCCTTTTGCTAGCCCCGACTGGCAAGTTAGATTTCAACCAGAAGTGTTACAGTTAACCCAAGAATTGGCCTTAAAAACGATTTTAGCTGTACATGATGAAAAAGCAGCACCAGGATTTACAGGAGTAAGACAGGGGTCCATGGAGCCCTATCTAAAATTTATTGCTAGACTACATGCCGCTATTGATGTTAATCCTGAGGCTTGGGGGGCTTGGGACTTTCTTAGTTTTCTCATTAACATTACTTATGATAGTGCTGATGGGTGGGCTGAGAAAGACTTCAGTCTCTGAACCGCCTGCGGCCAAGACCGGCACCGCGCTCTCGCCCTTCCCCCCCCACCCCCGCCAAAAGCAGCAGTTTTTACAGAAGCTGCTGACACACCACATAATCATTAAGGAATGGAGTTATATTCTTAACAGTGTTTTGATGTTTGCAGCATTTATCATTTTATGTTGTGTGAGTAATAAGGGTAAGAGGCCTCTTTGTGTGATTGTTTTGCGTGTGCGAGACGCGGCAGCTGTGGAGTGCGGAGTTCTTTGACAGAGTGCCATAGTACCCGCTGGGTCATCGGTGCTGCCTGTTTGTTTGGGCTAAGTGTTTGAAGTGTCATAGGTGAAATATCTCCTCTAGCAGGAGGCAGTAATTCTGTATTAATTGTTGTCTTGAATTTAGGTGCATACTCTGTGGGGAGAGTGCACCCTTGTACCACCTATCTGAGAAGGGTATTGTCATAAAAATCATCTACAACCTTACAGGGGTTGTTCGTTTTACCAGAGGTCAAACTTACTCAGCTTGTTTATTTTACTACAGCTGGGGTGACTCACGATTTGGATCAGCACGTACTCCTCAAACATTTTGAGCTCAGACAGGGAGACAAAGTCAACCTCTGATAAAATGTAACCTCACTAAAGCAGAAGAATCTGTTGAACTGACAGGCATTTTACATACTGGTGCGGATGTGACTGTAATGTCTGCGACCAGATTGGCTGTTAGATCGGGTAACTCGAGTGCTTTTCGGGGTTGGTAGTCATGCTGTAATGTTTCAAACCAAATAACTCATTCATGTAAGGGGCCCAGAAAACTGGGTAGCAAATATTCATCCATTTATATTGGAAACCCCTATTACATCATGGGGTCGTGACTGTATGGCTCAAGGGGAAACTCAAATTGGATCAAATTTGTCTTAATTGCCACTGCAGCACAACCTACCCTGAAACCCACCCTGAAACTAACATGGAAAACAGAATCACCTGTGTGGGTGGGTCAGTGGCCCTTGCCAATGGAAAAGTTGTTCCACCTGAATGATTTAATTCATGAACAGTTAAGTGCAGGACATATTATACCTACCACCAGTCCTTGGAACCCCCTGGTGTTTGTTATTTTAAATAAAAGTGCTAAATGGTGACTTTTACATGATCTCCAACACATTGATTCTCCTAAACTGGCATTTTCTAATAATTGATCTGAAAGATTTATTTTTTTTCCATTCCCTTGCATCTGAATCATGCATCTAAATTTCCCTTTTTTGTTCCCAATATTAATGTTAGTGAACCTACAACACGGTACCACTGGGTTGTTTTACCATAAGGCATAAAGAATACTCTCACAATGCAGGTCCCCCAGGCTATTATATATCATAATATCAATGACATCCTTATAGCAGCAGAAACACAGGAGATCATGGAAAAGGCTCTTGCTTTAACCAAAGACTCAGTATCTCAAATGGGGTGACAAATAGCACCTGAAAAGGTACAACGATCATCACCATGGCAGTACCTGGAGTGGAGAATTTGTGAACAGACCATTGTCCCACAACACCTTAAACTTAAAACTGATGTTAAGACTTTAAATGATTTACAGAAACTGTTGAGAGCCATAAATTGGATACAGCTGTTGTTGGGCCTAACTAATGATGATCTGCATAGCTTGCTTTATATTTTGCAAAGAGATCCTTCACTGACATCACCCAGAGTACTTACAGAGAAAGCAAAAACAAGATCTCCACCGTGCAGCTAATGCCATCTCAGAAACACAGCAAGGCTTTCACATGCAATTTTTCCACCAAAACACCAGGGCAATACAAAACCAGTTTTCTTTATCAAGGCCTCAGGCTGAAGACATCATTGCGACTTGCCCTGAATGCCAGAAGGACTCTCTCTCTTCAACAGCTAGTGGTGTCAACCCTCGGGGACTCACCTCCTCAGAATTACAGCAGTCTGACATCACTCCCTTTGCTGCATTTGGATCGTTAAAATAGGTGCTGTCAATATTGCACCACTTCTCATCACAGATACCAGATCAACAAGAAGTCCAGGGCAAGGTTCAAGTCCTGGAAAGTGCTAACTGGGAAGGACCATATCCTTTAATAACCTGGGGAAGAGGTTATGCTTGTGTTTTCACAGGTTACAGTCCCAGTGGTTACCAGCAAGCTGTGTGCAATCACACCTGAGGTGTGAGAGGCAGCCTTTGGTGGACACTCAGGAGCCAGCTGTGGGTGCTATGGATACCCCTGTGCCAACAGTTCGCCATCTCTTCAACTGATCGTTTAAGCAGAATGGATGGGTAATACTTGCTGCTGCAACGGGACAAAATACACTATCTCTGTCCTTAATCACACTGCAGTTGCCAACTCTTTTCAGAGAAAATGCTAACAGTACTTGCAACTCCTTGATGAAATATATAGGCTTACTAGTCACTAGTGAAAGATGTAGCTTAGACAAAATCTAGTTATTAATAAGGATGAAATGCTATAAGAATGTGTGTATTTGGCTTTCTTTGTTTAGCCATGTTAAGAATTAGGAACTTAACTGTTCAACCTTATTAGAAACTCCCTTGGTTTTCCCCCTTGAGTGGTGGCCAGGCTCTGTGTGGAACCCAACAGGAGGATGAAATCAGATGTTTCCGCTCAAAGAAAATTGCCAGTTATTTTGGCCTGCTGATTTAGATATATGAGGCTGGACCTGCTTGCAGCGATGTTGGATGCCTCACCTATGGATGAACGCACCACGTAGAATTTCTGGTTTGCGAGGAAGGGCACTCTAAATTCTCGCTGCATCCAGGGTTCCCCAGCAATTGCGGATCTGAATGTTAGTACCCCATTAAGTAAGTGTGCTAGTCTGTATTTTCCTTACTGTTTATTTTTGTAGTATTTAGTCATATCCCTTAGTTATGGGTACTGAAATTAGCCTACTCTTTTTTACCCAATAACTGTAACTGCTGTATTGTTTCTAGCATTCTGTGAAACTGTTTTAAGTATGCTACGTTTTTTGAAGTTTGCCTAACCCTTAATTGATAAAGTCTCGAAATAAGTCTTGCAGGTGCTGCTGCAAAACAAAGAAAGGGGAGATGTGGGAGGCATTGGCCTGTCAGCCTTACACAGCCTCTGAGCAACAGCTAGGGTTGATGAAGAACAGGCCTTGGAAGATAGATAAGAAACTGCTGAGTTGTGCCAAGGTAGCAGGCAAAAACAGCGGACAGCTTGCAACACTGAACTGTGAAAAAGTACTAAGCTGTGAGAAGTTACCATCGTGGTAGGGTGGAATGCACCAGGGAATATGGGAAATAAGTTCAATTGACCCGTGAAACTGATAATGGACCAGCCTATAACTCTCAAATTTGCTCTTTTTTGTCAACTCTGGGGTATACGTCACATCACAGGTATATCACATTCCCCCATGGGGCAAGCTATAGTGGAGAGAGAACATCAAAACTTTCAAAGCGCTTTTGCAAAAACAAAAAGGGGGAGAGGTCTTGGCTGCTGCAGAACCACTTGCAAAAGCGGTGTATGTGTTAAATTACTTACGGCTCACAGGTGATAGGGAGGAACCACCAGTAGTAATATATAGTATGGATCTGAAATCTGATATAAGCCGGTGTGGAGATGGTGCTTTTGCTCTGGATCTGAAATCTGATATAAGCCGGTGTGGAGATGGTGCTTTTGCTCAGTACAAAGATGTTGCTGTAGGAGAGTGGAAAGGACCTGTGGAACTAAAAATGACGAGTCGAGGCTATGCCTGCATTATTACCGATACCGGCACTAGATGGGTTCCGAGTTGATGGGTGCGACCCTGGAAAAAGGAAGTTAAGAAAGATGAAACAGAAACCGAATGAGATATTAAGTTGGAGCAAGTGTTATGTTTGTGTTTTCACAGATGCCGGCTCTCGCTGGGTGCCTGCTCGGTGTGTTCGGCCTGTATTGGAACCTGCCTCAGGGTGAAGGATGGGTGGTCTCACAACCAAATACCACTGCAAGCCCTGAAAATCCGTTCTCTACGTGCTTGGTAGAAATACCTGTGGATACATGGCCGAACCCACTGCAGTTTTGGCTTAGCAAACAAACTAATGCTACTTCTTTGGCTTTAAGTGGTCTTTTAACTGATGCTGATAGTGTTAGACATACTACGTTATAAAATAGAGCTGCGATTGGCTTTTGCTTCTAGCACAAGGACATGGTTGTGCTGAATTTGGAGGAATGTGTTGTATGAATCTATCCGATCATTCAGAATCTATCTTTAAAAGCATTCAGCAATTGAAGGATGGAGTCAAACGCTTAACAGAAGATGATGGCTTGGACTGGCTGACAAGGATGTTTAAAGATTGGGGATTATCTGGTTGGTTGATAACATTAGTCAAAACTGTCGGAGTAGTCCTTTTGATTGTAGTGACTGTGCTCTTAATGCTGCCTTGCCTTATAGGCCTTCTGCAAAGGGCCCTGCAGAGGACTGTTGGTGCAATGTTTTTAGCACAGGACCACAAGGGGGTCTGGATCGCTCAAAAACAAAAAGGGGGATTTGTGGCATCGCTGGAGAACAACGGACATGTTGTGAGCGATCCAGACCAAGGGGCCTCACTGTAACAGCAAGCTGCAGCTGTGTTCAAGGACATAAACAAGGCCGAGACAGCCTGAGAAACTACATTCCTGGCCAAGAGATAAAGATGTTGGAATGTCAAAAACAGGGGGTCTACCTGGGGGGAGAGCAGCATGTGGACACCACACTGGGACCAATCATAGAGGGCAGAAGGGCGTGTGAACAAGTAGCTTTAGCCTATTAGCAATAAGATAGCGGCACGTGAAGCTTGTGATAGAGTATAAATTGCTGTGTAGCCTTTAATAAAGCGGCATCAACTTGATCAAATTGGTCGTCTAAGTTGTGTCCGAGACTTCTGCGTCGGCCAATGTTCAAAGGTCAGTTATTAGGAATAATCTCTATTATTATTTAGACACAGCCTTTGTATTTCCAGTGGAAGTTACAATATGTGCTTTTTGCTCAGTTTTCTGCTTCCTTCTGCTCTCAACTTGGAGAATCTTGTAATTACAAACCAGGCTGGTTTGTTCTCCAGTGAACTGACAGTTGAGGTGTAGGTAGGAAGGGGAATAATGGGAGCAAATGTTTTGTCTGAGCCTGTAGTGATTTAATGTATTTTCAACATATTTTGCTCATCTATGGCAGCTGTAAAACTGCATTCTAAAGTCTGTTTTTCAGCAGTCATGATGTCTCTTTAACACGCCAGGAAAAGCACTCCCCGTCTGTGTGTAACCCTGCGGGGGGGGTGCACATCTGTCCCTATCGGCACGCCTGCAGGTGTGCGGTCACACAGGCAAAAACCCGACACACCAGGTCTGGGAGTGGTGAAAGAACCACGAGGGTTTGTAGGGGAGGGTGGAGAAGGCTGCAGGAGGCTTCCCAAAGCCTGTCTGGGCAGAGTGAACTGTGAGCAGAGGAGGCAGCGGGTGCAGTGACCCCTGGGGGAGTTCCCAGGCCTCTGCTGCCCTGTGCTGCGGGCTCTGCTCCTGCTCTGGGAGCGGGTGGGTGCGAACTGCCCCAGGGCCAGGGCTGGGGAGCAGCTGCTGGGCATCAACTCAGCTGCTGGGGGGGTTGTTCTGGGCACGCTGGGGTGTGGCTGGGCCAGCGCCTCTGGCCCACTCAGACTGAGCTCAGCTCGGGGGTTTAGTCGCAGGCCCTGGGTGTGGGCTGGGTCGGGTTGGAGCTTGTTATCAGAGATCACCAGTGACTTCTAGGAATTAGTGATTGTTCCCGTGCTGTTTCTCTCATCTTAAACTACAAAATTGCTTATTGATTCCTGGGGCTTGCGAATGTTGTGGCTGCTTGGCAGTGCATGTTCAGACTGGAGCTGTACTAGCTTTTTACAAAAAAAGTTAACTGTGTAGAAAGTACAGTCCAATGTCTAGTCAGAAATAGTCTCTGAACTTACTTGTTACCCCCTTTTTCACAGTAATATAACATTGTACCAGGTCTGGCTGAGCCAGAATTGTTTTTCCCCTGTAGCAGCCCTCATAGTGCTGTGTTTTATGTTGGGAGCTGGCAGGGTGTTGATAGCACACTGGTGTTGTGGCTACTGCTGAGTAGTGCTTACACAACACCAAGGCTCTTTCGGACATTTCCCCCCCCCCCCCCCCCCAGTGGGATGGGGTGGGCAAGATCTTGGGAGGGGACACAACCAGGACAGCTGACCCGAACTGACCAAAGGGATATTCCATACCATATGACGTCTGCTCAGTATAAAGCTGGGAGAAAGGAGGAAGAGGGTGGGGTCACCCTTGGTCCTCCGAGGCAACCACTATGCGTATTGGAGCCCTGCTTCCTGAGAAGGCCCGACATCGCCTGTTCATGGGAAGTAGAGAATAAATCTGTTTTCTTTTTTTTGCTTCCGTGTGCGGACCTTTGCTTTGCTTTGCTTATATTAAAACTGCTGTTGTTTTACCCACAAGGGTTGTTCTTTTTTTCTATCTTATTTTCTTTCCCCTCTTTGCCCTGTTGAGAAAAAAAAGGGAAGGGGGGGGGTGGGGGGGTGGGAGTGATAGAGCGACTTGGTGGGTACCTGGCATTTAGCCAAGGTCAAACCACCACAGTCTTTCTGGCGCCCAACGTGGGGCACGACTCCTTTGGGCATCCCCTCCTTCCCCTTCCAGGACAGGCTTTCTGTCCCTGCTTTGGCAGGGCTGTGAAAGCCCAGCTTTGCTGCCAGCCCGTGTGCAGCTGGGAATGGCAGCGCAGATGCTCCGCTTACTAACTGCTGTAGCTATAGTTTTATTACTCCTTAAATATTCTGTTCCCATTTTTATGTATGTGTGTATATACACACACTGTATAAATATATATATTGTTCATAGATATTTGTTGTAGCCGCATAACACAGATTAAATTGCTCATTAGATGAATGAATTTGGTTTTGCCCTTGACGTACAAACATCGTTTAGATAAATGACCTGATTTTTGTTCTTATGTGCTGAACACTTGCAGTTCACGAAGCTGCGCTCTGGCATTATACCTACAGCCTCTCCTGTTCTTGTGATTATATATCACATGTTTTTATTGCTCCCTCTGTGGTCCTGTCTCTCACAGCAATAGTTTATTATTATGAGAACAAAAAGGAGATAGAACTTGTATATATTTCATAAAGATTAATTTTCTTCTAGTACATCTGCAGCACTGATCAAAATAAGTTTTTATGGCTTAAATATTTATAAAAAATGCCAAATGTCTGTGTGAAACACTTTTTGCTACTTTCAAAAAGCTGCAAAAATAGCTAATTATAAGCAAGTAAGCTACAAGAGGATTTCAGAGAAGTGTTCAAATGAAACATTAAAGTTCAGACCTAGAAACATGATCCCATATTTTGACAGTGAATTCCTAGAATTCTTCCTTAGGAAGAATTTTTGGTGGTGCGTATTTTAGCTGGACTGCAGTGCCAGCATTCTCTCTGCTGTAAGGTGATACATACAGCCTTCAGCAGGAACACGTAAAGGAATTAAAAATCCACCTGAAAGTCCAGTGAAGGTTCGAAAATTTAAATCCTCTTTTTTCTTGCAAAAAATCTGAGTATTTAGGAATACAAAATAATGTTTTGTTCTACTCAGATCATGAAAAATCAAGTCTCTAAGAGAGCTTACAGTTTATAAGACTTGTCCCAAGAACTTACCAAAACAAGGACATTTGGGTGATACATTTGTGTATCTTTTGGTATGTAGATTTTATACTGTTACCCAGTGTCATCTCATTGTATAATATATCATACGTAATACTGTATCTCTCATCTGTAGAATGTTTTCAGACACATCTTTGCTCAGCTGCTGGGTTTTCAGCGCTGCCTATTGAACATCACTCTGAAATTCTAAAAATCTTCAGTAAAAATCTTCAGTAAACAACTTGCAGCTGTACATAAAACTGATGTTGGCATCTCATGTAACTAGGCTGACTTAAAGTCTGTTCAAGTGGACTTTGAGGCTGAATCATTTACATATATATTTTTTTCTTTTCTTTTTTTTCCATCCCAGATTAGTTTATTGGCTGCGAAGAGCCATGGACACTTTGTGTCCTGATGGGGGACTCAGGATCCAGATGATCGACTCTAGTATCTTGGTTGCCAATATTCAGGAGAAGTATGAGCCGGAGACACGACTCCCTCCTTTCCTCACCTTCTTCTGCTAATGCCACTGATGTCCATACCCCCTCCCCATGCAGCACTAACTCCAGCTCAGGGAGCACAGGCAAGCGCCAGAGTATTTTCCGCACTCCTTCCATCAGCTTCCGTAACAGAAAGGGAGCGAGCAGAAGCCTGACTCGGCTGGTCAGAATGTCAACATCTCAAATGGTGCCCAGTCCTCTCTTGGCACTGTTCAAAACCTGAGCTTAGAGGAACACATTAAAAGCAGAGAAAGGCATTCAGTTGGCTTTGGCAGCTCACATAGCAAGAAGATAACAAGGTCTTTGGCAGAGGATTTTGAAGAGGGAAGGAGCCCTCAGCTGATAAGAAAGTCTTTATCAATTGCATAAGCTCTGGGAAGAATGAGGGTGACGATCCAGACTTTGCAGAGGCGCAGAGCTGGTACTCTGTCAAACAATCCACATGGAAACTTCTCCCTAAATCTTTTTCATCACACTACGGGTTTTCCAAACCAGTTCCAGAGAGTCAATCAGTTCCCTCTGTGCAGCAATCCAGGCGCTTGCTGGAGGTTAAATCGCACGCAGAAAGCAAACCTGTGATGGCCGAGGCTTCTCCTCCGTGCTTGGCCCAGACGACAGAGGGCGTGGGAAGCTCCTTGCAGCCCCCGCTGCTCTCGGGGGACCTCACGGCTGCCCAGGCCCCTCCGGCTTTGTCGCCCTGACGGAGGATTCTGTTTCGGATGTTGATGCTCTGCCCAGCAGCGGGACTGGGGTGCTGCTTACAGAGGGGTTTGGCCACAAGGGCTCTACCTCTCAGAACTTCTTTAATTCTGCTGCTGCTCCTGTGAGGAAGTGGAGATTGTGGACAGTGCTGGCCATTCTGCTGGTGTATCTCCTGTGAGTCGTGCAACTCCTGTGGCGTTGAGTCTAATACCTTATTCAAAACCCCAGCTGCTAATCAAACAGAAGTGTTGTTGCAAGCCAATGAACTACACGTGAGCGATGCCAGGCACATAGGAGAAATTAACTCGGGAAATGCACGTTCAGAAACCTTTGCGTTACAGCGTAGAGAAGAACCAGGGACGCTGTCTTCAAAAGCACAGGGGTTGGGTGGGGGCAGAAATGAAAGCACGGCGTCCAGGCACACGAGAGAGACAATTCCTGTAATGGAGCCTAAGATTGTTCCATGTTCTGAACCCCAGTCCTGTAAAACACAACAGGTTATGAAACAAACCCTTCTAAAGATACGTTTTGTGGTCTTTTCATTGTTGGGTTTGGTGGGTTTTTTTTGCCTCAGTTCTTCTGTAAGAATTGTTTGGTCACAAAGTGTTTTTGTAGAGTTGCAAGTGCTAGCTAGGAAGTTCAAAAGTTATGCATTGTGTCCTCCTCCCAAAATTATAGGAATTAAACAAAAAGTCTGTGATTTTTTGAGCTCACATTTTACAGTTTGTTAACACCCCCCAGTGCTGTTCATAGCTTTGCTTTCCTGTGGTGGAAAATGAATTCAGAGAGAGAACACTGCTGCTCGGCTCTTGTTGAGGGCTGGAGCTGGGACTTTTGGGGCATGCCTAGTTTGGACTTGAGCCAAATAGTTGCATTGTTTGAGATTGAAACATTGCCAGAGAAATGCACCTTCTTTTAGTCTGGTTATGAAAAATAATACAGTTTATCTTGTATTGATCTGGGTTTTGAAATTTCCTGACTCTTTCTTGCTCTACTGAACTGATGGTCTAGAGTAGCTTGGAGTAGCTGTTTCTGTGGCAGAGTGTGAGACATCCTGTTTCTGCTTCCATCTGAAATAACATTGTGCAAGTTCTCATTATGTAATCTGTGAAATGGCAAGAGTTAATTACCATCTAAGTTTCACACTGGATCTTTAGCTTACGAAGAGAAATTTGGAAATATTAACAAGATTAAGTGGAAAGGGTTGGCCTAGAAATCCCAGTCTGTAGAGATGCAAATGAACAAAGGCACCAGGCCCTTGAGTGAAGGACACATGTCAGAAGGCATTTATCTCTGACAGTTTATTTTCTCAAACCAACTAAACACTGGTGCTTTCTTGCATAATTCTGAGGCTGTATCTGATGGGCCAGAATTTGTGAGTTAACAAGACTTCATTTATAGTGTTTGTATTGAAACATGAAAGAGTGTAAACTCATATAATTCATACCAGTCTTTGTGCTTGGACATTTATTTAGACATGCAGATTATAAGCAATCAAAAGCAATCTTGCTTTTTGAATTGTTTGTCACTGCAAGGCTTGGTTGGATATCTTGTACATAAATGGCAATATAAAGTCAAATTAATCCACTAGCTTAGCTTTCACCAGAAGGGACCTCTTTCCTCAGAACCTCTGTCAAAATATTTCCCTTGGTGTCTGTTAGTAGTCCTGAGCACTTGGTTGGCTTCCTTGCAACATTGACTCATCTGTGGGTGAGCTCATCCTTTTGAACAGGAGTTACCAGAGGGTACTGCAGAGCAGACAGGGAGCAGCTCGCAGCGATGGTTGGGAACACACCGGGCGTTTGAAACTCCCCCATTGGCAGTTGGATGTGCACTCTGTTTTTGGAAGGCAGTCACCGGAGTTGAAACTGTGACAGAGGGATTTTTGTAAATGGGATTCATGTTCACAGAAACACTAGAGCTAATACGTAATAGAGCTAATACATAAAAGTTGATGATTAATTGTTATGGTTTTATAGTGCAGTTCAAAATGCAATTTTTTTTTTTACTTGTGTGATGAAGAATGTATTTAAAATTAGAAACTGGCCAAGTGTACAAAAGGACCATTGAAAAAAGATATAAAATCCTGCCATATGAAATGAACAAATACAGGAAAAGCTTACATGGCATTCAGTAAGATATGGTTATAAGTAGTTTTATCTGTTACAAACAGACTGGCTTGGACATTTGGTTTTGCTAAAATAGTATTTAAAAACAGATGTGGATGCAAAATATTTCTGTGCATTTTTTTAAATAGATATTTTCTGTAGCAGGATTCGTAGCTGATATCATTATAGATAGTATTGTGAATGTGACATTAATGTATGAGCAGGTTTGATGTCCCATATATTTCTTAGTATGCCTTTATGTATTTTTATGTGATATGGATTTTTTTGAAAAGCCTTAGAAAAATTGTCTATTCTCTAGCAAAAGGCAGAAGAAGATAAGATTTTCCGTGTTACATTTCTTATGCTATTATGTTTTTCTCTTTCCCCATCTCTAAATTTGCCCTAATACCTCTAAATATAATTTTTCCTCCTCTTTTCTGGTGTGTTATTGTTTAACAGCAGTAATTGGGACTGGGATTCAGCCTGCTGTCTGCAGGCTGGGCTTGGAGGGTGCGGGTGCAGAGCTGAGCTAGGAAGGCCAAACAGAAACCAAAACCAATGCGCATCCCTGTCCTATGCAGTGATAACAAAGCTGTGACCTGGCCCTACAAAACCCGGACTCGCCTCTGGACACAGGGTGAGGCAGGCTGGGTTGTGGCAGCAGTGGACCAAGCGATAGTTTCTCTAGTGGATTTTACTGGACAGCAGTTTGGAAATGACCTGGAATGAGGGAAGAAAGGAGAGGATGGAGCAAGGGTCCCTCTGTATTCTGTGAGGAGCCATGGACTTGGCTGTAGCGTGCCGAGTGTGCTGGTCACTGGGGGCTGAGCAGTGGCGTGGTGGCCCAGGTGACAGTTTTATCTGGGTGAGCAGGATCTACTTTCTGCAGAACATGCTCTGTGCCATTGTCTCTCAGCGTAAGCATTTCAGGCAAAGCAGTGTTCCCATTAAGAAAATATTAGTAGAGAGTAGTTCTTTGTAATGATTGCTGGTTCCTTCTCTATTTGTGGTTGACCCTGCCAACAGCTTCAGTCCATACCGAGAAGGCAGGTTTGTTGAGAAACGACTGAGATCCCCTTCAGAAGGTACTGCTGGAGGCAGTTGGCTGGTCATAAAACCAGAGGATGGAAATACAGAGAGCTTAACAGCCTACGGAAGCAGAGAGAAGCTCATCCTCTCCAGAAATGAACAGCATGGTGAGTTTTATTTCCATATGCCGAAGTTTTTGTTTTTCTGTGATTGGTGTAACTATAATGAGAAGCAGCAACTTTACAAGTAATGGATGATAATAAAGGGGGGGAAAAACCGACGAGCTGTCTCAGGCTTCCAAAATATGATCCAGACTCAGCTACAGATATTAAAAAGTATTTTTTTCAAGACATGATGTTGTGAAAAGGCTTGCATATTTTCTGTGAAGAGATTCTTGTCATGCTTTGTTGATTAGCCTGGGAGAAAAATACTGGGAGAGGGAGACTGCAGCAAAATTCAGTATGACTATTTCTGAGGTTAAATACAGTGAACTACTGTGTGGCAACACTTGGTTGTTACTGTGTTAGTTGCTTCATAAACTCATGTCTGGTATGAGGGAGATGAGATTTAGATCAGAAATTGGATAGAGAGGAAGTTATCTGGAAGGAGGCTCGTTTGAAAGGTCTGAGCGATCCCTTTCGAAACGTGACGAGTTTGAATGCTTTCACTCTGAGCACAGGGTACGGAGGAGAGGAAAGGATCTCTTGGACCCTTGAGGGTCCCGAGGACTGGAACAGCTAAGACAGATCAGAGAACTGCAGGAGAGGACTTCTGAAACCTCTTCTAGTGAAGCAATAGTAGAAGGAACTGACTGACTGACAAGTTTGTGTGTTCCTATAGCCAGGAAGAATAAACATTTCAAGGTGAGTGTAATTTATACTTACGCATGTGCTCTCCAGTGAGTGAAGGAAAGGAAATACTAAGATTGAACATCTGCAGCAGTGGCATCTGCTCTTTAGCTTATGGGAATCACTAAGACAACTTTTATGGACATTATTAGATCAAAATATTTTATTGATCATGATAGCTGAAAAAAGAAGGATTCACTTTGTACTCATATCTGAAAACATCTTTTCACAGAAGGCAAGAAGCTCCAAGTTTCTTACCCCTGCGTAGAGTTTTTAAACAGATATGTAAATAAAGGGGCTTTTCTGTTTCAGGTTTACGTAATAGCTGTTATGTTACGATGATGCAAGACCAAACGCATCCCCAAGAGACTCAGATGTGAGCACAACTGCTCTTTGGAAGAGAGAATTTTTTCAGTTTTTCAGAGATGTGAAGCTGATTGGTTCAAACTGATGTTGGATTTCCAGTTACATGCGCTTTTAGTGGAGTTTTACAGGCTAATGCCAAAACTCAACAACTCCTGCCATTGCTTAGACAACTTTTATGACTGCGTGCTGCTTTGGCTGCCCCTAAACGTAGAATCTTCTCTCTCACCCGAGAAGTCAAGGAAGGCTAAAATTGTCTTCCTTTGTGAGATTTGCCCGTATGAGTTCCTGGTTGGTCATTTAAAAACAGCTTCCCAGAGAAGGATCTAATTTAGTGTGAAATGCCCTTACGGAACCTGTGGTGGGAAACTGGGGTTTGGAAGTTTCTCAAGAGGATGTGAAGTCTGTGTTTTGTCTCGGTATATCTCACCCATGAGTCTGAATGTGTCATCCAAATGTTCCTTTGTGGCTGGGCTCACAAGTGCTGCTGTGGATGGCAGGAGGAAATGACATCAGCACTGAGCACATTCTGACTGCGTACGGCCGATGCACAGCAGGTTTTTCAGTGTGCCAGTGTCCTGAAGCAGTGCTCACTAAAAACACTCACCTGACATGGAGTTACTTGATGTCTTTTACAGAAACGCTTGCCCGTACGCTCACTTTGTGTAACCTGAGCAGATTGGATTACCTGCACTTCAATGACAGGATTATCCTCCTCTTAGCAGTATCAGATTGTGCAGATTTATCAGTATTCACTGATGAATTTTATACTCCCTGAGAGGGCAGGAGGCAAATTAATTTTAGGAAGGAAGCCTTTCTGGTTTCTAGATTGTTGCTAACTTGTCAGATAAAGTAGTACAGTAATGCAAAACTTACTTCAAAAAAACCCCCTTGATTTTTTGATATTTTTTTTTAATCCACTGGATTAATACATCCAGAGACACATCATAGAAATAAAGAGTAGAATTACTAAATAGTAGAAGAAACCTTTGCGCTATTAAAGCATATAGGTATAGCATGTTTCTCTGTTTCTGCAGGAAGTTCACATCTAAGTATCAGTGAATAACATTTTTCAAAGCCAGAAAGAACATGATGACATTTAAAGATGCTGTTTCATGTAGGCATGCACAGTGCTACGCAGATGTAGTTCCTGCCCTAAAAAGCTGGTTAGCTGTGGCTCCAGCCTGTAAACCCAATTTGGGTTGTTAGACCCAAGCTGCTAGGCAGATCTCTGTGTTAATTTTAATACGAGGCTAGACTGATGCCATAGGGCTTCATTCTGTTTAGCCCTGTGTTACTGATGGGACTGTGTTACTGATGGGACTGTGTTAATGATGGGACTAGGAAGGGGCCAACACAGTAACAGCAGGAAGTCAGGAAAATGTGCATGGGGGTAGGTGGTGATTTGAGTCTCTTCATGTTTTGTGTATGAAATCCACAGGGTTTTTTTCCCAGTTCCATTAGCAAGATTGTCCACAAATTCACAAGTGCTTGCTCATGCTTGTTGGTATTACAGTCACAGACCGAGAACTTTTACGTCAAGATAACTGTGCATACTTATGTGTGAAGGCAAAATATATCCCGATACATATGAATATCACCTTCATATGTTAAGAAAAAAGGCTAGATAAAAGCTTTTTTAGTAAAAAGTGAGGTATAAGAAGAAGTAAAACAACCAAAACCAACACTACACCCCCTTCCACACATGCCCCCCTCCCCCCCTCAACCAGAAAGCAAAAGAATAAGCAGAGTTCCCTGGAAGGAAAAGGAATTAAAAATGAAAGAAATTGAATGTTCATAATAATACATATCTGAACAGTAAAAAGGCCCCTTCAAAATACTTCTCACAAGCAATGTTTAGCACCACAGTAACAGATTGTTACCAGTGAATGATCCTAATGAAGAATAAATACTAGGTAAAGAATTGGAGTTACTAAATGAAGTATTATTAAAAACCTTAACCTAGCTTTCTTGTGTACCTATAAAACCATTAGTCACTCCTCTGTGGCTACCCGTATTCATTTTGTTCACTTTTGAAAGGAGATGAACCCCCGGCATGTAAGGGCTGATGAGTTGATGGGAGATGGCCAAGGCTCCCTGACAGGGCAGTGCTGCTGTTCAGTTCTGCTCCCAGGCACCCAGGGAGGGGCAGTACCTGTGGATGCTGGTTTCTGGCATCATCCAGACCTCGTGTTAGGAGCTTTGTGGTGTAGAAGATACCCTCTCCTCACAAACTGAAGAAGGTCCTCCAAGACCCTGTTTGCTTTCTTTTCCTTGTTGGCAAGCGGTGTGGGCGGCTTCTGCTGAGGGGCTGGCGGGAGTAAGGAACCAGAAGAATGGAGGGGGTGCTAGGTTTTCACAGGAGGTGAGAAGAAGAAAAAAAAGATTAGCATCTGAGAAACTGTTCTTCCTCCTAAACAACTTGCTCAGCAGAATATTCTTGCATGATTGGCAGTGCTCTTTTTGAAGGCGATAGATAAAAGCTTGGATAGGTGGATCTCCTAAATACTGAGAATGTGTATCAAACCTGCAAAGATGGTCACCACCTCCCCCAAGAGTGGCATTAACTCACTTTGGAGGTATGGGAAATAATGATAATCTGGGCAAGAGCAATGCTACTCATAAATGAGATTTAGGGAAATAAAAAAGTCTTTCAAAGTAACTCTGCAAACATGCCAATTCCGTAGTACTGTAAATAACGACCTGAAACAGCCCCTTGAGATGAACTGCTTAGGTTACTGATGATGGGTGGTTTTCATCAGAATGGCTTCAAAGCCATCATTCTTGCACTGACCGATTTCTGCCACAAGATGCCACCATTTCACTAAAAATGGTGTCAGACTGTAGAACTACAGTTAACACAAGAGGTGAAAACTGAAGTTGAGGACAGGTTTTTAGAACAGTTTAATGTGGATTAGCCTATGCAGTATAATAGACCCTTTTCAGATGAACATGGTTGATACTGATGTAGTTTAAAGAGATTTATATTGCTGTAGAAACTCTGGTCATTCAAACATTCCAACTATGAAGTCATCAGTTACAACTAAAAATTTAGACATAACATATAGACTAGTTAACTGTGTCTCAGAAGATTGATAGCAGTTATGGCTGACCTCTCTGCTCTCCAGCTAGGTGGTTCTTTTTTTCTGATGTATAAGGGATATGGTGTAGTTGGGAACTGTCAGTGCTAGGTTAACGGTTGGACTAGATGATCTTCAAGGTCCTTTCCAACCTAGATGATTCTGTGATAAGAGAGGCAAAAAGAAAGAAAGAAAATGTAAAGCAGCATGGTAAAAGACCTGAATGACCTGAAATATGCAGCCCTACAAGACCAATGAAAAGAATGTAAATGTGGGTAGTTGAAATGTAGGAGAGAATTAGAATAACCACATTGTAAAAATTAGGATCTCACCCAGATCACGGTAAGTTCTGTAAGAGGATTAGGAGATGGAACATCAGGGAAAAGAGTTGATGTGTATGAGTAGAAGTTGAGGTGTGTGTGAGCAACAAATTTATCCATCACTTTTCACATTAGTGGCTAATATGGAAAGATGACTGTCCTAAATACCACCTTTACCAGTAGTAGAGAGGAAATGTTTAAAAAAAAAAAAAAAAGGCTATTTTTTTAAAAAAAAGTTGCTGATAGAGATTTTGAGATACTAACAAATTACAGTCATTAAAATCAGATAGTCGTGAAGGATGATACAAATGAAAGTAGCTGTATGTTACTACAAATTAAAAAAAGTTCAGAGGATTGTTGGAGCTCCTAGACCACACTGCCCAACCTCAGGACGTGAGCTGCACTGTGCTGTCAGAAATACGGCTGCACACGTGCAGTGGAACGAGACTGCCCACTGACATTTGGCTCTCTCCAATGTGTCTTTCTGTCCCTCTGCAATTGTTTACATGGAAAATAACTGCCTGTGTTTGTGACTGCTCCCTTGCACACACCTGGCTATCAGCACATGTGCCATGTAACTAAAAGAAACCTTATTTTTCTGCTTTTTCCTGTCTTGGTGAACATTACTCCTGTCCTTTGTTCTGCAGGACTGCATTTCTCTGGACACTCTCTCGAGCACAGGTCTTTCTTCAGTTTCTCATACTTGAATCTTCTCTAATTGTTGCCTGTTTTTAATTTCTTAAATTCAGCTACAAGTTTCCATCTTTGCAGGTAAAAATATTTATGTTTGCCCTCAGTGCTCCATCATCCTCTTCTTTTGCCTAGAGCAGGGCAGCCTGGCCTGCTTGTGTAAGTCCAATTAGAGCTGCACAACTGATTTTTCTGAATTGTTGCACTGCCTGTGCCGTTTCTTTCTTTGCATCTTTCCCATGGTTCCAGTACATGAGATGAAACTACTTGTTGCCAGGTAAAGGAGTTTCATGGCCTAAGGTCATCCCGGCTTTTTTTCCCTCAGCTTTAACAGTGATACAAGTCTTCATTGCCTGCTTGTCAAACTGTCAAGTAGTTGCATTCCTGTTTTCTCCCGCACTGCCTGTCATGCACTAGCGTAATGGCAGTTACCATAGAAGTTTCTTCATTTGCTTTCTCAATTTTAATTTTATTTTTTTTTGACTTGCCCACAAGTAACAACCCAATACTGAACTAAGATAATTTTTCAAGATGCGTGTTGGTACTGTATTACTGAGGGTTTTTTTGCTTATCCATCCCATGCTGACACTTGGGCAAAATCTCCTTTTCCTCATGCTTGTACTATGCTTATTATGTGGGGATGCTCTGAGTATCTAACATCTCAGTAAGTATATTTACAATATAAATTAAGAAAAGTATATGCAAAACACTGTTGGAATGGAGGGTAATATTTTGTGGGCTACTGCAGGGTTCAATATCATAATGGGAGGGGTTGAATATGTCAGTTAAGCATTACATTTGTAAAATTAATAATTGACTACTTTAGTGTAGAGAGGGTTGTCTGAAACAGGGAAGACATAACAAAGGTAAATGACACAGAAACAGTGAGATGCTAGCAAAAGAGATATTAACTGTAAGTATTTGAGATTCCTGCTGTATCTCTGGAGGGTGCAGAAAGGCAAAACATAGGTCACTTGAATGGAAACATGTTATGGCCCCTGCTTGGGATGTCTGTTTATGGTAATTATCTAATTAGCAGCTGGTGTCTAAATTTTACTTAGGTGTCCTGGATATTCTGTGTGAGCAGCTGTACCTGGGTTTGATACCTCGGTGCTTTGGGGTGACTCAGCAATTAATAGTTGGGTTTCTAGTGTATTTCAGAAATTGTACTTGCAGTGATGGAACAGTTACCCAAACCACTGTGTCCAAATCTGTCCTTGTGTCTGATATTGTACATTATGAAGCAGTATCCAAGTCTGCAGCTCATGAAAGTGTGATCAGTGCTTCTCAAAGATGACTTTACTTTTGATGTTTCCTGAGTAATCTTATTATCAAGCACCAGTTCTAGCCTAGTTGCTACATGATGAAAGAAACAACAGGATCCTGTGCCCCCATGGGCTCCATTGAATGTAAATGAATAAGGGCTAAAATGTTTTGTTCCTCTTCTCTATGCTGAATAGTATGATCTTTTGCTGGTGTCTGATGAAGCACTGATCATGGGTAAAACTGGGCTGACTGCTGGTCTAGAGAGGGTTGAAGTGATTTTCATATTTGCTTCATGTTGCTTTAACATTATTTTCTTCTGCTCTTTTCTCCTTGAATATGGACTTGACCTTCCGCTTCATACCTTCTGACAGGCTGTGCTGAGGCCATTTGGAAGAGGACATTTTTATGCAATCTGTGGCCAACACATGAGGTGGCAGATGTTATTGAAAATACATGAGCTGAATGGTTTATGAGTTACGGTGTGTGACCAGTAGATTTAAAGGTGGAATTGAAGGTGGTTGTTTTTGTGACCTGTAAATGTGACCTGTAGTGGCTTGAGAAGATCCTGTGGGATACACTCTCTGTCTGCAGGCTGGAGACACATTAATGATTAATGTCTTAACAGCAGATGAGCTGCTGTCTTGACAGCCTGCACTGGAAAGGCAGTGAGGGAAATGTTATGGAGAGGATTTGAGTGCTCAGGGTTTCAGTTCAGGTTCAAAAAACAACCCCCAAACAAAAGAACCTTTTTCAGATATGCCACAACTGTTATAAAATATGAACCAGGTAAGCAAAATGCACACCCTCCTTTAATGTCCTCTGCACGACCTTCTTTATAACTAACAAGGTTATGTTTTCTCTGAATAAGTGTAAACTGCTCTTAACTTGCTATACATATATCTGGTATCTGTGATATCCATGAAAGTTTTTTTCATAGTTAAAATAGATGTTGCATTTTGTTCTGTCACTGAATTATGGGATTTCTGCTTAATTCAAATTCCTCTCTGCTATGCTGGGCTTCTCAGGGAAGAATATTTAGGAATATTGGTTCTTATTGAACTGTAAACCCTGTAAGACAGCGGTTCACCCTTCATGTGAAGTGGACTTGACAGCATTCATTCATAACTATCTTTGTACTAAAGTAACAAAATTTCCCCTTTTGCATTGAATTTGGCGTTTCGCTCCTTTGTGGAAAGAAACTGTGGAAGCCACTTAAAGCCACGACTTTGGTAGTATAAGGCTGGTCAGTGCTACCTAAATAGGACTAAACTGCTGAGTGTAGGTAAGTAGTAATTTGGGCCTTATATTTTTAATTTAGCATGGAGAAAGTGCCTTTCACATACTACTAGCATAAAAAAAATGGAAATGCCAATTGGGATTTAAGCATTCTGTCTGTGATTTTTAGGTCAAGTCAACTAGAAGCTTTTCAGCTAAACACCCTGTGCAAGATTAAAGACTGTAGCATAATATACATTTCTTAACATATTAGGAGCCTGTGAAAATCAGATTGCAGTTGTTAGGCACTTTGAATTAAGTCTTGAGATCAAGTAACTACCAGAAATTAATTTAGATGTGACTTAACACTTATGCTATGATGTTCTATGCACTTCTTTAAGGACATAACAATTGTAGCCCAAAAAAGGGTAAACTGTTATTCTAACATTGCTGTAATTATTCTGATTGAATAGAGTTGTGTTAATACAGGCAGAAGGTGTGGTGAGTTATTGGTAATTTTAAATTCCAGAGAGGATGGATGTGTTGTTACCTAGTGATAATAGGACAGAATTAGTTCTTTTAGTTATGTTATGGGTTAACCCCAGCGGGCAGCTCATCCCTGTGCAGCCGCTCGCTTACAGCCTCCAGCAGGATAGGGAGGGGAATCAGAACGGTAACAGTGTGAGAACTCGAGGGTTGAGATAAAGGCAGTTTAACAGGTAAAGCAAAAGCTGTGCTCACAAGCACAGCACAAAAGGAATTCCTTCACCAGTTCCCATTGGCAGGTGGGTGTTGGGCTATTTCCAGGAAGGCAGGTCTCCATCACAGTGCTTGGGAGGACAGATGCCATAACTGCAAATATCCCCCTTCTTCCTTCTTCCCCAGCTGTTATTGCTGAGCAGCACACGGTGTGGTGGGGGATACCCCTGGGGTCAGCTGGGGTCAGCTGTCCTGGCTGGACCCCCTCAGCCTCCCACTGCTGGGGCAGTGTGAGGGGCAGAAAAGGCCTTGACACTGTGCAAGCACTGCTCAGCAACAGCTCAAACATCCCTCCCTCTGCTATCAGCACTGTTTGGGTCACAGATCCAAAACACAGCTCCACACAAACTACTAGGAAGACACTTAACTCTCTCCCAGCCAAAACCAGTACATGCTGGGTGTCTGATATTTTCTTGTGAAGCTCTAATATAAGAGTACTTGCTGTGAGTATTGTCTGAACTAATTTACAGGGACCAGAATTTTAAAACTACAGATAGGTGTCCTCCATAATGTTATGTTTATTTTTCTGTTTTCATATTTTTCTGGAATACTTAACTGTTTAATTGAGACTCAAAAATGTAGGTGTAAAACACACGTAATTAATGTGTTTTTTTCTAACAAAACACACTTCTGTGCTAGACTCACTACGTTCCTCAAACAATTTTGCCAGTTAATGTTAAGAGAAAGTGTGTTCCAAAGCTGCTCATCTTCTTGAGTTGATGTTGTTTTTAAGGATTTTTTTTTCCTACGTGAAGGGAAAGATTTCTTTCTGTACAGAAATATCTGGTAATGTGTTAAAATGCACAGTGATGATCACAGAATCACAGAATCAACTAGGTTGGAAAGGACCTTGAAGATCATCTAGTCCAACCATTAACCTAACACTGCCAGTTCCCATCTACACCATATCTCTCAGCGCTATGTCGACCCTACTCTTAAACACCTCCAGGGATGGGGACTCTACCACCTCCCTGGGCAATCCATTCCACTGCCTAACAACCCGTTCTGTAAAGAAATACTTCCTGACTTCTAGTCTAAACCTTCCCTGGCGCAACTTCAGGCCATTACCTCTTGTCCTATCACTTATTACTTGGTTAAAGAGGCTCATCCCCAGCTCTCTGCAACCTCCTTTCAGACAGCTGTAGAGGGCGATGAGGTCTCCCCTCAGCCTCCTCTTCTCCAGACTAAACAACCCCAGTTCCCTCAGCCGCTCCTCGTACGACATGTGCTCCAGACCCTTCACCAGCTCCATTGCCCTTCTTTGGACACGCTCGAGTAATTCAATGTCCTTTTTGTAGTGAGGGGCCCAAAACTGAACGCAGTAATCGAGGTGTGGCCTCACCAGTGCCGAGTACAGGGGTAAGATCACTTCCCTGTCGCTGCTGGCCACGCTATTTCTGATACAGGCCAGGATGCCATTGGCCTTCTTGGCCACCTGGGTACACTGCTGGCTCATGTTCAGCCGGCTGTCAATCAACACCCCCAGGTCCCTCTCTGACTGGCAGCTCTCCAGCCACTCCTCCCCAAGCCTGTAGCGCTGCTGGGGGTTGTTGTGACCCAAGAGCAGCACTTGACATTTGGCCTTATCGAACCTCATACAGTTGGCCTTAGCCCATCGCTCCAGCCTGTTCGAGATCCTGTAATAACAACAAATGGTGATGGATACATTTCTACTCAGTTGTTTCATACAATTTTTCACTGGTCCAATGTTAGTAGAAAAATTTTCTGTAGCTCCTGCTTAAACATATTTCCCAGATCTGATTGCTCATTATTTTGTGCAGAACAGTTCGGTTAACACATCTATCTAAATGATGCTTTTTTTTTTTTTTTTTTTTTTTTTTTTTATATTATATTAGGATGTTTTGAATAACTTGGGTTCCTGTGAGTTGGATGAAGGTGACCTAATGCTTGACTTGGAGTTCCTAGAAGAACGACGTCACCATTGTTCTGGTAAGTCAGAGAAATATTGACTATCTTCAGCAAGGTATGATTCTAGAAATATAATATAAATGTATTCAGTATAATTGCTTGGAAATAAAAAGGTCATTTCCTTGGAAGGGAAAAGCAGTATGCGTTTTGTAGTGTTGTTTCTAAATGCGTTTGCCATTTAACAGAAGGACACTTTTTATAGTGCATTGGACTTCGTAGGGTCAGGTATGAAATGAAGTGATTTTTACAGCTACAGAAGAATTCCAGCACCAAGGGCAGACCCATCTGATTTTCTAGATACTTAAAATGACTGCTGCCTACCCCAGGCAGTTACCCAAAAGACCGCTGCTGATATAATTTTGATACCATTTTGTGTGTGCTGGAATAATATGCTTCAAATGTAAAGGGTTTGACTTGAGACATGAGTGTAACTTAATCCTTCCTCTCGTGGTTGGTGAGGCGCTGTGGCACTGCCTTGGTTAACAGCAGTAGCCAAGGTCAGCTCATGGTGTGTTCAGACTGATTTGATAACAGGATTCTGCAAGGTCTTGGTGCATGGTGGCACCTGCAGTGGGGAATCCTGCCTTTCCTCTGGCTGTGCTGTGGGACAGCGCAGGCCTAGTCCGTGAGCAGGAGGAAGGTTCTGCTGCCTCCACAGGCTTTGGAGAGACTTCACGTTTGTGTGAGCTTTGTACTGGGTAACAGGGAGAGCTCGGAGTCTGTACTCTCTTGTGATACTCTGTTATGGCAGGGACGGGCTTCTAAGCAGGAGCAATTTTCACCTTCTCTTTTACCTGCTGTTTTCTGGCCCCTCTTTCTGCACTGCTGACGTGGGTCAGTCCAGTGCACGTTGATGCACACGCGTGTGGCAGTAGTGTCCGTGAGACATGTGCTGCCGCTCTGCACCATTGCCGGGTCCCGTCCCTCCTTGGGTGCACATTCAGCAACGGTTACGGAGGAACTGCTTGAATTGTGCTCCTGTTTCACGTGTTCTGTGTGTGATAATTCTGTGCATATGTTTGAGTTATCGGAATTATCTCTATGATAATTCTGTTTAACCATTATATTGTACTTTTTAAGTCTATTTGCATATCCACTTACAGGATAAAGCATCTGATCCATTTTATTTGGTAGAGAGCAAAGTAGAGAGTATGGAGGGTTGTAGCAGCAACATGTGCATGATCATAGTGTCCTAATTACTGGGAGCTGGGATGCAGCAGATGAACTGCACAGAAAAGGCCCTTTCTAGCCAGTACTGAATAACTCTGTTACTGGTTGTTACAGAAAGTAAACTCATGGGTGAAGAAATGTGGGTCAAAAAGCATCAAAAACAAGCATTACATTTTATAAGAAATCATAGTGTTTTAGAGTTGTTCATTCCCTGGACTTGTTGGAAACAAATTAACTGGCAGAATAATTTTCCATAAACAAACTTCCCGAACATGTTGCTCTTGGCCTCACCTGTGTTTTCCTTCTTTTTTGTATTTATAAAGCACTGAATTAACAGTGATGGAAAAGTTATGTCCAGTATATTATAAAGATTTGGAGCAACTTCTGGAACAGCTAAGATCATAATGCCTAAATGACATTATATTTGATAGAAAAGTAATTAAGATGGAGATGTGATATGACACATAATCTTTCTGCTCTTGGCTCATCATCCAGAGCAAGTGAGATGCTTTTAAAACAGAAAGATCTCTTCTGGAAGTCAAAGTTACCAACAGTACTGTGACTATTTGTAGTGCAATAAAAATCCTGTTGATGTTCTAAATACTGATGCTGATTATAGCATTTATTTGGTTAAGGCCATCAGTTCTAAAGCCATATTACAATTCACTTGTGCTCCACTTTGTCTCTTTATAAGGAATTCTGTGGGGAATTACTATGGGGGAAATGTTCCAAGACAAGCTCTGTTTAGTATTTTAACAAATATATTGAAATATGAAGAGGTGTAATTGGAAGAGAATTTAGTTCTTTCTTTGGATGTTAGAAGGATAACTAATGAATCAGGCAAGTTCCTATTCTTCAAGAGCCTATGAAAATCTCTGAAATGACAAATTACATGAGTACAAGTACATCATGTCTTTGGCTTGAATATCACAAACTGTCCCTTGGTTAGAAGGCTGTATGCAGCAAGCTGTATCATTGAAGCATAGTAATTCTGAAGTGTCGTGCCACAGTTAATAAATACAGTTGATGGGTTGGTTAATGGCAAATTGAAAGTCTCTTCACTGCCATTAGGAGCTCTAGATTTAGAGACTCAGTTAAAGCCCAGTTTACAATAGCTTCTGCTTTTAACTGCTGTGGTTGAAAAGAGGAGTGTTTGCTAGGGTGAGGATGTGTCTTTTTGACTTTCTACAGAAGTTGACAATATAATTATACGTTAACAAAATAATTGTATTGATCTACCATAATTTTAGTGACCATTTATGAATTGAAAATAAGATACTATTGGAAGGATTTCTGGGAGAAATGGCTATTAAGGAGTTTTAAAAGAGGAACTAGGAGCCAACTGGCAGGCAAGGAGACATTGTTCCAGAAAGTGTAATGGAGTCTTAATTAAAACACTAGAGCTAGAAAGGAGAAAGACAATGATCTGTTATCTCTTTCATTGTTTACGATTTATTTTTTTTAATTTATTAGTTCAACTCTTTTTTTACTTGTGTTCTTGTTCTGTCCTCTCAGCTTTTTCCTAATGAGCTGGTTGCCCTCCAGCAGCAACCTCATGAAATAGGGTTTCTGCAAAAAGGCACTATGAACCCTGATGAGTACTAGAAAATTAAAAAATATCCCTAACTTTTTCTCTAACCATACAACTGAAGATAATGAGATTCCTGCAAACCTTATGCTTCTATTTTCAATGTAGATTTCTGTGCCCTGCTAGTCCTAGCAGTGCTAGAGAAGTCTGGAATTCCCTCATTCCTGACCTTCTGTCCAGAAATGAGTTTACTGCATTAATTTACTACTCTTGTTTCTGTTTTAAAGGCTTTATTGCCAAGGTAAAGAATGTAAGACTGAGACATTTTATTATCCCACCTAACAAAATTGCTTTGAAATTTAATAAAATAATATTAATCTAGTACTTGGTGAGTGGAGAGCACTACTGCATACAAATGCAAAATATTAATCAACTTGATTTGCTGAGATTTTTGCATACTGCTCTTAAGATGGAATGTTTAAAACTAAGCATAATATGACATGATGAGCCTTGAGGGTGCCTTTTTATTACTCCAAGTAAATTAGACTTTAAAAATATGCTACAGCATTGATTTCCTGTTGTAAAATAATGAAGTTAGTGGTTTCTGTAGCGGGAAGCCATTGCTAGTTTATAGAAAGTGGCAGAATTAAATTAATCTCATTCATTTTCCTTTTCCCTGGTGAAACATGACTTATATGATTCCAAGCATTGATTACTCAAATGTATAAGGAAGACCTTTATATTCAGTGATATAAGCAGTGGGGAATTTATTCAAGTAATGCACATTGATGATGCTTGTGCTGTGCCGTCGCCGATTGAAAAACCAAATGCTTGGTTTGTGTGGTTAGTGTTGACATTAAATCACGACTGCAGTACTAGTAGCCTTTTCTAAAAGTTCACAAAGGCATAGCTATCCACGGTACAAGCTGCAGGCAGACACATTACCCAGGGCCTGCGGGGTGGCTGTGCTGTCACACATGTTACTGTGGTTGCTCTGTCAGCTGGCACCTCTTCCATGCCAAACACACCGTGCCTTTGCTTAGAGGTTTGCGCATCAGTGCTGTGGCCCTGGCGGGTCTGATTCTCAGTGCTGTGATGTGAAGGGTCAATACTGTTATCTGGAGGCTTGTTGGTACAGAAGAATTTAATACCTGGCATGGAAGGGAGGAAGCATTGCAGGGAAACACGGACAGGCAGGCTGAGTCCTTCCACCAGCATCCTGCTACCTCTTAGCACTGTTCTTCGCATGACTTTGTTGGAGAGGCGAGGCTAGGGGATAGCTTTGAGCCAGCAGATGTTTCTGCACCCGGCCAGAGGTGCAAGATCTCTTTGGGCGTACCTGCTTTTTCATCTTTCACTTGCTGCTTAGATATAGTTTAAGACTTTGTCCTATCCTCAAACAGCATGGATATAGAAGACTAAAGAGGAAATGCCCTGTGGTCCCTAGCTCCCCATGCTTGTGAAGTGATCTGTTCCTTTGGAGGGACTGAGAAATTATTTAACATCATTACTATTTAGGGTTAAAATTATGTTGTCCTAGGGCAGTTCTCCAAACTACCCAAGTGACACAAGAGCTTAATCTCATGGAGGTAGGCTTTGCACACTACACCGGTGCCTTCAAAATGTGATTTATTCATAATAATTAGTGTTCTTTTTGGGGGTGGCAGAGGTAAATTGGTGCCCGTGAAGGGAAAAGTGCTGCTCTTCAAGTTTAGAGAGTCAGCAGAGCAGCACGTGAACATCACCACAAATACAAGTAGGGTGAGAGAACCCTCAAGAACACGATGTCCAATACTTTGTCCCTTGTCTTGCCCTTGAACTGGCGAGTGTTTGGAGCAGAGAGCTCTGCCAGGGAGAGGTCCTCTGCACAGCTTCAGTGACACTCTGGTGCTTTCTGCTGCACTGGGGGTTGTGCAGGGCATGGGCAGAGGGATGCATGCTGCTCAGCGAGGAGCACGTGGGGATTTACACAGCAGAATCAGAATTTTGTACAAATCGAACATTTTGTCGCATGCTTGATGGAGTGTGGGCCAGCGAAGCACCAGAGTGCTGTAGCTCAGCTGGAAATGCGTCAGTAGCGCAGTCAGGAGGTGCACGGCACCTTGAAAACCCCTTAGCAAAGAGGCTTTGGGAAATGGTTCTGTAGAGCCACCTGCGTTGGGCTTGCAGTGCCCTGCATGCAGAATACCTGTGTGTTAGTTGTGGAAGGCTTACAAGTGCTGCCTTTGAACAGCCTCTGGCCCTCTGCTGCTCCATCATCTGCAGGGATGGTGGATAACCCGGTGAGCTGGGATGCAGGTACAAACCCCTCTGTCAGGGCTGGGCAGTTCTCCTGCTGTGGAGTTGGTTTGAATCTGTTCTTCCCCGGGGTCAGTCTGACTTCAGCGAAGTCACTCCTGATTCAAGGGAGTAAAATTGTGGCTAAGCCCTAAATCAAAGGACCATGTGAGTTGTTAGTGGCTGAAATGCCATGTGCCATGGAGCGCTTGCTTGAAAAATGAGCAGATTCCTATTGTCTTGCAGTCATTTGGGAATGTGCCATGGGATTGGACTGTCAGAAAGTAAATAAATAGCTGACATGTCTCCCTGTTTATTGGCACTTGCCTTAGAAATAAGAAATGCTAATTTTTCTGTTGGGCAACGTTTCCAACTAGTTACTCTTGCTGCTTCTGGTGTACACATTTCTGTTCTAGGGCTTTGTGGGGATTCGGAAGGAGTCCCTGCAAGAAAATGGACGTGTGAGCAATCCTGCATATGGGTAAGACTGGCAAAGCCTCAGCTTTGGCAAGGATGTGATGAGGGAATGACCCTGGAAGAATAAGGAAGAACCCAGGAAGTTAAACAACTTTAAGGTGTTGGCCTGGGCAGAGAAGAAGTTTGTACAATGTCGATGTGGCAGTTCTCAGCCGATCAGAAGAGAGCTTAAGGAGCATGTGCAAAGCTAACTGTCCAATCAGAAAGAATTGTACCATGTGATTGTACCTTGTGATTTTCACTTTCAGTATGAAAGGCTGGTCCACCATATTAAAGTTGGCATTGCTTACTCACTGTGTGATAATACGCATGTCTTTATCTCCCATATCTGGCGCCGAGACGTGGGCCACGAACAGATAGCATAAGTCCGAAAAGGACTCGATGATGTGCAACTAACTACGGGAAAGCCGGTCGAAATTTATCCAGATGCTGCCCCGGTGTCTGAAGGTGAGAATCAGCGCGCTCTAACTTTAAGGCTCCGCAGGACGGCAGCCAGGGATCCGCGAGAGGCGGCGGCCGGGGAGGAATGGGGTCTACGCTTACCAGAGATGAGCAAGCAGTAGTGAAACTCCTCCACCTTATCCTCTCTGTGAGAGGGATAAAATATGACAAGTCCGCTTTAGAAGGCTTATTAAAGTGGAGCCGAGAGAAGGGACTTATCCCCAGTCCAGGGCTTATATTTGAAGCCACTACTTGGGAAGCCATAGGGAAACAGCTATGGGACTCGGTTAGTGATGGAGGAAAATCAGCAAAAGAAGTTAGCGATTACACCACGTTATGGAAATTAATCCGAGAAACATTGCAGGAGATGAGTAGTGAGCGCGCAGCAGCAGCATCTGCCGCTGCTGCCCTCGGACCAGCCTCTAATCTTGATATATTAGCCACGCCGCCGCTGCCACCGCCACTGCCCTGCCCTGACCACCGCCGGAAGGACGGTCCGGCCCTTTCCCCCCCCTCAACCCCCTCGTCCCGGAACGATGTGGGAGGGGGGTGCTCTACGCTGCTTGCTGCTCCTGCCACGCTGGGTCAGCTGAAAAATCCGTTTGCCTCATCGATTGTGCCGCCAGGGCCGCGGCGGGCTACAGGAGCTAGACCCAAAACTGTGCAGGGAGAAGCTGCAAGCGCCGGAAGTGTATCTGATGCCAACCGGAAAGAGACTGAGAGATCCGAAGAGACTAGAGACCCTGATACTGGGTGGGACTCAGATGAGGGCGTGAGTAGCAAGGACTTGTACCCGCCTCCGCCTCCCTCACAAGGCAACACCACAGAAGAACACACCCCCGCCTCACAAATCGGCTCTTCAAACACTGAAACTTTACTCCTGCAGCTTATAAACAGCCTGGAGAAACTGACTGTATCACAGGGAGGGAAGATGGAGCAGAGACCATATACCTTTTCGCCAAATATGGAACTACAACCATCTGCTCCTCCTGATCCATCGCTCGAATATTCAGTTCCCATGCCTGTTACTAATTCCTTCCCTTCATCTTCATCACAAACGGTGACTGCGTTCCCACCATCTCATCCTGCAGCTTCACATCTTTTCTCTTCACAGATGCAGAGTGCCTCTGTAGCTACATGCCGATGGAAGGGAATTATTAGAGATGCTATAGTAGAAGGATCCTTTATCCCAGAAAATGTACAAGCCTTTCCAGTTTCTTTTAATACTGTTACTGGGGCCAATGAGTGGGATCCCTTAGATTGGAAATTGCTGGAAAAGGCTAGGGCTTCAGTAGTTCAAAATAGTCTCCACCATCAATTAACCAAGCAAATAATTAACTATCTTCTTGTCATCATTGTTAATTCCAAAAGATATCGATCAAATAGCGGCAGTGATTTTAACTCCATCTCAAAAAATGCTATTCGAAAGCGCTTGGATGAAGTTAGCTAACGATGAACACGACAACAGGGTGATCCCCTTTATCTTGTCCAAGCACAAATGCTATTGGGTACAGGACCTTTCGCTGCAGTAGATCTACAGGTCAATTTTTCTAACGAAGTGCTACAGTTATCACAGTCAATAGCCAGTCAGGCCCTAATGTCTGTACCTGATACGGAAGGAAAGAAACAGGATAAGTTTGTAACAATAAAACAGGGACCTAATGAACCTTTTTCAAAATTTGTAGATCGTCTTTATGACTCTCTGGAACAACAACCTGACATGACCCAAGAGATGAAGGAAAACATGTTTAAGTTAATGGCTTTCGAAAATGCCAATCCATCTACTAAACGGCTATTAGTGACCCTCCCACAGGGAGCATCTGTGACCGACATGATTGAATTAACCAACAGAGGGATGCAACAGGCCAATGTTGCAGCCTATGCCGCTGCAGTGCGCGAAATGGTTGCACCATTTTTTAAGAATAAGAGAGACAAATGGGGAAAAAAAATGCTACAATTGTGGCAAGGAAGGTCATTTTCAAAGTCAATGTAAGAGCTCAAAAATTCAAAAGTGGTGTGATAAGTGTCGGAAGGACAATCATTGCACTTCAGAATGTAGAAGGCTTTCGGGAAACTTGAAGAAGAGCGCGAATCCCCCTCGTGCTCAGACACAAATGAGGGGTGTATGGCAAGCTCAACATCAAGAGCAGGAGGTGGTTTCCTGTCCAATATCGCCTCCGCCACAGCAGGGAGTGCCGGAGTGGACGTGGAAACAGCAGTAGACATTACAATACAAGATCAGAGGGTCCACTTAGTAGATAGTAATGTAACAGGACCGTTAGGGTTTGGACTGAGTGCTCTCTTAATAGGGAGATCGTCAACGACTCGTCAAGGCATTCAAGTGCTATTAGGACTAATTGATGCAGATTATACTGGTGTTGTAAAAATAATGGTTCAAACTTTAATACCACCTGTGTTTATCCCTAAAGGTAGCAAAATAGCTCAGCTTGTGCCATTTAAAGCTTGTGTTCCCAATGTAGGAGAAGGTAATCGAGGGACTGGTAGATTCGGATCAACCGGCGAACCGCAAGTATATTTATCTTTTGATATAGGTCGAGTAAAACCAGAATGTGACATGATTATCCAATCCTCTGATGGGACATGGAAGAAATTAAAAATGTTAATAGATACAGGAGCTGATGTTACAATCATATCAGCTCAACAGTGGCCTACCTCATGGCCTACCATTGCAGCATCAACAGGAGTGTTTGGCATTGGGGGGTCCCAAGCCACCAGAATTAGCAAAGATCCCATTGTAGTCAAATTTCCTGATGGAGCTCAGGTTACCACGAAACCTTATGTGATGGAAGTTCCTATTACCTTACTTGGGCGAGATGTCCTAAGTCAAGTCAAAACAACATTGGTTACACAGCCTTTTCAGTGATGGCCATTGATGAGCAGCCCATCCTCAAGCTCAAATGGAAAACAGAAAAGCCTATGTGGATAGATCAATGGCCATTGAAACAGGAAAGGCTGCAAATCGTCCATCACTTAGTTGAAGAACAATTACAAGTGGGCCACATTGTCCCTTCACAAAGTGCCTGGAATACTCCAATCTTTGTCATTCCCAAAAAGAACAACAAATGGCGATTGTTACATGATTTAAGAGCGGTCAATGCAATAATGGAACCCATAGGATCTTTGCAGCCAGGACTGCCTTCTCCTTCAATGATACCAGAGTATTGGTCAATATTGATCATTGATCTAAAGGATTGTTTTTTCACTATTCCTCTTCATGAGGATGATAGAGAGAAATTTGCATTCTCTGTCCCATCCATTAATAAGACTGAGCCAGCAAAACGTTATCATTGGGTAGTGCTGCCTCAAGGAATGAAAAATTCACCTGCTATGTGTCAAATTTTCATTGCCTGGACGTTGGAACCAATTAGGAAAAGATTTCCCCAGTTAATCATTTATCATTACATGGATGATATATTAATAGCTGGTAAAGACATGCAACCGGAAGTTATATTAACTCACTTACATGCAGAATTGTCAAAAAGGGGCCTTGAAATAGCCCCTGAGAAAGTACAGTTTACTTCACCCTAGAAGTATCTAGGGTGGATCATAACCGATGCTATCATTCGACCACAGAAATTGAAGATCAATACAGATATTCGCACACTAAATGATGCGCAGAAAATGATTGGAGACATTCAGTGGGTTAGAAATTTGTGTGGAATTACAAATGATGACTTAAAACCATTAATGCCATTACTGAGCACTGCTGTACAGGCCGATACAAAGAGAACCTTGACACAGGAACACAAGATTGCTTTACAAAAAATTACAGACAAAATAGAATCCTATCATGCCCAGCGGATACAATTAGAACTTCCATTACAATTGATGATTGTTAATAGCGGCGGAAACAGACAATACCCATTAGCTATCATTATTCAATGGGATTCAGAACAGAAACAACCATTACGTATTCTAGAGTGGATCTTCACATCATACACTCCTAAGAAAACAGTAACTACGAGAGCAGAATTACTATCACAATTGATCATACAAGGTAGAAATAGAATTATTGAGATCTCAGGCAGAGATCCCCAAACTATTATTGTTCCCCTAGTACAAGAATATTTAGAATGGCTGCTTTCACAGTCGGAAGTGTTACAAATTGCTCTTGAAGATTATACTGGTCAGTTGTCCAATGTCTATCCGGCCCATCGTTTACTGCCATTATTAATGAACCAAACAATTGAAACTTTTCCAATGCAATCAGAAACACCAGTTCAAGGGCTAACAGTTTTTACAGATGCTGGAAAAAGGTCAAGGCGAGCTGCATGCACCTGGTTAGAAGAAAACGCATGGAAGTATCATATTATTCAGGGTCAAAAAGAAGACTCTTTACAAACGTTGGAACTTCAAGCAGTTTTATGGACGTTTTTATCCTGGCCAGATGTAGGATTGAATGTAGTATCTGACTCATTATATGTAGTGGGAATAGTGAAGCGGATTGAACGTGGACAGGTAAAGGAAGTAAAAAATGAACGTTTAGGCAAACTACTACAAAAGTTAATTCACACTCTTGATCAGAGAAAAGTTTTCTATTTTATCACTCATATCAGAAGTCACCAATCTAAGGAAGGGTTAGGCTATGGGAATGACTTAGCCAATCAATTAGTTGCTCCAGCCTGGTCCGGACCTTCTCCAGATTTGTTTGCACAAGCTAGAGAATCTCACAACTTTTTTCATCAGCCAGCAAAAATGTTACATAGACAATTCAAAATTCCTCTTGCAGATGCGAAAGGAATTGTAGCCTCCTGCCCGTCCTGTCAAGAAATAGGGTTTGGCCTCGGAACAGGAGTTAACCCACGGGGCCTGTCACCTTTGCAACTATGGCAAATGGATGTCACTCACATAGCAGAATTTGGTAGACAAAAATTTGTACATGTTGTTATTGATACCTTTTCTATGGCCATTTGGGCTACAGCCCAAACAGGAGAAACAGCAAAACATGTAGAAAAACATTTGTACAGTTCCTTCGCAGTGCTTGGAGTACCATGAGAAATTAAAACAGACAATGGTCCTGCATATCTTTCTACTCGCTTTCAACGTTTTTGCATTTTATGGGGAATTAAGCACAACACAGGAATTCCACATTCTCCCACTGGACAAGCAATTGTTGAACATGCCCATCAAACTCTGAAGCAGTTGCTTCAAAAACAAAAAGGGGGAATGTCAGGAATGATACCAGCTGAACGTTTAAACAAAGCTTTTTATGTTTTAAATTTTCTGCGACTTACAGGAACATGTCAAGAACCTCCAATGATGATTCACAGTTTAGCATTAAAGGGTGATGCCGAACAGTCTATGGGCACACAGCAACCGTTGGTCATGTTCAAAGACTTAAACACAGGCCAATGGGAGGGACCTGTTAAAGTACAATTAACTGGCAGAGGTTATATGTGTTTGCTTACAGATCATGGTCTGCGGTGGGTTCCATCTCGTTGGGTACGGCCTTGGAAAGGAAATCAAGCTTGTGATGCTAGGCCTCGTAATGGTTCTGACAGCGATTAATGCTCATCCAGCAAATATAGAGACTTACTAGTCACTAGTGAGAGATGATGTAGCTTAAACAAAATGTAGTTACTGAGAAGGATGAAATGCTGTAAGAATGTGTGTATTTGACTTTATTTAGCAGTATTAAGAGTTAAGGTCTTAAGTGTTTAACTTTATTAGAAACTCCCTTGGTTTTCCCCCTTGAGTGGTGGCCAGGCTCTGGGTGGAACCCAACAGGAGGATGAAATCAGATGTTTCCGCTCAAAGAAAATTGCCAGTTATTTTGGCCTGCTGATTTAGATATATAAGGCTGGACCTGCTTGCAGCGATGTTGGATGCCTCACCTACGGATGGACGCATCGCGTAGGATTTCCGGTTTGCAAGGAAGGGCACTCTAAATTCTCGCTGCATCCAGGGTTCCCCAGCAATTGCGGATCTGAATGTTAGTACCCCCATTATAGGATGGTTGAAGAAATTGTTAAAAGGAGTAATCATTGTAATTATTGTGATTATTGTGCTTGCTATTATTTTGCCATGTTTCATTTCTTGTGTTAGACAATCGTTGCGAAAAGGCTTACAAGGAGTTTGGATTGCTCAAAAACAAAAAGAGGGATATGTGGGGATTCGGAAGGAGTCCCTGCAAGAAAATGGACATGTGAGCAATCCTGCATATGGGTAAGACTGGCAAAGCCTCAGTTTTGGCAAGGATGTGACAAGGGAATGACCCTGGAAGAATAAGGAAGAACCCAGGAAGTTAAACAACTTTAAGGTGTTGGCCTGGGCAGAGAAGAAGTTTGTACAATGTCGATGTGGCAGTTCTCAGCTGATCAGAAGAGAGCTTAAGGAGCATGTGCAAAGCTAACTGTCCAATCAGAAAGAATTGTACCATGTGATTGTACCTTGTGATTTTCACTTTCAGTATGAAAGGCTGGTCCACCATATTAAAGTTGGCATTGCTTACTCACTGTGTGATAATACGCATGTCTTTATCTCCCATAGGGCTTCAGTTGCACGGTGTGGGTGTGTCACAGATGAAAGTATTGGCACGGTAATATTTAATAAGAAATCTAGGTTTATTAATAACTAACAGCAATTTATTATTATAAAATAATTCAGAAATACTAAAAGAAAGGAAAGCGACTTATTCAGATTCTAAAATGACAAGATTCACACTAACTTACTTAACGGTACCTATATATATATACATGCATGCACATAACAAAACGGACAAACATACAGAAACAAAGGTGTTTGGATTCAGTAGAATGAACACAGAACGGACATACACACACAGAAACAAGGGTACGTACCCCCCCACACACACACAGAGAAAAGAGAAGCTAGCTCAAAGAAAATTTCCCTCTTGAGTTTAGAGCAAATACTCACAATGCCTTGGCATTCCTCAACGGGCGATAACTGAGACTCGAGCGGGGGACTTCGCCCTGGCCTTCCATCTGGAACAGATGACACCTTAAGGGTTTGGTACCTGAGAGGCGTCCCAGCTCAGGGGAGGTGCTGTTCACAGGCCCGCTGCGATCCAGGAGAGCTCAAAGGGTCTCCCTTGTGGTCGCCATTTATAGGGTCCAAGATAATTGATTTTGTCAAATACCTTCTGGTGCCTTCCAGCAGTTACGAAAGAATTTGATTAATGTGTGACTGTTATTGTTCCCATTTGACCACATCCCAGGCACAGGTGTGCCAGGTCCTTAGGAGTTGATGGGCCGTTATAGGTGTTTCCGAGCAATCGGGAGGGGCAGGAGCCAGGCTCGTTAACACTATCAGTCCTTATCTCCACAGATTGGTGTGTAGCTCAGGGGATGTGGGTGGAATCGCACCTAGCACCAAGCAGCCCAACAAAGAGGGGCGGGGGGGGTAAGAATTGCACCACTACAGGGTGTTCTCGTGCCACCCTGTGTTTGAGTGTCCTTACATTATGGTCTGACAGTCTCTGCCTAATTGGAAACCATTGTGAAACTGACTGGCAATAGACAGGAATACATACCTTTGTGTGTGTCCTCTGGCTTATTAATAGATTATCTTAAAGGAAGAAGGAAGCAAGAAGCATATAAACACATAGCACAGATTATTCTGTTTTGTCCTCTTGCTCTTTTCGCTGTAGCAATACAATATATTCAAGCAGTACATGTTCAGTCTGTAAGGTTTGCCAAATTCATTACTGATGCTCAGTGGAGACTGAATTAATGCTCACTAATATGAAATATGACAGGCTGATGAGTTATTGCATTACTGAAATTAAAATTCAGTCGGGCACTGTTAGATGTTTGGTAGCACACAGAAGCTATTCCAAGTATACCTTTAAGATGAATTTTGCAGGGAGGAAAGGGGCAGAAAATCAAGGCAAATGGCCCTGTGCAAAATGAACCTGGAGCAAAGTGACTGATTTCAAAGCCTCCTGTGAATTGGTGGCTGAGGAAGGCAGGAGAAGGGCCACCCCTTCTCATGGGAAGCTGTCTTCACCCTCCAGTCTCTCCTCTCTTTTAATGGCCCTTATTTTCCAGCCTTTATGATATCCTGGTTTCAGCAGGGAGCTTTCCCTGCTTGACTTGCTATGTTGCCTTGTGCTACAAGGATCTCTTCTTTGCAGTTGTCTGCTGCAAGGAATTCAGTGAAGTGTTACTGATTTGGTATGTTATTGATTTAATATAGATTAGTATTAACTTGTTTAATTTTAATAGGAATATAGAATTATAAGAGATATTTAGTAAAAATCATATGCTGCATTTGCACTCTATACAGGAACCGAGGCTACTATGAACTCCCCTGTACAGCCCTGTACCAAGGCCGAAAGAATTGGTCAGAATCACCTAGTAGGAACATTTAGAACTATAGATAACAGGCTTAAGATTCAAGATAATTTTACATATAAGGTATTTAATAACCTGAAAGAATGCAGAGAGATGTCAGAATCCAAATTAATGGGAAAATGGGGAAATCGGCTGAAGCAACATATAAATTTAAGCCAAGAAACAGTGTCCTCAAGCAATAGGTAATTCTGACAGGGGGAGATCGCGACCACCAACTCATTAACCACCGACTCACATTACGCCCCAGACCCATTTCCAGGTGTTTCTGGACTCTACTGCGCAGAATCGGAAATAGGAGGAGAGTATGATAATGATTTCCAGGAATTGTTATGTTTATGCATGAATACTTAATGAATATGTATGAATGAGTTCTATATAAGATGTATGATTTTGGTGCATGGTGTGCGTCGTTGGTGAAAGGATTCACCCGCACACCCGGCCGTCCATAAAGAAGTGTCTGCTTATCTACATCAAATTGGTGTTGATAAGTTTTATTCTGAGTTTTTCGGTAACAGTTTCTGGCTACCCAGATGGGACCTCGCTGAGAGAGACCGGAGGAGTCGGGGACCTGATTGGTTCCAGCCGGCATCGAGGATTTCTCGGGGATACCCATCAATCCCCGATCCATAAGGCTCTTCGCGACATTCCCTGGATTTTGGTAAGACACTTCTTTTGTACTAGGAGTGGGTTAGAGTCCCACCCTTGGAAAGTGGGTTAGAGTCCCACTTGGGAGTGGGTTAGAGTCCCACACAGTGGGTTAGAGTCCCACTGTATAAGTCTGCCTGTCAGACGTGGCGAAAGCTGCGCAGGGTTGGACTAAAGGATCCTAGTGGAATTGGAAGCCTAGGCGTCTGCCCGTAAGACATAAGCGAAAGCTATTGCAGGGTTGGACAATAGTGGAATGTGTGGAATTTGGAGTAATGAAAACCTATATGCTATAGTGTTTTCGATGATATGATAAGGACTCGAGTTGTGGAATTTTATGATGTTTAATAGTATACTGGGTTAAGATTAATGGTTGTATAGTGGTATGTTATATTCCTGTGTTTAAAGTAATAATTGTGAGGGTGTGTGTGTGTGAGCTTGAGACATACAAATAAGTATGAAGCAAGTGTGGAGTTCGGATCCGTGGTTCTGTTACCTCGTGAGAGGTGCAGCTGGAGAAGAATGAAGTGGCAGATTTGAGTGATTGTGTATTATACTGTGAAGTGAGTAACCATGGCATCTAAGTTAACTCATTTGTTTAAGAGTAAAAGTGTGGGCAATTTGGCTACAAATGATAAAATTCCGAAAAACTCCCCGTTAGGATGTTTATTGGCACACTGGGGAGATTTACATGAGGATTTACGAAAAAGTCAGATGATTGAATATTGTAATCATTGGTGGCCTTTGTATACACTGGAAAGTCAGGAGAAATGGCCTGTGGATGGGACATTGAATTATGACACCATTCTGCAGTTAATGCTGTTCTGCAGGAGGGAAGGTAAATGGAGTGAAGTACCATATGTAGATTTATTCTTTTATTTAAGACGAAGAACGGATTGGCAGGATGAATGTAAGATAACTAGTAAAGATAATTTGGTAATGGCCATAACTTCTGATAATAAGAAGGTGAAAAAGTGTTGTTCAGAATGTCTTTGTTCTCTATCTAAGCAATTTAAACTTGTGTTTTCTGGCCTGAACATATGCAGGCTCTTCCCCATTCACAAGTCAGCTGCAGATGGCACCATTTCCTAGTCCATCGTGCTGCTCATGTCACGTTTCCTTGCTGCTTTTCTCTGGATTTCCTTCTCTGTGGCATCAAGCATAACCCGTCTGCTTTCACCTTCAGTGCATTTTTCAGCCCATCTCCAATCCTAACCTTTCCCCTCAGCACTGAGAGCTCAGCTCTTGCATCTGGTCACTTCCTGATGATGTTCTCTGCCTGTTACTCATTTATCTAAAGGCTTTGATGTTTTCTGTTGTGCATTTCCCTCCAGGGAAGAGCTCTTAAGTGAAGCCATGGGACCAATTCAGCATCCATCTGTTGTTCCTGTTTGGAGCTCTCCCTTGCTATGGTTTCTACCAGATGTATGGCCGCATTTTGACCACCTTTCATGAAGGGAGAAAACCACCAAAGCACTCCCCATTATGCAGTCTGGCTTTGTGCCTCTCCTCCCTCTGCATGTCCATACCCAGCTCTTAACTGCATAGCATGGTAATAAAAAATAATGGTAGTATAAATAGAGAAAGTCTCTTCCTGTTGTCGCATTGTTAAGGCAGGATAATGAGTTTCTGCTCCATGACATTCACAGAGATAAATGTCATTCCAGTTGAAAATGGTGTCTGGAAGCAGATCTCAGTGCAGCACTGCCTTTTCCTGACTTTGCTGATGTTGTGTTGTGCCATGCTCTGGGGCTAGAGGGGATCAGTCTGAGATAAGATCCATTTAGGAGTGTCCCCACCAAGCTCTGAAAGCTCAGGAAATTATCCTGCGAGGCACAGTGCCTCGAGCCCCCTTGCATCCCTCCCTGTAGTACCCATACGCTACCTGGAGGCGTGAGATTGGCCAGTTACAATAGGACATGCAAAGACCATCCAAGGATATGAAAATAGAGCCTAGGTGCAGTGAAAGAGGGAAATACAGAGCTTGTGAGATGCTGACTCCACACAGGATTTTTCAGCACAGAGATGGAGTCTTGGATGCTTTGACTGTAGCAGACTGGGTTTACTGGAATAGTTATACTGCTTGACTTTGGCTGTTATACCGTTACTAAAAAATAATATATGCGAACATTAAACGACCTTTGTTTTTTTTCCTGCAATAGATCTTAGTGGACAGAAGAGGCAATTCAATCACCAGTAATTTTACTGTCTTCCTTGGGTTTGGAGGTAGCTTGTAATGAAATCGATTCTCCCAAACTCAAATGATTGTATAATGCACCAGTAGACCAAAGAAAGGTTGGCTGCAGAAGATAAACACGCCACGGCACTTGAAGTGTATTGCAGCCTCCTTGCACACTGCATGTGCCAAAGGTGTGGTTGCAGGAGAACAGGCGGCATGGTGGTTTGAGAGCCTGGGCCACAGAACTGCCAGCTTTGTTCACTTGTCAGTTGTGTTTCTCAATTCTGTCAGGAGCATTTGGCCTTTGGTATCATCATGGGATGCCCAACTGTCAAGATGGGGAGCTGTTGCCTGGTAAAAGTAAGCAAGATGTAAATGCCAAAATATATCATTACGAAATTGCTTACGAATCTAGTGTTGCTTTCTTTCTGAAGGGCAATAACAGGCAAGATCTCGGCAAGTACTGATGGGCAGGTGTCTCCTAAATTGGTGTGGCTACATAAGTTTATACAAGCTGGAGACTGCAAGGTGCCATTGGGAGATCTGGACTTGTGAAAGTTTAGATGTTGTACAACAAAGCAAACCTACAAACAGACATAGTTAAAAAGCATGTCAGAAGAAAAAGAGATATTAAAAAACCTCCAAACCTTATCTTTTGTGTCTTTCAGGAGCAGTAGTGATTCATTAAAAGGGTAGATCTAACAGGAGGAGAATTATCCTAAAGAACAGCTCACACTTAATGGATAAAAGGCCAACGTCTATCCCACTAGCGTCATCTCTCGGCAGTGGTTTTCATTTGGCTATGACAATGTGTCAGGGATGTCTCCTTAGCGTCTCTTCTTATCTGTAGGCTGCAGACAACAGCTTAGTGACGGTGACTGAAATTCTAGGGAGTTTAACCATGGAGCTTGCATCTCTGGGTCTTGGAGAACCAGGTCCATGTGAGGGATAATGAGCTCCTGCTACAGCAGTAAGAGAGTTGTCTTGTAGGTACAGCATGGGGTGAGATGTAGGACATGCAGTGTCTGATTTGTGCTCCGTTTCTCAGTCCTGAGAACTGAGTCCTGAACTTGGTTGGATAATTTGAAAATTTCTGATCTTTATCTCTTCTGATAATTTGAAAAGATGAAGATATCTTCAGGAGTGTTATTCCCATCCTATCCCATCCATATGAGGGCAGGAGTAGGTAGACATGGGGAAGGAGTAGGAAGGTGATGGGATGGGAGGTAGTGCTGAAGTGTTGCCCGGGATCCCCCTTAACTAGCAGCTTTTCTGTTCTGGCAACATTTCTGGAAAAAAAAAAAAAAAAAAAAAAGGGAAAAACCCCAAAATCTCTGCCTTTCCCACACCAGGCAATGATCCCACCCAAGCCCGGGCAGAGACCTGCAGCAGTCCTGGCATAACCATCAGTGCAGATGCAGAACGTGTAGAACAGCCCAGTTCTGAGGCTGGTGGTGCCTTTTCTTTCCTCCACTCTCTCCAGAGTCTTGGGTCCAGCACACAAACATTGCAGGCCCCGTGCTTCGGTGGCAATGCTCTCGCTGGTTGTAATGGGAACAGGTCAGGCCCCTAATTGCAGCGATATCTCCTTAATGAGCAGAAACTCCAGCAATTTCATCAGCTGTCACTACTTACATGAACAAAGTTCAGCTTGCACATGGCTCCAGTTGTTCTCAATATTTTTGTGTGTGTTGCATTCTCTAATCATGGTAAAACTCTCCAGAACATGTTTTTAAGGTGAAAAGTTGACCACCAGCAAAGCACTAAAACCAATAACTTTTGTTTTCTAAGTGGGGCTGTAGAAGAGCCATGAAGCCCAGCTGCAGAAACATGTTTCACCTGATTTGTCCCTTTGCATTAAAGCACTGAGTTTTGTATCTGTCAGCCAAGAGCCGTTTACCTGGTGACAAATCATAATTGCTCATATTAAATCCAAAGTACCCCAACACATTTTCATAATTATTTCCAATGCATTGCACGGAATTTTCCTGGTGAGCCAAGCAAACAGTTACCAAGCTTGGATTACAACCCAGAGTCCCAGATTGCAGTGTTTGTGAATACACAGAAAACCTTCTGTTAAACTCACCTTGATGTGCTCCTGGTAATGGCACTTCATGTAGCCAGGGGTTTAATGGTTCAGCCTGTACATGTGTCCCGATCCAATATCGGGGCGGGTTCTTAAACGATCCCAAGAGCGAGATTAAGACGCAAACGAGGTCAGATGCTGTATAACCTTGTGAACTTTATTTGCCATAGCAATTAGTAATAGCGATAGGACAGAGAGGAAAGGAAGGAGAAAGTCAGAAACCCTAAGCAAGAAGGACGGTAGGTATGCAGCTAATTACCACCACCACCAGGGATCCAGCGATGTTCCGGTGGCTCGGACTTGGTGCAGATGGTGGTGTTCCAGGCTCCGCTGAGGTCCTGGCCCCAAGTAGCAGGTGTTGAAGAGGGGAGCCCCCCGGGAGGAGTACGCAGTCTTTTTATTGTCCCAGTCCCCTTGATCTTTTCCAAGGAGTCCGCCCATTTCGTGCCAGCCTGCACGTCTCCCCCGGTCATGGGGCTCCTGGTCTCATGGTCCCCCATGCGCAGATGCCCAGGCGCTGGTCATGCTGGCTGGCGCATCTCCCGCGTCCCGATTTAGCTTCGGGCGGATGCTGTGGTTTTGTCTGGGACCCTTTGTCTCCTTCAGGGCGTACTCCTCCATGGCAACGGGGTGCTGGGGCCAGGAAATGGTGGTGGTGCTACAGCAATGTTGAGACAAAAGTCCAAAACAGTTCCTTACAACATGGGATCCTCCTCCCGTGTCTTGTTTCCATGTCTTTGTACCACTCTAATCTGCGTTTGCACTTATTGAGCTTTTTCTGATTGTTCCTTTTCTTAGAGAAGCTTTCATTGTAATGCCGATGAAACGTGCCCTTTCTTAGGTAAACTAGGGTGTTTCCAAGGTAAAAAAAATGAATTCTGCAATTTAAACCATAATTATTCTCTGGTCTTCCAGAAAGACACTTACGCTCCCTGTCTGATTCCTGGGCTGCAGTGTCACTGGGACAGGTAATGCCCTGACATTTGCATCTCTTGAGGTGGATTTTATAGGTGGCAGGGAAAGACAGATTCCTGAGGAAGTCAGTGTCAAGTTGTGCAGGCAGATAGCTCTCACCCTCTCTGTGCTCCTCAAAACCCATCCTCTGGCTGTATTGCTAGCGGTCGGACTCCTGAGCCTCCCTGCAGAGAAGGGGATGCAGAGTATGGGGGAGATGAGGTCGTTTGACACCACAGGATGTTCAGAGAGCTGGATCTCTTCAGAAGTGAGAGTCAGTAGTGCCATTTCTGATCCTCTGTGTTCTGTTTTTTTCTACTGACTGTGGCTTGTTTGCTTCTTGCTTGCACAAGTGAGCTGAAGTGGAGTAGACTGCAAAAGGAGTATAGTCCCCGAATCGCCCACAGTAGCCCTGATGTGTCTCTGTCTCTGCATTGCAGCCCCTTCTCTGTGGATCCCTCCATCGGGACTCTTGGGATTGGTGATGCCATGCAAGTAACAGTGGAGTTTCACCTGCTGAAGACCGGGGATCATCCCAGTTCCCCGGTAGTTCACTATGACACAGGTAAGTGCTGGGCACCACGTGGTGCATGCTCTCTGCATCCTTCAGAGCAGAGCCCTTTCTAAGCAGAATAATGTTAAACTTGCTTTGCAAACTACTTCTAAAAGCTTTTCTTTCAAAATCTCTGCACGTTTCAGTGCTTAGAAGGGAGCAGATAAGGGGCAAAGGCTGAGTCTGTTCTGTGTGTCCTGTGTGCCTGTGTGCTGGTCCATCCCTGGTGTCAGCACGGTGTTCTCCACCCAGCACACCCCCGTGACAGTCATCTACCATCATTTCCCATTGCCGCAGCCACCTTAATTCTCTCTCCAGGTGTACCTCCCCTGTCCTTTACCTCAGGGAAAAAGTGACAAATAGTTGGTGTTTAGGGGGTTGTTAAAGTGGATCCCCTCAAGCAGGAATGAGATTTTTGGCAGGCTGTTTTGCTGGGAGTTGCTGAGTGGAGAAAGGAGGAACCTTGATTCTCCATTGCAGTGTGCACATGCAGGTGTGAAGTTTTATTCCTAGACAATGCTCTGTTTGAAGTGTAACGTGGGGAATGCATGTCTCTGTCGGACTCTCTCTAAATGCCCCTGTCTCTTACACACCTCTGTCCCCTGTACTGCTTCTCCATTGTCTTGCCACAGACCCTTTTTTTTATGTTGCCCTCTACCCACCTACATCCCAGACTTCACAGCATCAGGACTGAAGCAGCCAGGCCTTGAGGGCTCTTGGGGTTTGGCAGGGAGTGCTCGCTGCCTCCCGAGATAGGTATAAAATTTATACTAGGGTATGAGAAGCCAAGCTCAGGCCACAGAAATGCTGTCAGCTTTGTAAGTCACTTTAAGTGGGAAAAACTCAAGAAAAAGGTGTGATGTTAAAATGCTTCTGTCTGCCTTGGTTCAGCAGAGGTATCTTGTGATGCTGGTCGAGACACTTCCTCAGTTGCCTGAATGCATTTGGTGTGCATTTTCTCTTGCCTGAAAGAGAGATTTGTTTTGTCCCTGTTCCTGAACTTTGGTCCTGGGAAGTGTGATGTCCTCACCTAGGTGCTACTGTGATGCTTTAGCCCAGCAATGAGCATTTTATTGTCTTGAGTTTGTAGAAGTTCTAGAAATGCTCCCATATCTTCCAAATGCTCTTTGTAGGCTTCTGAGTTATCACAGCTTTGTTTAATATTTTTCAGTCAATGACACATTCACAGAGAATGGTTTGTGCTCACTCAGAGAAGCTCATTGGTTTGGGTAACACTGTCTTGACAGAACTACTGAAATTTCAGATACAGAATGACAAAAGGTGCCTCATTTGTATGGATATAGGGAACCTATAGGATAAACTTCAGAGGGATAGATCTTTTTCTGAGTTAGATCAGGGATAACTACACTAGAGGTTAGGGCTGTGGGGTTTATACCATGTGAAATGAAAAGTCCAAGTGAAGAATCCAGGGCCAGGATCTTCACAGCTTGCTTTGAAAACCTGAGTCTTGTTCTTACTGAAACACCTGATTCCTCCATGGTTAATCTTTGCAAAAGTGATTTTCATGGATAGGCCACAGGGACCAAACTATCTGCTGGCTCTGGGATGGGCAACCTCCCTGGAATATGGTGCAGCCACCTGGGAGATGAAGCCAGGATTCGTTCCTGCCTGTCAGTACAGCGCTGCAGTTACTTTTCAATAAACCACAGACTGAGAAGGAGAGCAAGGAATGATTAAGGGATTATCTCTCCAGCTTTGAAGCATGCAAATAAGTAAAAGGCTGCCGAGATTAATTGCTGAAGTGAAACCAAAACATTTAATCAGTCTTAAAAGCTGCTTGTTGCAGGTGTAGTGCAGAGCAGCAGACAATGTTGCCCAACCTGGAGGGGTGAGCCCTGGCTGATTTGTCCTGGCTAAGTCAGACTCCCTGTGACTCGCATACAAAAAGCAGCTGGGTTGCTCTTTCAGAGCCACCAACAGACTGTTTCTTATGAAACAGCAGCACTAAGAGCAAAATATCAGTGTAGGGTGTTGGGAGGCATTTTCCTTGCTTTACTGTGTGTCTGTATTGACTTGCTCACAAGTGGCAGTAGTTCTCAGTGAATCACACTGTTGTTAGTGTGACTGACGCAGGATCAGGTGCATGTTGCGTGGCTTTAATTTTTGCTGAACTTGAGTCAAATCTGTCCCTAGCATTGCTTAAGCAAACATGGAGCTCTTCCCTTTGCCTGCTATTGGGTTGATTTGAATTGTGCGTCCTTTAGACTGTCCTGGTTAGGAGTACAGGTGTTGTCCCCTGGATAGACTGTCTATGTGGTGGTAGTCGTGTTGCTACAAACTTTACAGATGAGTGTGAAGAAAATGTCTTTGCTGCTAAGAGCATAATGATTTACAATGAAAATTTGACCTTCACTGCTTTACATGTCCAAACTCCTCCATTTCCCCTATGTACATGGGTCTGGGTGTGAAAAATCCCAGCTCATACTGAGATTAGGGTGACTTGGGATGTTCTGGGCTACAGCACATCCCTGTTCATCACCTTAACATCAGGTTATGGTATCAGAAGGGGTTTCTGAAGCCTGCATGCCAAGCACACATATGGGTTTGGAAGGGGTTCGGCACTCAGTGCCACTAAAAATCCTGTTGGTGGCTCGGCCCTTCCCAGGTGACTTTTAGACCGCCCCATGTGGATGTGGAAAAATAAGTTTGTGAAGTCTAGTCTCAACCAAGTCAGTATTCATAAAGCTTAGATACTCTTTTAGCTCTCAAGCGGTGCTCAAGTGAGATGCTCAAGCTGGTTGCCCTGAGTGCTGCTGTTTGTACATCAGACCCGGTTTGCTGCAGTCGTGATGTTTATTGCAACCTGCCAGTGTAGCACCAGCTTGGCGTGGGAGGGTGAGCTTTGCTCAGGGGCACGTGGTTAAGGAGATGCGTGACGGCTTCCCAGAGCTGTGCCAGAGGTGCAAAACAAACTCAGCAGTCCTGTAGCACCCAGAAACAAGAACATCTGCGTCAGGTGCTCCATGGGAGTAAAGGAGGCTGCCAGAGACAGGAGGTGCTGGAGAGATGCTGGGAGTTGTGGAAGGAGGATCGCTTCTCTGCTCAGAGCTCCCTAAATCCTGACTCACATTAGACTCCTGTCTCTGAGAAGTACCTACTGTGGTCTGATGGGTGGTCTTCAAGGTGTAGGACCAGATTCTGTGCTTGTATGTGGGTGCCTGCAGTGCCCACTGGACCCTGTGGCAAGGTGCTAAAACGTGCTTCTAGTCCAGGAGATCTGTTGTGTGGTGCTGAAATTCCTCTGCACAGTTTTTCCCCATCAGTCACCACATCCCTAGGGATCTCTTTGTCAGCGCAGGAAACTTCAGTAATTAGCAAAGCCCCTCTGAGCTTGTACGTGGCTGACAGACACTCTGTACTGAGATGATTTTATTGCTGCTAGTAGTAAGAGTAATTACGCAGGTCATTTCCCTTTGGTGGTTCTGTGAGACTAACGCAGAAGCAAAAGTCTGGGGGCAGGCTCTCACCCTCTTTGAGGGGAGAGATCAGAGCAAGTACTCGTATGTGAATGTTAGGAGCCAGCGTGTCCAAGAAGAGCCAGCCCTCAGGGAGGAGTGTCTGCTCCATTACTGTCCTGTCTCCTCTTGGTGCAGAGCCCCAGAAAGCAGCTTTCCCAGAAGAGATGGGCACAGCAATAGTTCTCAGTGGCTTTAGTCCCCACTGGAAGCCTCTAGCCTCATGCTAAAAGGCTGCTGAGGAACCACCTGGGTATTTGGCAGATTAATACCCTGTTTTCCATTGAATTCCTACACAATTTACGGGGAGGGCTGAATTCCTGAGCAAAGCTCTCCTCAAGCAAGTCTCGGCTTGTTTGCTGTGGATCACAGACCCAGGCTCAGAGCCTTCTTTGTGTCTCTGAGCACCCAGAGCAAGAAAGGAGCGCTGAGCTTCAGCTCCTGGATTGAAGGGCAGGTTGAAGATGTGGGCAGCATCTGCCTCCGGCTCTGTAGTTGTCAATCAGATTGAGTTTTCCTGCACTGGGTTAGTTACTGTCCCCGTGGGAAGTGGATGAAGTAATGTCTCCCCTCCTGAGCCCTGGGGAGCAAAACTTGATCTCTGCCAGAATCAGGTTATTCGTGTTTGGGAGAAGAGAGCAGCTAAATGTGTTTCTCCAGTGCAGCACAGTGGGAGCTGGAGATGATGTGGAGCTGAGCTTGCCCTGCCCTGGGTCAGGGAAGGCTCTGGCTGCCTTGTTCCCCTGCCTCCAAGCTTTGCTGGCTGGCCCTGACCGTATGGGGTCCCCAGCATCGCTTCCCTCCATTGCTGCTGGCTGGATGTTGGGTAGAACATCATCAGCCTCGTGATACCAGCACTAGGCTGCAGCCTGGAGAAGCAAGCCCTGGCCAGAGATGTCCCCTCCCTGGAAGTGTCCCTCTAGTCCCTCTGGTGTCCCCTTCAGCCCCGCAGGCTGGCTGACAGCTGGGTGCTTAGGCTGGCCGCGCTAAGGGGTTGCTGCAGGGGATTTTGGTACTGAGCACTGTAGAGCTACGCTGAGGTGTGGTTGGGGTTGATCAGTACCTGCCTGTGTGTGCTGCCTCTAGAGCTGCCAGCCCTCTGGGTGTCTGGAGTGAGCGTGATGAGCAGGTCGGTGATCCTCCCCGTCCTCTGAGCCAGCATGGATGCCTGTAGGATAGATATGATTTCCTTGGGGCAATGCAAGAAGAAAAAATAGCATTAAAATATTTCCTGGGTAGATCTCAACTGAATGGGAATTGCTGTCCTCAGTGTGGCAGCAACGCTCAGGGTTACAGGGGGGTATCAGAGGTGGATCCAGGTCTTCACCCTACACAGGATGCCCTGAGCCACTGCCCTGAGTGGCCTCTGCCCTTCTTGGTCTAACCACAGACAGCTTTTCTGTGCTGCAGCAGCCTCTGGAGCCATGAGTGGTAACTGCCAGCTTGAGAAAACACAGACATTTCATCTCCAATGGGGAAAATGAGGCAGGAGATCACAGGAGAAATGAAGGCATGTTTACAAATGCTGCTGTGGAGCTCTTTAGTCACCTGTGCAATGACAGCGAGTTTGCAGTGATGTATTAGAGCCGTCTGGGTTTGGTGGAGATGATGGGTGACTGCAGAGCTGGGTGTGTTGGCTGGCAGCAGGGGAAGCAAAGCCTGTGCATCTTGGCCACGGTGCTGCATCGCATTGAAATGGGCCAGGGGGAATTGTCAGCTGTGTTAGTGACAGCTCAGCTCCCGCCTGGATCAGCGCGGGCTTGCCAGCTGGGAATGTAAACGTGTCGGGATGCTGAATCCCTTTCCTCAGGTAAAATTGGTGCTGGGTTTGGCTGAACCAGCTTACTTCGGTGAATGAGGCCACCCATGCAAGGGCTTGGCGGTGTGTGAGTGTCACTGTACACACGCAGGAAACTCATGAAATCCCAGCCCTGGCTGTTTATTGCTGTTTGAGGCTGAACAAGTAACTGTAGCGTGGACGTGCCAGCACCTCTGAACATCTCAGCTACCCACAAGGATAAAGCATCCGAGAACAGCACTGCCTTGTTGTGATAGTCATCTGTAGTTTTCTGTAGGCTTTGGAGAAAACAGCCACCTTTATAGAGCTCTGTTCTCTTTCCTTTAAGAACCCCCTTTTGACCAAGGGTCTTGTCATCTGTCTTGCAAGGCTGGCATTGCAATCAGTGGCTTCCAGGAACTTGTTTGAAAATGAAATGAAAATCCTATTGATGTAGTCTCTAGATCAAGCCTTTTCCTTTCTCTTTTTTCTCCTTTGTAAATCCACTGAGGCATGTGGACAGGCAGCAGGGTTTAACTGAGGTTTAGCCCTTGTGCTGCATTTTCCATTCCTGAGATCACTCAAACAAGTTGCTGAGTGTTCTCAATTTGCACTGACTTCAGCCAGAATGGAGGAGGCTCAGTACTTGTCTGAGCAAACTCCCTACCTCGTTACATACTTGAGTCGTCCCTGTATTGTGCAGGATACCAGGGTGGGAATACCAAAACCATTTTCTGGTTTTAATCTTAGTCTTGTGCCAGTGTTTACAGGGGCTCTGACGTTGCCGTGAGCAGCGTTAAGTTACTGTTGAGCTAAATTCATGGCAACAGACCGTGAGCTTCTGACAGCCACCACTGTGTGCCACTGCTGCTCCAGTCTGCAGTTGTTCATCTTCATGCACTTCTCCATTCCTGCCACACCAGGCAGATTTATAGTAGCTGCTTACAAGTGCTAAGAGGTGGGGAAATCTTCCACTTCCTAAGCAGCAGCCCCTTTTGAATCCAAAGCTTCCCTGTAGTGCACTAACCGATGTAATTCTTTTTTATTTGTGTTTAATGCTGGCAGATGTTTAGAAACTTGCTTTATTCTGTGAGTTTTTAAAGAAGATCTTGTTTCCCGTGTTCTCCTAAGGTGTAAGCCAGACTGATGCTGTACAAGAGGCTTCTCTAGATTTTCCTTGGGCTATCAGGCATTTAAAAACTTTGTAAAAGGATTTTTCTTTCTGCCTGTCGTAGGTGGTGAGCGCACGTTGTGCTTTTTTTCCTTCGCTTGTGAGAATTCCCAGCAGTGTGGCTGGTTTCTGTCAGACTTTTATGTTCTTGTACATCTGCTTCAAAGTGAGTGGAGGGAGTCATATATTGTAGGCAAAAAAAGTGTAAATAGGAGTTTGTGCAATTATATGTTGACTTTGCATCTTAATAGTAGCAGCACTCCAACAGACTAAGGATTGGTAACTAATACTTTATACAACTGATCGGTTATATGCTTTTATAGTTCAAATCACTTAGATTGATGGGTGAGTCTAGTTGGTCTCCAAAGTGTTCGTTTCTGTCAAAACAGCTAATAGGTAACAACTGTTTCCTGTCTTTGTTCCCCTTTTCTAGAACTGCTTGTAATGAATTTTTCTTATACTGTTTTTGATAAGGTCGTTCTGCTCCTTGCAGAGTATGGCCCCTCTCCAGGGCCTTGTGTTTCAAGAGAGATGATCTGTCACTTTGAGGGTAGATGAAGGGGAATTAAGTTTGTGCTTCATTTGCTTGAGGTTTCTTTGCACAGCTTTGTAGCTCCACAACTCCATAACACCCCTCCGAACAAAAACCCTGCTCCAGCAACCCATGGAGTTGGCTGCGTGAGCAGACTGGGATGTATGTACTAGGAGGGTCGCTTGGAAGTTAAAAATCTCCTTCTGGCTGTTTTGTTCATCCTCAGGCATGCACAGAAACAGACTTCTGCATAACACTGCATACCCCATTTTTAGCACATGAAAGATTTCTGGAAGAATGTGGTTTTCATCTCTTTGCAGGTCATCCTTGACCGCAGCTTGTCTACTCTATCATCAGTGGAAATCACTGACATGTTCTGAAGTGTCATTACCGGGGGATGTGTTTCAGGGCAGAACTGACCATTCATTAGCCTCCTTTCCTTGTGGATCGATCAGCATCTGCTGAGAAGCAGAAGAGCAGCTTGAAGGGTGACTGATTTATTAAGTGGTCTATTGGGCATGTCTTTGCCAGGCAATCAGAATGAAAGTTCCTGCACTATTTTCCCCATGGCCAAAAGCAATGTTTCAGCCAGTCAGGTACCCCAGCGTATCGTTACTGTAGTAGCAATAAGGATTAAAAATAACCCGCGACATCCTGGGTATGTGGCAGTGGTCTTTCATCATCCAACGGTTTCATCGTCCTTTTCAATACATTCTGCGAAGCTCCTTCATGCTGGGCAGGACAAAGCCTCCGTGCTGGCTCCCAGATATTCCTGTGCCAGAGTATTTCATCCTGGAACGAGGCAAACAGTTCTTCCTAAGCACAGTGCAGAGGGGGTGATGGGGAATGCTGTGGGTGCTCGGTCACAGAAGGATGCACAGCGAGAGCCTGACTGCAGAGGAGATGACTTAACGTGCAGGAGAGCTGTCTGAAGAGCCTGCAGCCTGTCCTGTGGAGCACTGCTGGCTGGTCACTGCTCTCCACCTCCCTTTTCATGCCCATCTGTTGTCTTACGGCTCCTTGCAGGGCCTCTGGGGTAGAGACCCTCTTCTTGCACTGTGCTGCGTGGGCTCAGTGGGTGCTTTGCCGAGGCCGGGGCCACGCTGGGCACTCTGACCGTTACAGCAATACCTGTGGCCACAGTAATGACGAGGATACTCTGAGCTTTGTTGTAGCCTGGGAATGGTTCTTTGGAAACACCTGTGTTAGCAGCAGCAGTGATTTAGTGGTGAGGTTTATAAACGAGGTCTGGAGTAAATAACGTGATGGTTTAATGATGTCTGAAGGCAGCTCCTGAACACCACCTCGGAGAAGCACTTACAAATGACTGTCGCTGCTCTGCGTTTTGCTCTAGGGCTGGAAATACAAGCGTGGGGACGGACAGACGGCCTTTCTCAGGCCGGCGGAGACTCGGCGCATCTTGTAGGTGAAGCCATTAGCTTCCCAACAGCGAAACAGCTCAGAGCAGTGCTCCTGACTCTGATCTAGTGGTAGCTCTGTGGGAGACGCAGCAAAAACCACATGGTGGGGGGGCTGGATCAGGCTGTAGGTGACTTCTCCAGCTTTCCAGAGATCGCTTAGCCTGGTGAAGTGACTTGCTTCTCTGGCGGTGAAGTGGTAACAGAGACCTCTGCACGCTGTTTGAAAAACAAGGATATGCCGGCAGTGGAGGCAGCTGGGTATGATAGTAGCAGGAGCAAAAGAATTACTTATCATAGGTCGATATGGGGGTACAGTAACATCCTTTTGAGTGAAGAGCTCTGCTTTCATTGCTTGCTCATATTTTCAGTGAAAAAGCAGCAGGACCTGTCTCTCTCCAGCTGCGTTCATAGAAGAGATGAGAGCAAGGCACTGTCTTCTGACAAACTGGGCAAATGAAATTACACTTGCTTTCCATGCTACCTAAATATTCCAAATTTGACTGTCATTCACTCCTAAAAAGATTTAAAATCCAAATTCAGCAGAGGGGGAGATACAGGGATAGAGGATGAATATGTCTTGGTGAAGACAAAATGCATCAGGGTGCTGTTTTGTTTCTGTTCAGTCTAATCAATCTGGGTACCAGCTTCCTAATGTTTAGAGCAGTAATCAATGAAGGAAAGTACCAGCTGTGAATACTAGGAAAGCGCTCTTCATAAAACCTGAAATTTGTTTTGAAATCTTGTTCAAGGGTTTGCTCATCCATTCATTGAGCTATACCTTCAGGCTAAACAAAATCTGTCTTTCTGTTTAAGAACAGTTTGTACTGCTCTGAAAATTATTCCCCCTTGCACCAGGAAGATCATGTAGTATTAGAAGAATTCAGAAAGATGTTTTAGCTGTTCTGTAAATTCTCTCTTTGTCTGTTTCCCTGCACAACAGGAGCCCCACAGAGGATGACCCAATGCTAGATTTCTCACCTCAAGATAGTGAAAAGTTATCATGGTGTGCTCAGATACCTGTGTCTGTAGTCACGCAGATGGATGCTGGGATAAAACACAGGGGTGTTTCTGCTGTGTCAAAGAGCATCACTCAGGAGTGCACAACCCAGAGCATCTGCTCTACTGCTCTATAAAAAGTCTAGCTTTTAATTTCAAGTTCAGGCATTACTTTGTTCAGGTTGCAGAGTGAAAGCTGTGTCCTGCCACCTGTAGGAAATGTATCAAAAACATGTAAGAATGAGAGAATTGACAGCTTGTAATAAGATCATGTTGTGTAAATAACGATAGGGCAGACACATCTAGATTCAGTAAATGTGCTTTCATGGCAGCCAAGCATCCCAAACCACACGCCATGGACATTACCCTGTCAAGTGAAATACCTAGTGCTACGTCACTGTTACAGTACAAAGGGGTTTTTTAAAAAACTTATCTATTAAACAGCCAAGAGTCTTAAATGAAATGTCACATCTAATTTGAGACCCAAGACATGCAGCCTGCAGCCGCCCGTGGCCAACCCTGGCAGGTCCGCTCTCTGTGTCAGCTCATCGGCCTGGCAGACAGATCCGTGCCTTCCTCCTGACTCGCTGGCAGCTGTGCACGCTCTCCTGGACCCAGAGATTTGTGGGTTTATGTATTCAGAACGATGCCGAATGCTCTCTGTGGTAGAAGGTGCTCCGGCAAACCCTCCAGCCTTCAGAAGAGTCCTCGGTGCCTGCAGCCAGGAGCGCAGGGGTGGCTGCGTCCCCAGCTCCTCCCTGGGAGAGCAGCAATAGGGGATGTTTAGCAAATTGTGTAGAAACAGACAGTGCATATGCTTTCTCCCTCGTGGGCTCTAGAGTTAGCATTTTTCTGTGCTGGAGGCTTTATTCTCATCTCTGTTTAATAGCTTCTGATGGCTTTATCTTCAAAGAATTTGCCCAGTTGCTCTCTGGATTTACAGCTGTTAGCCTCTACAGCCTCCTGTGGCAGTGTGTTCCAAAGGAAGGAATGCTCCCTGGAAAAGTACTACCACTTTTGTGTAATTTCTGACTAATAACAGTATTTCAGGCCCTCAGGTTCCTGTTTTATGACAAAAAGTGACAATTTTTTCCTTATTCACATTTCCCAGGCCATTCATGCTTTTAGAAACCTCTCCCATCTATCTCCCATATGATTTCTAGGATGAGGAGTCCTATTCAATCTTCTTATAAAAGTTGCTTCATACTTAATTGTTCTTTCTGCCCTTCTCTATTTAGCTTCAAATGCTTCAGCTTGTTTTTTTTGAGATCAGACCTATACCCAGTATTTCAGGACACACGTGGCCATGGGTTTAGACAGTGAGACAATGATAGTTTTCATGGTGTTTATTTTGCAGTAGTTTGTCATCTTGATCGTTGTAGAGCGCTGGCTCGTGTTTCCATAAACCCGAGCTCAAAGCACTGTGCATGTCTTGGCTCCTGGCTCCTGGCTCCTTTGCTTGCCAATATATGCCAAGGATTCAGTGGAGGGAGAGGCAATGCTTATAAAGCATACCCGCCTCTGTAACCCTCCTGAACATCAGTTATTTCTGTATGCCAAGTTGTCCATTATAGAAAGCAGATTGTCCAGTCATTGTAAACATTGCTGCTGTCCTCGCAACGTAACTCGTCTCTGGCCACAAATCCCTACCACTCCAGACTCCCTTAAGAGCAGAGGAATTGAGGCTCTACAGGCATGAAGGCTGGGTTCTCCGTGTGTGGAGATGAGTGAATGACTCTAGAGATCTACTGTTTTAAGGGTGAGTCTTGCTTCATTCCCCAGTCCCCCCCCAAAAGAGGGGCTCCTTTTTTTTTCCCTGGAATGAATATGATTCTGCTGTGTTGTGTCTGGCTTAGGATTTCAGGAGTCCACCCAGCACACATCCAGCTCTCTCCCTGTGTTGTTGCATGGTAGCTGTTTAAAGGCAGGTCCATTCGCTGGCTGCCTTGCTGTGACTGTGCAGTGAGGAGGAGGCTCTGCCTTTGCAGAGGGATGCTCTCCAGGCTATGGCCGGGTTGCTGCACTTGTCCGTTGGGGCTGGCTCTGAGGCTTTAAGCACCACTCCACAGAAATGCCGTTTCTAGAGAGCATGTTTGATGTTTGCTGTTTGCATCTCACCTGGGAAACACTTGCCTGCAAGAGGAAGAGCGGGCTTGGTACTGAAGTTTGAGCTCAGTTGACTGCCAGGAGTTACTTGGCTGGGAAGAAGGAAGGCTTGAAAGCTCTGGAAATGAGGGAGCCTGTGGTGGGAGTCTGTTCGGGAGGGTGACGTGCTGGCAGGTACTCCAGCAAGGCTCCAGTCGTTAGTCAGTTGATGTGCACAGCCCGGGACACTCTCCTCTTCAGCTGGGTCTGAGGTGGAAAGCAAAGATGCCCTTGCTCTGGTTGTTGAATGGCTTGGGAAGATGCAGTCTAGACTGGCAGACCCAAGCATAAGCAACAGGGTCCCGGCTGAGGAAATGGGCTTTCAGGACTGTAATGGGCAGGTTGTGGTGGGCCATGCCCCACCAGTCTCGTTTTGACGTGTCTTCACAAACCCACAGCAAGTGAGGGCGCTGCTTCTGCAGCACAGTGAAGCTCTCTTCTGTGTCCCATCCTGCCCTGGGCTGTCACTTGTTCCTCTGAACCTCCATTTCCTGCCCGCGTGCCCCCAGGCATCTTTGCTTGTCAGCAACAAGGGATCAGGAGAGACACAACACTGGGCAAGTCTGACTGAGGTGGGACTCCTCAGAGTCACCCGAATGATTTGGATGCAGAATTCCCTGTGACTTGAGTGGGATGGCAACCCAAAGGCCACCTGGGCACATCTGAAAAATCTCACTGTAAATCCTGTCCCCTTGGGGATAAATCTCCACAAACACACCCAGAAATAAGGTGCTGATGGTGGTGCCCAGGACATCCTCATTCTGTACACGGGCAGCTATCAGAATGTGAAAAATGTGCTGATCCGTGGAACTGCTAATATAGCTAAAAGCTGTAACAGTTTCTTCTGTTACAGGTGGTTTGCTTTGTTCCTCATACTTCCATCAGCAAGTGAGATGAGCAAAGACTCCCCTTTGCTTTTTTCCAGGTGAAGATATTCACAAAAGCCTTTATGGAGCAGCTGTAGATGTCAGCATCAGGCTGGCCAGGAGCTCCCTGACAGTTGAGAAGACTTACCTCACGCTGTCAAACCACAGATCTGTGGTCATCCACAATTGGAGCGAAATCATAGTGCACTTCCAGTGGAAGGCTTTTTTACTCAGGAAGAGGAGGATTGTCAGAAGCTGAGGTTCGTTTGAAAGATTCATTTCAGTAAGATACACTGCCCAAGGGTAAAACTAACGTATGGCCTCAAGGGGTGTTGGTGCATTGAATGGTTTAGGACAAGTAAACCATCTACGGCATCAGGTTACGTGTCCCTGGGCTTTAGGGTAATGGAGCTCAGTGCCTCCCATTCCAGCTCCATCCATACTCCAACTGAGGATGATGTTTTGGGGAGGAAAGGTTGATTGCAATGACTGGATTTCTTCAGAGAGCAAATTTGCATTGGTGGGAGCAGCAAACCACTGAGGTCCAGAGACCCCTGGGCTATGGAGGGTCCATGAGGCTGAGGAAAGGTTAGCACTCGTTACCTGGGACTGCACTGAGTAGCAGCACTTAACATAGCTGCAGGTAGCATAACTGTTATGATATTCACTGCAGCTTCTTCCACTCCAGCTTTGATAAGGTGGCAGGCTCCTTCTCCAGTAATGTGCAGGTAAAGTGCTTCGTTGGCCCAGGAAGTTGAGGCCATCCTGCTGTAGGATGTTGAATTGCCTTGCACTGTCCGGGTTTCCAGCACAACGAGGTATTTCTACCCTTCGTCAGAGACTGGGAGAATTCGGAGGTGAAGGGTTCTGCAGGGAAGGTAGGGCAGCACAGGACAGAGCGCATTTGGGCTGCAGCAGCCTGTGTCTTCATGGTGCTGAGAGATGGGGCAGGTTCTTCAAAGGGTGTCTGTGGTGAAGCTTTGAAATTCCCGTTTCAGGCAGCAGAGAAACACTTATCGCCCGGGGGGATGAACTGGAAATGACACTTAAAAGTTTGGGTGATTAAGGGAATCCTTGTGGGACTTTTCAGACTTGCATGGATGTAGGTGTATAGGAGTTAGCTCATAGCTGATCAGGAAACTGCCTTAAACTGGAGCACTTTTTTAAGGGCTTCTGAGCCAGTAAAGTTCAACATAATTAGGTCAAAAATGCCTTGAAGGCCAAAACTAGTTTTCCACTGTTGTCTATTTTTAATTACACAGTGTGTGACTTCCATGCAAGCTTAGTGTGTTAAAATGTCATTACCTTCTCTGGGCACTTGCCTTGACCATTCCTTTACTGTCTCCTCTCTCCTGCCTGTCTCAGATTGGACCCTGAGTGATCCTCTTTCCCCTCAGAAGCAATCAGGTTTCCCCACAGTTCACTTCAACCTGATTCTTTTCCAATTACATTTGATCTCGTGCCAGTTTGTGTCCTAGAGTCCAATCAGGATGTTTTGTTCCTCCTACTTGCAATCTCAGGGGTGGTCATAGCTCCAAGGCCACTGTCCTGCTGTCAGAGAAGCTTTTGAGATCTCAGAGCAGAGAGGACTTTATCCACGAGAGGAGGCAATGAAGGACCCTGCTCTGGGCTGTGACCCCAGAAGACCTGGATCATTAGAAGGTCTATCCAGGGGTTTGCTCTGTCTCCCTCCTGCAGGACTTTCTGGGATGTAATGGTGGAATTATTGTCCGTTGATGGAGGTTGAGTTGAGGGTTGCTCATCGGTGGCTGGAAGCCCTCCTCATGCGCAGCACTGTAGGTCAGCCATGGAGAAACATTTCCCACTGCACTCCAGGGGGAGAGAGCCAAAGCAAGTATTTTTGGTGTTGGTGCCAGCCTTTGCCCGAGGCTCTGTCTGTGTACAGCTAGTAACGTCCATGACCGTATTTCCTTTCAAACTGTATTTGAATTTAGCTGGGTGATGATTGCTATCCTGTTTATACTACATTGCCTCAATCTGCTACACATGGAGCCTTCCACTCATCCCCCCAGAGTTGTCACCTGCTGGTTCTTCATGGCCGAGGACTGGAGCGTGCAGAGGGGACAGCGATATGCCAGCTAGGAAGGAACTGCTCTGTAGCCGTGCTCCCTTATCTCTTGGTGGTGATCTTTAAACACTAGAATGATTTCTGCTACAGCTACCGAGGGAGAGATTAACTGCGTCAAAGCTGTACAGAGACGGCCAAAAAGAGGAAAAAGATAAGGTGGTTCAAGGCTAGACGTAAGGGTTTGGATTCAGAGATGCTGGTCCAGACTTCTTTAGTGGGTGATGCTAGGCAAAGTCCCTTCCCCTCTCAGGGCCTCTGTTTCCATGCATATAAAGCCATTGGTTTCACCAAAGGGATGCGATGCCTGAATTCATTGGTTTGCTTTTACAGTGCTCTGGGATCCTCTGGTGGAAGGTGGGACAGGGCACAGAGAGCACATTTAGCTTGCTTATCCCTGCAGGTCCAAAGGGGAAGAAAAGAGTGATGCCAGTAGCCTGCAGGTGAAACCCAGCTGCGTCTCCCCTTGCCAGTGAAGCCCTGCAGTAGGTGCTCCTTCATCTTGATCTGCCTCCCCCAAGCAGCTCTGTGGTAGGAAAAGCCAGTTGGGGTTGTTGGTGGATTCTCCATCAGTTGCGGCAGAGGCTTTGAGCTGGGAGTCTCTCGAGGGCTGCTGGCTTTCAGAAATCTTCTGAGCTTGTAAGCATGGAGTAAAACTACGTGCCGTGCGAGCGAACACCAAGTGATAATCTGATCCGTGTGGGACCCCGCAGCTTGGGGTCAGCCCCTTGCTGAGCTGCTGCTGTTCCTCCCTGAGTGCTTTGCTGCCCCTGCACTCACACGAGTCTCTGCAAATATGTTGCTCATTAAATTATCTGCTTGGTTTGTCTCTCCCCGTGGCTGCAGGCTGCAGAGGCAGAAAGAGGACGAGATGGATCGTTGTCTGAGGGAGTGCAAGGGGGAGCCCACTCTCCGAGAACGCCTTTCCCTTCTCTCCCGCCCCTTCCAGGACCAGCGGGCAAAGGCACAAGGAGACTCCATGCTTTTCTCCGACGATGTGTTCACCCTTGAGCTGCTGGTAAGCAATAGCTGAGAACCTCCCTTCCTTCTCCTCCCTGGCTGAGGTCACTTGGCAGGTCCCTGCGTCAGCTGACTTGATGTGCCGAGAGAAGACACCAGGTTTCTAGTGAGGCTGCGAGAGCTTGTTGCAAAAAGCATTTCTGTGGGCTCCTGACAGAGCGAGAGGCTGCCTAAAGCTGAGCTCTGCTGCAAGGGCTATAAATTAAGGGCACTTCATAAGTGTCCTTACACTGTTGAGAGCTATTGGTAATTATGAGTAAGGGCACAGCTTACATGTAGCGTATGGGGATTAACAAAGGATATCAGAGCACTCTCAGTTCACATCTTGACCTGAGGAATGAAATGGTTGTCTGTGGAAAGGAGGCCAAATTCAACCCAAGTTTGATCACTGACATATCAATCTCTTCATATAACCCGGACAGATACCATGGCTGAGTCTCCCGTCCAGTGTCATCTGTGACGACGTCACCTGGACACAAGGCTGGCAGGTTTAAATGGACTTTTTGAGTTTCACTGCGCATAGGTACAGAAATTTTTTTGCTTTTTCTGTTTATGGAAGCAAAACCCCATATCCTTCGATCAGCCAGAGTCCTGGTTCTGAGTACTTGCATGGTCTGAGATGAAGAATGCCCACTGTCTGAGCAATGCAAAATCCCTTTTCATCTTGGAGTAAATCCTAGGATAATCTCAACCTCTTCTTCCTTTTAAAATAGGTGAAACTATTTTTTTTTTTTTTTCAAGGAAGGGGATCATCTTCTCTTCTCAGTTACTCCTATATCCCATATAAGACTCAGAGCCACCAGTGTTGGCACAGCTGCAGTTTCACACCACTGTAGCTGACAGCACCATGTTGTGACCAAGCAGTTGTGTCAGAGCGGTGGGAATATTGTAGAGAGTGGGAGCTGATCAGCTGAGCATTAAGAGCACCCTGTGGTGTGTCAGAGCTGGTTTTGGAGTGTGTCCCAGGGCTCCTGCTGCTTTACAGTTGGACTGTGTCTCCAGAACTAGCTTAGCCTGCTCTTGAGCTCCTGAAGTGCCTTAAGGTGAGGTCCAGAAGTCCGGCTGCCCACAGCGCCAAGTCCTGGTACTCCATGTAATGACATACGGACATGAAGTGTAGCCTGGCCTCAAGTCTCGAGTGGAAACCTTTCTTGAATGGCTGTGTTAATGTTACACAGTTTGCTCTAGGACTGAATATAAGTGGGCTACCGCATGAGTCTCTCCCCTTCTGTATTGTCCAGCATTATCAACCTTTTGATTTCCATTAATTCCATTATTTATGGAACAATTAGGTTCACATTCAGTTTTGCTCATGCCTGTCCTTCCCCCTGGCATATGGGTGTCTTTACATCAAATGGTAGTAAGTATTTTCTCCTCTTTATCAAATGTAGAATCTAAAAATCCACTGCTGCTGGCTTCCACAGCCTTCTCTCCGGTGACAGCCCTGTAGCTTTTAGCTTGGACAGACACCCTTCTTGCACTGGCATGTAAATCTGCTGGAGAGGCCCCCCAGAGATGGGACCTTGCTGCCTCAGACCTTCTGGCCAAAAGTGGCTGCTCTGTTCTTCCCACCTCTCACCCCTGATGTGTGGGAGCACCCCACAGAAATAATGAAACCCTTGTAACAGGTGACTGGAGGAAATAATTGCTTCCAGAGGTTAGGAATCTGGTGGAGGGAGAGTAGTCTTGGAAACGCTTTCTGGGTGGGATGGCTTTGCAGGGTTTGTGCAGAAGTTTTCCTGTGTCAGTGGACCATTAGCTGCCAGTATTTTCAGGTGCTGAAATCTGTAGAAGCTACAGCAGGTCACTTCAGTCTGTATAGGGTTAACTCGCTGATGAAAATAACAACAGAAAAGAGGAGGGGTGATTTTGGAATTACCATGTGACCGAGAACATTTTGAGCAGTCGTCCAAGCCTATGGGAAACAAGCTGATACGCAGCTCTGACTTTCTGAGCACATCTCAAATTTGGTTTATTTTTGCATCTACACATGGTATGTCAGCAGAGGCAGCTGTGATAGAGGCCCAGGTGGCTGCCAAAGGACAAAGTCCTTGTTGTTTGCTGCATCCTCCCCACCACAGCTCGGCTGTAAGTCACATTGCAGACCCGTGGGAGCTGACTCCTTGGAAATGGCAACCAGAGGAGAGGGAGGGCGAGGACTTGTTACTGTCACACTGACCTTGTGTGGCAGGTGCATCTGCCCAGTGAAAGCAGAGCTTCATGGATGCTGAGGTGTGGCAGCTTCTGGCTGTCTTTGTTTTCAAGGTCTCGTGGTAGTTGAGACCTTTGACCAATGGGAGCCGCTATTGACTACAGGTCAGATTCAGCCTGGGTATAAATGGAGTCCCCTGGGGGAGCCATTTTGAGCTCGTCCCCTGGAGCTGCATGCTGCGGTCGAGGACTCTCCCCTTGGGTCAGGACGCTGCCCAAGAAACTCCTCGAGGTGCTTTGGGTTGGGATGCTGCCCTGAGCAGGTCCTCGAGGTTGAGAGCCCTCACTTATCAGGTGAGTGATAGAGTGTTTTGAGTTGTTGTTAAACCCTAGGTAGTGAAGTTTTGTTTTGCATTTGGGGTTGCCGTTAAACCCCCAGGATGTGAGGCTTTGTTTTATGTTTCAGGTTCCCGTTAAACCTCAGGAAGTGAAGCTTTGTTTTGTGTTTGGGGTTGCCGTTAAACCCCTAGGGAGTGGGACTTTGTAAAGTGTTTTGGGTTGCTGTTAAACCCCAGAAAGTTATTTTGTTCTCCTCTTGCGGACATTCGAATCTGTAATTTACAGAGAGCTGGTTGGTTGTTTTATTACAAAATTTTATTTATTTATTTTTTTTAAATTGGTGGTGGGTTGCTCATTTAGAAGCCTCCGTAACAATTGACGTAGTCGGCAGGATGTTGATAGAGGAGTTGTTACAGAAATATAGTCGTGCCCCTTCTCCCTTAGAGATACAATGGGCGAAAGAGAGGTGGTTTGATCCAGTGGAAGTTGTGAGAAAGTTGGAACAAATACGGGGAAGTTGGTGGATAAGCAGAAGTGAAGGAAAAATGTGCGCCATATTAGGTGCCTGCTTGATTCAGGTGCAGGATTATTTCTTTGATGGGGGGGGATCGAATTCTGTTGAGTGATGACGAAGTGGGAGGTTTCTGGGGTCCCAGAGTGTTTTTAAGTGATGGACCAGAGGGTAACCAGTCGATAACATGTCGAGTGGCTTACTGGGCTGGGGGGGTAGACCCGAAGGAGAGGGGAGAACCTGTTACTATTAAAGTAAAGGGACTGTCAGAGCTGGCGGAGGGAGTACAAAAGGCGGTTTGTATTCAGGCGATGTATGAGAGGGGGCGGTGTGGAATACCACTTGCGGCGCTGGTGGATCCCAGCCACCTTAAACCTCTCATCAGAGGGCTCCCAGATGCCTTAAAGATCCACATCCAGTCCCTTAGAGGAAGGGTGCAAAGAGCTATTGAATGCAATCAGCGAAACTCCTCCAACCCTCGTGTACACTTGTTAACGTGGGCAGAAGTGTTACATGATCTGGTTGCTTATGGACGAGAGATGGCCTGGACTGATTTGAGTGGGGGCGGGGGTGAAAATCGGGGGGTTCGACAAGTCAGTCGAATGGCATCCCCCGCTGAACAGCCTTTTTGTAGAGAGTTTGAATCGCCCCGAGATAAGCCAGGTCGATTTTACGAGTCAGGAAGGAATGATCTCTGGCGGAAGGCATTGGCACTGGGGGTACCCCGGGCAGTGTTACATGGGCAATCTACTGATAATATTCTAAAGTTGGTGGAATTGCTGGAGGGGAGAACTCGAGAACAAAAGGAAACACAGGTAACCATACTCCCTCAGGAAGGGAAAATTAACCCTTTTGTGGTATCGAGGGGGGAGTTGAGAGAGTCAAAAAACTAGTAGCTGCGGTTTGGGGATCGGACCGCCCACTCCGCATGGTGAATTCCTGCCAATGGTCCGCTGACAAGGAACCTTATATACATATCCCTGTGGGTCCTAAACGGATAAGTTTGGAGGTTTTAATCACACAGGGGCTCAAGTTAGTGTTTTAAATAGACAACAAGCCATTGAATTAGGACTTAAACCATCGAGGAAATTTATAAATATAGTAGGTGTGACGGGGGCAATAGAAAAATGTCCCCTAGTGAGAACACAATTTTGGTTACCAGGGGAAAAAAGGATGACAGCGCTGGAAGTGGCTTTAAGTCCTTATAAAGGAAATATATTGGGGTTTGATGTTCTAGCAGGTGAACAGTGGTGTTTGCCAGGTGGCAGAGTGTGGAGCTTTGGAGGTAGGGGTATAGGAACTGTTCATGTAAAAACTTTGCAGGTTGCTCCTTTATTACCACAATCTAAAGTGACCTGTGTTTCACAATATCCATTGCCAACTGCTGCTAAACAGGGCATTTTAGAAGTGATTAATGATCTTGAAAAAAGAGGAATTATAAGTCGAACACATTCCCCTTATAACTCTCCAGTTTGGCCAGTCCGTAAGCCAGATGGGCAGTGGCGGTTAACAATTGGTTATCGGAGATTGAACAGTAATACCCCACCTTTAACAGCCGCTGTCCCAAATATATCCTCAGTAGTAGCAGCAATACAGGCAGCTGCTCACCTATGGATGGCTGCTTTAGATGTTAAAGATGTTTTTTATGATTTCTCTGAGAGATGAAGATAAGCCTCAGTTTGCTTTTACCTGGGAGGGGATTCAATATACTTTCAACCGACTCCCACAAGGCTATAAGCATTCTCCTACTATTGCTCATAATGCTTTGGCTAAGCTTCTCGACACAGTGGAGGTGCCGTTGGGAGTTCACATATATCAGTATATAGATGATATATTGGTGGGTGGAAATACTAAAGAACAGGTAGGACAAGTGGCTGAGATCATTTGGGACCCGTTAACTAAAAATGGGTTAGATATTCCACCCTCTAAGTGTCCTGGACAAGAAATTAAATTTTTAGGACCTTGGTGGGTGGCTGGAGCAATTGCAGTACCTGATGATACTTTATCAGTTATTGAGAAGGGACAGATACCAGGTAATAAGGTAGAACTACAGCAACTGCTGGGTACGTTGGGTTATTGGAGGAAACATATACCAGGGTTTTCAGTAATTGCTCGCCCTTTATATGATTTGCTTTGGAAAAATAGAGAATGGGATTGGACGTTATAGCATACAGAGGCCCTGAATGTTTTAAAGGATGAACTTAAAACCTATCAGAAGTTGGGGCCCTTACATCCACAGGATCCGTTGAGGGTGGAGTGGGGATTTGCAGAACATGCCTTCTACCGTGGTGTGTTCCAGAAGGGACTGCAAGGCCCGGCCAGACCTCAGTTATTTTCTTCCACTTCGTTTAAGGAGACTGAACAGCGGTATACAGAGTGGGAAAAGGGACTCCTCTCACTTGTTAGAGCAGTTAAGGAGACGGAGAGATTACGTACCACGCAGTATATTGTAGTATAAGGCCCTTTTCTTCTTTTAAATTCAGTTCTTAAGGGGTCATCTCCCCCTGAAGGGGTAGCTCAGAAGGCTACGGTACGTAAGTGGTATGCTTATTTAGAGGGAGTTAGTCAGTTATTGCAGCTAAGAGAGGGCCCAGTTAAAATCTCTAAGCTTCAGCAACCTATAAATTTAGATTTGGCTTTGTTAAGTCAACCCTATAAACCTTCCCCAATTAAGGAGGCACCTGAGTTGACTATAGATTCAGATATACAGGGAGTGTGGTTCACTGACACATCTGCCTGTCGGGTGGAATCGAAATGGCAATATAAAGCAGTAGCTTTAGAAATCAGTACTGGTAAGACAATTATAGAGGAGGGAGAAAGTAGTGCGCAGGTGGGGGAGTTGCGTGCTCTTTTGCTAGCAGTAGAAAATGGTGCCACTGTGATTTATACTGATTTCTATGCAACGTATAAGGGTGCTACAGAGTGGATATGCCAGTGGGAATCTAATCAGTGGCAGGTAGGTCGTACAGAGGTGTGGAGAGCTGGGGATTGGCAACGATTGTTGGAAATAAGTAGATCGCGACCCCTGAAGGTGGGGTGGGTAAAGGGCCATGCAAGAGATGGAACCCCTGCTGCAAAATGGAATCAACAAGTAGATCATTTGGCCCAAATTAGGGTAATTAATAGTGATAAAGGAGATTGGGATCGGTTGGCTGAGTGGCTACATATTAAGCGAGGTCACTCAGGGAAAACAGATCTTTATTATGAGTGTCGATCCTGAGGATGGCCTGTGTCAATGAAGATGTGTGAAGCAATTCTTACAGCTTGTCCACAATGTCAAATGAGGCTTAAGATTAATCATCCAAATCAAGCACCAGACCAACATATTAAACAAGGTAAGGCACTCTGGAGCACCTGGCAAGTTGATTATATTGGTCCTTTAAAGTCATCTCATGGAAGAAGATACATCTTGGTGGGAGTAGAGGTGGTATCAGGATTAACCATGGCTACAGCTGTTAGCGTAGCTACTGGAGACCAAACAATCTGAGTCTTGCGAGGATGGTTTGGCATCTTGCCCATCCCTGAATGTATTCAGAGTGATAACGGATCACATTTCACAGCTGCAGTGGTGCAAGACTGGGCACGAGAGGAAGGCATCAAGTGGGTGTTTCATACACCATATTACCCTCAAGCTAATGGCATGGTTGAGCAAATTAATGGCTTGATCAAGAGACATGCCAATGTTTCATGACCTAACTGGGATATAATGTTGGCACAAGTGGTTTTTATTGTTAATAACCGCTGGGGACATTATAGGAACACAAAAATACGAGCATTTTGTCCCATGGGATTATCAGGTGATGATGCTCCTATATTTGACAATCATAAGGGCCAGTGCCCCCTGAAAATATATGCAGGCCAACCTGTCATGGTGAAGTTTCCCTCAGTTATCATTGTGCCTATGACCTTGGTAAAATCTAGGGGTTTTTACATGCCTGGGAGGTCTTAGATAAAGGTGGAAAAACCCACCGAATCAGTGCCCGATGGATAATCCCTGATTTTTAACTTGATGCCCGGGTTCTGATCCAAGGCCTAGTTCTGTTTTTTTGTTAGGATCTTGGAGGAACAGATGACTCGACATCCTGATTGGCAATGGGGATCCATATGGACGATCAAGACTTGGATGACAATGTGGTGGCAAATGAATCTTGTGAAATTAGCAGTATTCAGAAGAATGTGATTGAACTTGGTGCTATTGTGTTAATATCACTTTAAGTCAAAAAAATGAAGAAAGTGGCAAGAGACTTGAGGCAACTGTTGCTATATTAAGCATTAATTGATTAATTGGATATGTTAGAATCTTCCTTGTTAGAATGGTTAATCAGCTTCCTTCAATTTTGATTGTAATACATTGTATGGTTGCAGGGTTGGGTTTTTTTTTTTTTTTTTTTTAAGATTTGATTGTATAATCATCTAGGGATGACAATCCACAATGAGTATGGAGACTCACCAGGACTGCACACGCTTTTAACCTTGGAGGCAAGAGGTGACTGCACCACCAGTTCAAGGAAACCAGCCGAATCATGACCGTAGTCATGGGGTGGATTGTGGCAGGTGCATCCGCCTAATGAAAGCAGAGCTTCTTGGATGCTGAGGTGTGGCAGCTCCTGGCTCGTGGTAGTTGGGGCCTTTGACCAATGGGAGCCGCTATTGACTACAGGTCAGATTTGGCCTGTGTATAAATGGAGTCCCCTGGGGGAGCCATTTTGAGCTCGTCCCCTGGAGCTGCATGCTGCAGTCGAGGACTCTCCCCTTGGGTCAGGACGCTGCCCAAGGAAACTCCTCAAGGTGCCTTAGGTCGGGACGCTGCCCTGAGCAGGTCCTCGAGGTTGAGAGCTCTCACTTATCAGGTGAGTGATAGAGTGTTTTGGGTTGCCGTTAATCCCTAGGGAGTGTTGCTTTGTTCTGCGTTTTGGGTTGCCGTTAAACCCTAGAAAGTTGTTCTGTTCTCCTCTCACAGACATTCAAACCTGTAATTTACGGAGAGCTAGTTAATTGTGTTAATAATAAATCTCTTATTTTTGGTGGTTGGCTGTTTATTTGAGAGCCTCCGTAACAATCAGTGCCGGTTCTGGAGGCAGTGTTGAAGGCAGTGTCGGTGCCGGTTGTCAAAACAGAGTTGTTCCAGTTTAACCAGATTCCTTCCATCTCAATTTGTTTTCCCTTGCAATAACCAATAATTCAACAAGTCAGATCGTTACTGAGGCTTCAAAAGTGCAAAAAAGTTCCAGGTATATACCCACCTTGACCACCAGTTAAGGTGTAGTTGTTTCCAGTCTCAGCCACTGTAAACCCTGTCTGGCGTAGTGTACCAGCTCGGTCACGCTGCTGTTCAGTGCCAGAGCGCACGTCGCAGTGCTGAGCTCAGCAAAAAACTCTGCACAAAGGGGAGGGAGTGAGAAAACATTTGGTTGGTTTCACACAACAAGCCCATCTGACAGGCGAGGGGGCAGCGAGGAGCGACACCAGCAGCACCCTGTGAGTCTGCAAGTCCCGTTAAACACATCATTAATGCAGAGAGCTCAGCGATAGTTGCAGGCTGGGCAGCGTCACAAGCACAGAGGGCAGGGCACGTGGGAGGAAAACGCACTCACACCTGCGCACACACACACTGAACCACCTCCCCGGGCTCTGGCTTTAAAAGGACACTGAGACACTGCGGTAGGTGGGCAGAAGTTTGGGTGTTCACACCCCAGTCCCTACCGTGTGCCTCCCCCAGGTTTTAAACCGGCCAAATTTGGTGTCTTTCTGAGCAATGCCCAGCAGCACACATGGCTGTCGCCGGGCTGGTCCCTTTGCTTCATCCACCCTCAGACCTTGGAGACATCAGGATTTCTCAGCTGAACAGGTTTAAAAATCTGTCCAGCTGGCCAGGCGATACAGCTCTGATTTGGGCTGCGCACACCTGGGCCCGTCAGGCAGGTTGAAGAGAGCCCTCCTCTCCCGCCGCCAGCTCCAGGCGCCGCGCTCCTCCTCCCGCCCGGCAGGAGATGGCTTTTGCGGTAGATCTGGACCTGCTGGGAGGTGCCGGAGGCTGCACGCCCTGCTCTGTGCTGGCATCCCCTGTGCAGGTGGCAGCCAGCTGTGGGAAATGCTCACACCTATTCCTTTCCAGTCCCCTTGCCAAGACATTCCTACCTGACCTGCCTTGCTGTGACACGGGCTCATCCCAGCCCCTCAGGGCCTCCAGCCTCGGCCACGGTGCCAGGTACCTTGTCAGGAACTGGCCATCCTCAGCTCTCCTTTTGACACACAAAGGTTGAACCCGGAGGCTGAAAATTTCTGCTTGGCTGTGCAAGGAACTCTTCAGAAGCAGAGAGCACAACGCTTTCATTCTAATACTTCCCAGTTCGGAAGCAGAGAACACATTTCCCCTCATTAGGAGAAATCTCACAATCGCTTGCCCTTGTTCTTGTGGGAGACTTTAACTTCCCAGACATCTGCTGGAAATACAGCACAGCAGAGCGAGACCAGTCCCGGAGATTCCTGGAATGTGTGGGAGACAACTTCCTGATGCAACTGGTGAGAGAACCAACCAGAGAAGGTGCCCTGCTGGATCTCCTCTTTGTGAACAGAGAAGGACTGGTGGATGATGTGGCGGTTGGAGGACGACTAGGGCACAGCGATCATGAAATAATAGAGTTCTCTATTCTTAGAGAGGCCAGGAGAGGGCTAAGTAGAACTGACATTCTGGACTTCAAAAGGGCTGACTTTGTATTGTTTAGGCACCTGCTTGAAAGGATCCCTTGGGAGATGATCCTGAAGGGTATAGGGGTCCAGGAAGGCTGGGCACTCTTTAAGAAGGAAGTGTTAGTGGCTCAGGAACAGGCAGTCCCCAGGTGCTGTAAGAGAAGCCGGCGACAGAGAAGACCACCCTGGCTGAACAGGGAGCTTTGGCTGGAACTCAGGGAGAAAAGGAAAGTTTACAGCCTTTGGAAAAAGGGACTAGCCACTCACAGTGATTACAAAGAGGCTGTGAGGCTCTGCAGGGCAGAAATCAGGAGGTCTAAAGCCCAGCTGGAATTTATCCTGGCTTCAGCAATCAAGGATAACAAGAAATGTTTCTATAAGTATGTCAGTAGCAAAAGAAAGACCAGGGAGAGCCTCCATCCCCTGCTGGATGCGGGAGGAAACATGGTAACAAGTGATGAGGAGAAGGCTGAGGTCCTTAACGCCTTCTTTGCCTCAGGCTTTAATAACAAGACTAGTTGTATTGAGGGAATCCAGCCTCCTCAGCCAGAGGACAGAGACTGGGAGAATGACCCCCTCCCCCCCTGCAATCCAGGAGACAGTCAGTGACATATTGCATCACATAGACACACACAAGTCTATGGGACCTGATGGGATACACCCGAGGGTGCTGAAGGAGCTGGCTGGGGTGCTCGCCAAGCCGCTTTCCATCATTTACCAGCAATCCTGGCTGACCGGGGAGGTCCCGACAGATTGGAAACTGGCCAATGTGACACCTATCTATAGAAGGGTTGGAAGGATGATCCAGGAAATTATAGGCCTGTCAGCTTGACGTCGGTGCCCGGGAAGCTGATGGAGCAGCTCATCCAGAGTACCATCACACAGCACATGCGGGACAACCAGATGATCAGGCCCAGTCAGCATAGGTTTATGAAAGGCAGGTCCTGCTTGACAAACCTGATCTCCTTCTACGACAGGGCGACCTGCTTATTGGATGAGGGAAAGGCTGTGGATGTAGTTTACCTCGACTTCAGTAAGGCCTTTGACACCGTTTCCCACAGCATTCTCCTGGCAAAACTAGCTGCTCGAGGCTTGGATGGGCACACGCTTTGCTGGGTAAAAAACTGGCTGGATGGCCGGGCCCAAAGAGTGGTGGTGAACGGAGTTAAATCCAGTTGGCGGCCGATCACGAGTGGTGTCCCCCAGGGCTCGGTTTTGGGGCCACTCCTGTTTAACATCTTTATTGATGATCTAGATGAGGGGATCGAATGCACCGTCAGTAAGTTTGCAGATGACACCAAGTTGGGTGGGAGTGTTGATCTGCTCGAGGATAGGGAGGCTCTGCAGAGGGATCTGGACAGGCTGGCGCGATGGGCTGAGGCCAACTGCATGAGCTTCAATAAGGTCAAATGTCAAGTGCTGCACTTGGGCCACAACAACCCCCAGCAGCGATACAGGCTTGGGGAGAAGTGGCTGGAGAGCTGCCAGTCAGAGAGGGACCTGGGGGTGTTGATTGACAGCCAGCTGAACATGAGCCAGCAGTGTGCCCAGGTGGCCAAGAAGGCCAACGGCATCCTGGCTTGCATCAGAAATAGTGTGGCCAGCAGCGACAGGGAAGTGATCTTACCCCTGTACTCGGCACTGGTGAGGCCGCACCTCGATTACTGTGCTCAGTTTTGGGCCCCTCACTACAAAAAGGACATTGAATTACTCGAGCGTGTCCAAAGAAGGGCAATGGAGCTGGTGAAGGGTCTGGAGCACATGTCGTACGAGAAGCGGCTGAGGGAACTGGGATTGTTTAGTTTGGAGAAGAGGAGTCTGAGGGGAGAACTTATTGCCCTCTACAACTACCTGAAAGGAGGTTGCAGAGAGCTGGGGATGAGTCTCTTTAACCAAGTAATGAACAATAAGACAAGAGGTAATGGCCTGAAGTTGCGCCAGGGAAGGTTTAGACTAGATATTAGAAAGTATTTCTTTACAGAACGGGTTGTTAGGCGTTGGAATGGGCTGCCCAGGGAGGTGGTGGAGTCCCCATCCCTGGAGGTGTTTAAGAGTAGGGTCGACATAGCACTTAGGGATATGGTGTAGTTGGAAACTGTCAGTGCTATGTTAATGGTTGGACTGGATGATCTTCAAGGTCCTTTCCAACCTTGGGTTTGCAAAATGGGTATGGATTCCCTCCATGGGGAGCAGAAGAGCTGTAAGCAGAGACAAGGAGTCCAGGAGCTGCCTGAGCAAACGGAAAATAATCTGATCTGTGACCCCAGCACTGTGTGAAAGGAGAGGGACTTCACATGCACACGGGCAACCTCAGTTTGTCCTCGCTGTGGGAGCTCAGAGGCCGGAAAACAACCGGTCACAGCCCCGTGATCCACGGCACTGCTCTGAATGATGGCTGGGTCCTGTGCTGGAAGCACCCGGTTGTGGACCCACCAGAAAGCGCTTCAGCTCTGCACAGGTGGCTCCAACATCAGGTACAACTTTCCACTAATTTGTGACTTCCCTGTTTAAGGGCCCTCGATAGCTGAAGGCCACTGCTCTTTCCTCCTCCTCTTATACCCAATGAATTGCATAAAAGAATCAAGGATGTGGCCTTTTTTTTTTTTCTTTTTCAGTTTTATGTACTCGCTCTCTGTACCTCTTAGCACCTGTACCTTACACTGAGTATCAACAAGCTCCAGTACTAAACTCCTCCACCGTCCTGAACAGCGACAACAACTGCCAAGCCTACATTTACTATTCTCCTGCACAGATCCACTCCCCTGGGAGTATTTACTACCCCAGTCATCACTCCCCTACATTAAAACAGCAACAGAGAGCAGGTTTTGAATTTAGTCTTGACTGATGCAAGACTGCTCAGGCTGCCTCGCACAGGTTTTCCTCCATGACTCACTCCTCTGGCCTACCAGCAACATCCACCGCTCCTTCTCAGTGACAGTCCTTTATCAGCCTTCGGAGGATATAACCCAAAACACTACACACGAATTGCTGCTGCGAGCACAGATTTGCTCAGAGGACACCCAACAACTGAAGTTACTCTATTCAAAGGTGACTTGCAAAGCCTTTTGAATTTCAGCAGCTGCCTCAGTGTGAGGATTTTTACAGCCTTCCAACAATTCCACCAGGCACATTGTGCTTCTTTTCTTTTGCCAACAGACAGTGGCAATACATCCTTGATATCCTCATCCCTCAGCTCTTAAGACATCCGAGGATGCCAAGACAACCTTTTAATTGGAACACTCATCAATAATCACCATCAAGTATCTCTGTCAATATGCCATAGCTGTCTATTTTAACATATTTAATGCTTTGATCTTTCAGTATGGTGTTTGCTAAACTGACTGTTAAGATTTAAGCAAGTACATACACAAACCAGAACACATATGAGCGAAAAGCCAGAGGCCAAAACCTTACCCATATTCTTCCCTGCCAGTGCATCAGTCTTTTCCCAAAAGTCATATGTGTAGATGATATAGGAAGTGGTGTTGACGTAGGAAGACATGATGTTTGGGATATTATAGGGAACAGAGAATGAAGAGCCAGTGCTGTTCCCACTGCAGTTGCTGGCATTCAATCCTGGCTGAGAACTCACAGAACTGGCAGGACAGGGCATTGCAGAAGGATGAGAAGGCACGCCTGTGCTTCTGCAGGAGAAAGAAGCACCATCACAAGCATTTAACTTCAGAGTTAAAAGTCTTGCCACAAGACTATCTTATGCCAGGAACTATTGGGTATCATCCAGGCCTGCAGTATGGAGTGGAGTGTTGAAAACTGAGATGTGTTCAGCTACATAACAAGTAATTGTCCTTCAAGTGCAAGGCCAAGGATTTTGAAGTGATTTGTGACTCAAAGGGCTCCTCTTGACAAAAGAAAATGTGGGATCAGACATCAGAAAGGGCCACCCATCCACCTCCCAACATCTACACCTACTTGTGGAAGCCTTCACCAGATTATCTAAATGTTTTTTCCAAACGACTTCCATTTCAGGCACGCTGAAGCTCCCCGCCGATGGAGGCTGGAGCTTTCTGACAGCCGGTCACAGCAGCCAGGTCAGCCTACACACAGTTCTTTATAGCCCTCGGGAGGGTGAATGCGGCCAGCTGCCTGCCTTCTGACATAGGCTGGCTTCATCGCATCGCTTCTTCACCCAACCTGACTTTAGTCACTGGTATGACAGGGCTTCCATCGCTGCTCTGGGGAGACCATTGACTTCCCAATAAACTGTACTGTGCAAGGTGGCAGAAAAATCACTGGAATTTCAGCGTCACTATTAAAAACCAAACAAGCCTCTCTCAACCACAGAGTTTAAAAGGGACAGGTGTGGAGCTGGGCAGCAGGAGGTGGGGATGGTACCCTGTGAAGTCTCAAGGGATCTCTAACAGATGACAACAACAACAACAGGGGCTCTGACGCAGCAGTGACAATACTTTCCTTGCTCCCCTGAACTGCTTCTTGGGTGGAGAACTGCTCTGCTTAATACATAACTCTGGACCCCGTAACAAAAAAAAAAAACCCCACCTTTCCAACAAGACAGGAAAGAGAGAGCAGAAATACCCATGCCCCTAACAATATGACTTCAGGTGGCAAGAAGGAGTGAGTGGTGAGGCACTCTCAAATGCACTTGTAACTCAAACACTCTGGCTCCTGTTTTCACTCACACCCTTATAGAAACATGACAACATATGCATTTTTAAATCTTACCTTGGAACACACGGAGAAGGTGCTTGTGTTAATCTGGAAGAAGTCTGCAGCAAGGAACAGAGCTCTTGTTAGGTTTGGGCTATTCAGCTAACATCAGTAACTACCACAGCCGTCCAGCTGGCAGCTCAGTAATACACATGCCCTACCTTGAAGTGGTCATTCAGGATCCTGGAATACCTTATGGCAGTGTCTTTGTTGTAACGGCACATTGCCATGTGCAGAAGGGACTGGCAGCGCATGCTGTGAACAGAAACACACCCAAGCATCAGTGTTGACGCTGGCTGCTGCCTGCTCAGCAGTTATCAGCCTTGTGGGACAGAGGCAGGCACACATCAGCTGTACTGCAAAGGCAAGAAAGCTCCGAATTTCTCCTTGTCCTGGTTTCCCCAGCAGTGGGGGGAAACTCTAGCCGGGTTATTCAATACCATGCTGACGTCACCTCCTGGCGCCCAAGTGCGGGAGCGCGGGAGAATCAGTGTGTTATGCGATCTCTCTGCTCTCACTGCTGTATCGGTACATATCTTGCTCTGTTCATTGTTATTACTGTTATTGTTGTTGTTATTGTTGTTTGTTGTGTTGCTGTTGCACTGTTGTATTAAACCTCTGCTTATCTCAGCCCCGGGGCTTTGTATTTCACTCCCTTTGTGGGGGAGGGGCAGCGGCCGCGTGGTCTCAGACCCCGGCAGGAACTAAACCACCACAACTTTTGGCGCCCAATGTGGGGCTCGAGAGGGCTGGGATAAGGACAAAAGGAGAAGGTGTGTTAGAGCAATCTGTTAGGTGTAATTTTTCTGTTTGTATTTTTTGATAAGGAACGTTTGCAATGCTGGCCAACTTGCTTGCATGGTTGGGCTGGATTAATCCTTATATCCACTGTGTGCTCCTAGTACTGGTGTTTGTTATCGGTGGAAAATGTGTCAAGGGTCTTGTTTTGTTGTACTGGGTACTGACTGCTTGTATCGCTGCTTGTGGGGGTGAGCCAGTATCTCTGTGCTGTCTGGGCTTTTGTTAGGGGTCTCACCCCCTCTATGGGTGAGCCAGGGGAAGAGATCCTCTCAGTTTTTGAGAGTTTCAGCTATCCCTGGAGCATCCTGGCCAGTGTGCTCCGGCACTGTGCTTTCTAAATGTCTGCCAAATCTTGTTTTGGGCCATGCGGTACTTCTCCAATAATAGCACTGTCGGGGTCACCATTTGCCGGGGTCCTTACTTCTCCATGCGGGAACAGTAACGACACAACACCAATATGATGATCAGATCGTCCATTTATTTCCCAATCCTGGTTACATTTATATTCTACTAAGTTCCGTACACGCGTTCATCTATCTTCTAATAGGCTACAGGTTATCTGCAGGCGCTGTTCATGCACCTCTACAAGCATTTGCATTGGTTAATTGCAATTAGTACGTAAAGCCCAAAACTTGCCAAAAACTCCCTTATCTCATACCCTGTTTTGCTCAGACTTGTGTGCTTTTGCTGACCACAGATGTTTTTCACTTACCTGCTATCTTGTGTGTTTTTGCCAGCCTTATTTTGCTGGCCTTGTCTTCGTCCTTGCATTCTTCTGCCTGCACTAACTTCCCTCCAGCATGGCCCAGACTCCTACATAGCACCACCCAGAAACCTGCCCCGAGGGCAGATAGTTATAAATGGCAAGGTGTGTGGGAAAAGATGGGCAAGTGCCTGAGTCAGTGGTCACCCCCAATGTTCTGGGATTTTACTCCTGAACAAGTGCAGAGTACTGATAAACTGGTGGAGTGTTTGGAAAAGGTGTGCTGCCAATCTGACAAACCCTGGGAGACACAACTCGCTGTGATGTGCTGGGGGTTTGCCCATGCCTACCGTGTCACCTTTAACACTGTTCACTGCCCTCAAGGGTGAGAAAGGGCTGCAGGATCTGAAAGTGAACTTACTGGTACAGCAGCTGGGCCAGAGGGACAAACAGTGCCAGTACCAGTCGCCTCCACCAGCACAGCAGCTGGGCCAGAGGGACAAGCAGTACCAATATCAGTCATGCCGGTACGGAAAACCAAATATACCAAAAAATCCCCTCGCAGTGTACAGAGTGATAATGAACCAGGCCCATCACGAGAGCAGGAGGAAGAGCCGGAGGTAACCATCCGATCTCTATCCCTCAGTGAGTTGCGAGATATGCAGAAGGATTTTAGCCGCCTTCTAGGCGAGCAAATTTTCACCTGGCTGCTCCGATGCTGGGATAGTGGAGCTGCTGGTTTTGAATTGGAGGGGAGAGAGGCCAAGCAGCTGGGACCTTTAGCCAAGCAGGCTGGTATTGACAAGGCAATAGGGAAACAGGCTCAAACCCTCAGCCTTTGGAGGCGACTCCTGCTCAGTGTGAGGGAGAGGTACCTCTACAAGGATGATGTTCTATGTTGGTTGGGCAAGTGGACCGACATGGAGAAAGGCATTCAGAACTTCAGGGAATTGGCTGTGTTTGACATGGTCTATGGTGATCTGAATGATGAGTGGTCACCAATGGATCCAGATCAGGCCCCTTGCACTCAGTTGATGTGGCAGAAGTTCCTGCAAAGTGGACCAGAGGCACATTCCAAAGCATTAGCAGTAGCGTCCTGGTGGTGAGACACCCAGACTCAAACAGTGGACGAAGTGATTATCCAGCTCCGGCAGTGTGAGGGAAATCTCCCTTCCTCCCAACGTGCTTTGGTTTCAGCTGTAGAGGAACTGTCTCAGAGGCTCCAGAAAGTGGAAGAGGACATGTCCTACATTCCACCTGCATGGGCCGATGTCTCAGCCATTAGAAGCAGGGGCTTCCCCACCCAAGAGAAGGGTAGTGAAAGGCACACACCACGGGGCGCCCTGTGGTTCTTCCTCCGCGACCACGGGGAAAACATGAGAAGGTGGCATGGACAGCTCACTTCCGCCCTAGCTGCACAAGTACAGCAGCTGAAAGGGAAGACCACCATGAAAGGGGAGTCTTCCAAGAGAGATGCAGCTCCAGTGTCCAGTCAGAAATCCCCCAGACAGAATAGAATGGCCAACGTTATGCCTGACCCTCTTGAGGAGACCAGGAAGTCATTCTTGCAGGAGTCACTCTTAGATCAAGTGAGTGATGGTGAGCAGGATTAGAGGGGCCCTGCCTCCAGCCAGGTGGAGGAAAGGGATAATTTGATTTACTGGAAGGTGTGGATCCGATGATCTGGCACATCAGGCCCACAAGAATATAAGGCCTTGGTAGACACTGGCGCACAGTGCACCCTGATGCCATCAAGCCACAGTGGGGTTGAACCCATCTGCATCTCTGGAGTGACAGGGGGATCCCAACAGCTGACCCTATTAGAAGCTGAAGTAAGCTTAACTGGGAAGGACTGGCATAAGCAGCCCACTGTGACTGGCCCAGATGCCCCGTGCTTCCTAGGTATAGATTACCTCAGGAGAGGGTACTTTAAAGACCCAGAGGGGTACCGGTGGGCCTTTGGTATAGCTGCTCTGGAGGAGGTTGAGCAACTGTCCACCTTACCCGGCCTCTCAGAGGACCCCTTAGTGGTGGGGTTGCTTAAGGTTGAAAAGCAGTGAGTGACAATTTCCACCAAAGCGGTGCACCGGATGGGGACAGGGGATGGTGGGATGGGGGATGGTGGGATGATGGGGATGGGGGATGTGGGATGGGGGATGAGAGGGATGGTGGGATGGGGCGATGGTGGGATGGGGGATGGTTGGATGGTGGGATGGCGGGATGGGGGATTGTGGTGTGTTGGGATGATGGGATGGTGGATGGTGGGATGGTGGGATGGTGAGATGGTGGGAAGGTGACATGGTGGGATGGGTGATGGGGGATGGTGGGATGGTGGGATGGTGGGATGGTGGAATGGGGGATGGGGGATTGTGGGATTGTGGCATGGGGGGATTAGGAATGGTGGGATGGTGGGATGGGGGATGGAGGATGGTGGGATGGTGTTATGTGAGATGACGGATGTTGGGATTGTGGGATGGTGGTATGGTGGGATGGTGGATGGTGGTTGGGGGTGGGGGATGGTGGAATGGTGGGAGGGGGGGATGGTGGGATGGTGGGAGAGTGGGATGGGGGTTGCGGAATGGGGTATGGTTTTATGGGGGATGGAGGATGATGGGATAGAGTATAGGGATGGTGGGATGAGGAATGGGGGATGGTGGGATGGTAGGGTAATGGGATAGTGGGATGGTGGGATGCGTGATGGGGAGTGGTGGGATGGGGGGATGGTGAGATGAGGGATCGTGGGATGGTGCGATGGTGCGTTGGTGCGATGGAGGATGGTGGGATGGTGGGATGGTGGGATGATGGGATGGTTGATGGTGGAATGGTGGGATGGTGGGGTGGTGGGATGGTGGGATGGAGGTATGTTGGGATGCGGGAATGGGAGATGGGGGAATGGGGCGATGAGGGATGGCGGGATGGTTGAATAGCGGATGGGGGATGGGGGGATGGTGGGATAGGGGGATGGTGGCATGGTGCCATGGTGTATGGGGGATGGTGGTGTGAGAGAAAAGAAACCAGGCGTGCGAGAAACTAAGAAAAACAGCCTGAGAAAGCAAAAGTTGAGGCTGGTCAAAGAAATGCCTCAGACACTCGCAAGACAAAACTATGAGTCACAAGGTGCATTCTGTGGAGGTCGAAGCTGATAAGCTGCCTGAATAACACAAGATGGGGCTGGAGGAGGGAGCCCTGTGAAGACAGGACGGCTCTGCTCTGGTGCACCTGGCCAAAACTTCAAGGGCCATCTGTCCGGTGAATGACCTTTGCTTCATTATCCACAAAATGCATATTAAAGTTAACACCCCTCAATATGCTAACGAGGGCTAACATGATCATGCTAATTACATCATCCCATGAAACACCTTACCCCTCCCCATACATGGGATACGTAGGTATGTGGGTCAACCTAGGGGACGGACCCAAGGAAAGTGGGTATAAATCAAGAAGGGGGGGGGGGGGGCCTGGGGCCCGAGAGAGAGTGCAGTGAAGCGAAGAAGACGGATGCCAGCGAAAAAGATGGATGTCTCCTGTGCCTCCTGGAACCCTCATCGGGGGGATCAGCGCAGAAACCCAGACTGGGGATCTGTATTTCCCCATTCCCTCTATCTCCCTCTTTTCCCTTTCCTATTAAGCAATGCAAGGCATATTATATTGCTTGCCACAACTTGCTATATACTTAGCCAACTATCGTGTGTTCAATTAGTACATTGTGAGTAGTTAATAAATGTTTAGACTTGCAGACTTGTTGTCCGCTCCATTGGGGATTTGCGAATCTGAGTCACTTGTGCCCCTCGTCTGAGCGGGACGTGACAGGTGGGATGGTTGGATGGGGTATGGGGGATGGTGGGATGGTGGGGTGGTGGGATGGGGGGATGGGGAATCGGGGGATGGTGGGATAGTGGGATGGGGGAATGGGGGGATGGGGGATGTAGGGATGGCGGGATAGCGGGATGGGGGATGCGGGATGGGGGATGGCTGCAAGGGGGATGGTGGGATGGTGCGATGAGGGATGGGGGATGGATGATGGGGGATGGGGGGATGGTGGGATGGGGGATGGGGGATGGGGGATGGAGGAATGGCAGGATAGCGGGATGGTGGGATGGTGGGACGGGGGATGGGCGATGGAGGATGGTGGCAAGGGGGATGGTGGGATGGTGGGATGAGGGATGGGGGATGGATGATGGGGGATGGGGGAATGGTGGGATGGGGGATGGGGGGATGGTGGGATGGGGGATGGGGGATGGTGAATGTTGGGATGGGGAATGGGGCATGGTGGGATGGTGGGACGGTGGGATGGTGGGATGGTGAAATGTTGGGATGGTAGGCTGGGGGATGGTGGGATGGGTGATGGGGGATCTGGGATGGGGGGATGGTGGGATGGTGGGATGGGGGATGAGGGATGGTGGGATGGTGGAATGGTGGATGGGGTTTGGTGAGATGGTGGGATAGTAGGATGGTGGGATAGTAGGATGGTGGAAGGGGGATGGTGGGATGGGGGATGGTGGGATGGGGGATGAGGGATGGTGGGATGGTGGAATGGTGGATGGGGTTTGGTGAGATGGTGGGATGTTAGGATGGTGGAAGGGGGATGGTGGGATGGGGGATGGTGGGATGGGGGATGAGGGATGGTGGGATGGTGGGATGGTGGAATGGTGGATGGGGTTTGGTGAGATGGTGGGATGTTAGGATGGTGGAATGGGGATGATGCGATGGGGGATGGTGGGATGGTGGGATGGGGGATGGGGGATCGGGGGATAGTGGGATGGTGGGATGGGAGATGGTGGGATGGGGTTTGGTGAGATGGTGGGATGGTAGGATGGTGGAAGGGGGATGGTGGGATGGGGGATGGTGGGATGGTGGGAAAATGGGATAGTGGAATGGTGGGATAGTGGGATAGTGGGATCCTGGGATGGGTGATGGGACATGGTAGGATGGTGGGATGGTGGGATGGTGGGATGCCAGGATGGTGGGATGGTGGGATGATGGGATGGTGTGATGGTGGGATGGTGGGATGTTCGGATGGGGGATGGTGGGATGGGGGATGGTGGATTGTGGTTGGGGGTGGGGGATGGTGGGATGGTGGGATGGTGAGATGGGGTGATGGTGAGATGGTGGGATGGTGGGATGGTGGGATGGTGGGATGAGGGATGGTGGGATGGTGGGATGAGGGATGGTGGGATGGTGGGATGGGGGATGGTTGGATGGTGGAATGGGGGATGGGGGATGGGGGGATTGTGGGATGGGGAATGGGAGATGGTGGGATGGTGGGATGGTGCTATGGTGGCATGGGTGATTGGGGATGGTGGGATGGTGGGAACGGGGCTGGGGGATGGAGTTAGGGTGGGATGGTTGGATGGGTGATGGTGGCATGGGGCTATGGTGGGATGTGGGATGGACGATGGTGGATAGGGAATTGGGGTGGTGGGATGTTGTGATGGTTGGATGGTGGGATGATGAGATGGTGGATGTGGGATGTGGGATGGTGGTACGGTGGAATGGGGGATGGGGGAAGGGGATGGTGGGATTGTGGGATGGTGGGATGGGGGATCGTGGGATGATGGGATGGGGGATGGTGGGTTGGTGGGATTTTGGGATGGTGGGATGGCATATGGGGGATGGGGATGGGGGATTGTGGATGGTGGCCTAGTGGGATGGCGGATGGGGAGTGGGGGTTGGGGGATGGTGGGATGACGGGATGGGGGATGATGGGATGGCGGGATGGTGGGTAGGGGGATGGGGGTTGGAGAGATGGTGGGATGGTGGCATGGTTGTATGGTGGGATAATGGAATAGTGGGATGGTGGGATGGGTAATGGGGGATGGTGGAATTGTAGATGGGGGTTTGTGGGATGGGGATGGTGGGATGGATGGAATGGGGATGGTGGATGGAGTTATGGTGGGATGGTGGGACAGTGGGATGGTGGGACGGTGAATGTTGGATGGGGGATGGGGGATGGAGGGATGGTGGGATGGTGGGATGGGGGATGGGGGATGGTGGGATGGTGGGATGGTGGGAGAGTGGGATGGGGATGGGGGATGGGTGATGGGGTATGGTGGGATGGAGGATGGGGAATGGGGGATGGTGGGATGGAGAATGGGGATGGTGGGACGTTGGGATGGTGGGACGGTGGGATGGTGCGATGGTGGAATGGAGGATGGTGGGATGATGGGATGGTGGGATGATGGGATAGTGGGATAGTGTTATGGTGGGATGGGGGATGGTGGATGCGGAATGGGGGATGGCGGGATGGTGGGATGGTGGATGGGGGATGCAGGATGGTCGGATTGTGGGATGGTGGGATGGTGGTATGGGGGATGGGAATGGGAATGATGGGATGTTTGGATCGTTGGATGATATATGGGGAATGGGGGATGGGGGATGGTGGCATGGTGGGATGTTTGGATGGGGAAATGGGGATGGTGGATGGGGGTTGGGGGATGATGGAACGGTTGGAATGTGGGATGGTGGGATGATGGAATGATGCTATAGTGGGATGGTGGGTTGGGGGATGCGGGATGTGGGATGGAAGGATGGTGGTATGGTGGGATGTGTGATGGTGGATAGGGGATAGGGGATGGGGGATGGGGAGGGGGGATGTGGGATGATGGGATAACATTGGGGGATGATGGGATGGGGTAAGGGGGATGGTGGGACGATGCGATGGTGGGATGGTGGAACGGTGGTATGGGGATGGGGGATGGTGTGATAGAGGGATTGTGGGATGGTGGGATTGTGTATGGTGGGATGATGGGATGGTGGGATGGTGGGATGGTGGGATGGTGGGATTGGGCGATGGGGGATGGGGGATGGGAATGGTGGAATGGGGGAAGGTGGGATGATGGGATCATGGGATGGGGGATGGGTGGTTGCTGGGATGGTGGGATGTTGGGATGGTAAATGGGGCTTTGTGGGATGGGGGATGGGGGATGCGGGATGTTGGGATGCTGAGGTGGGGGATGGGGGTTGGGGGATGGTTGGATGGTGTTATGGTTGATGGGGGGATGGGGGATGGGGGATGGTGGGATGATGGGATAGTGGATGGTGGATGGTGGGATGGTGGATTATAGCATGGAGGGATGGTGGGATCATGGGTTCGGGATGGGGGATACGGGATGGGGATGGGAGATGGTGGGATGGTGGGATAGTGGAATGGTGGGATCAGGGATGGGGGATAGAGGGATGGTGATATGGTTGGATGGAGCGATGGGGGATGGCGGATGGGGGGATGGTGGGATGGTTTGATGGTGGGCTGGGGTATAGGGGATGCGGGATGGGGGATGGTGGTATGTTGGGATGGCATGATGGTGGGATGGGGGATGGTGGGATGGGTAATGGTGGGATGGTGTTATGGTGGGCTGGGGCATGGGGTATGGTGGGATGGTGGGATGGTGGATAGTGGATGGGGGATCATGGGATGGTGGGAGGTTGTATGGTGATATAGTGGGATTGTCGGATGGGGGATGGGGTATGTGGGATGGTGGAATGGGGGATGGGGGATTGTGGGATGGTGGGATGGGTGATGGGGGATGTGGGATGGGGGAAGTTTGGATGGTGGTGGGGGATCAGGGATGGTGGGATGGTGGGATGTTGGGATGCTGGGATGGTGGATGGGGGTTGGGGTATGGTGTGATGGTGGGATGGTGGGATAATAGGATGGTGTAATGGGGGATGGGGTATTGGTGATGGGGATGGTGGGATGGTTGGATGGTGCAATCGTGGGATGGTGGGATGGGTAATGGAGGACGGTGGAATGGTTGCATGGTGGGATGGTGTCATGGTGGGATGGTGGATGGTGTATGGTGTGATGGTGGGATGGTGGATGGGGGATGGGGGATTGTGGATGTTGAGAGGTAGAATGGTGGGATGGCAATGTGTCAAACGTGGGCGATGTTTATTTTGATTTGCTTTATAGCAGGTAGTGAAGGCATTTTCGACATTACTCCCAGAACAAATATTTGGGTAACGTGGACAAATACAGCTGGGATGTCAGATTTTTGTTTGAGTTTGCAACAGGTGGATAATCCTTTTTGAACCTGTTTGATTGGCATTCTGTTACAGGAAAATGAAACTGACTTTGATGGGTACTGGGAACAACAGAGGGTGGACCTGACTAATAGCGAAAGTGAAACTTGTTTAAGTACAAATGGCATCTATGTTTGGCCCTCTATGTGTAGTGCGGCTTGGCAGAAGACAGTCATCGAAAATTTAAATCAATCAACTCATTTACCTTTGCAGGAGCTGGACTTGCTAGCTAGCGTTGTGCCTGTGGAGTATGTTGATGTTACTGCAACTAATATGCAGGACTGTAATGACACAGTTCCTCAACTCCAGCCAGTGAATGGCACAGGAGTGGTTTGGTTTGATGGCCCATGGTATGTTTGGTGGGCACAGAGTGGACAACAAGGCTTGTTTATGGGTTGTCAAAATGTAACAGGGCATTCCCCTCGGAATGATTTGAAAACAGAAGGGTTTACCGTAAACACCAAAGGATGTTTTAAACTTCCACCCGGAGTGTTTCTGATTTGTGGAGATAGAGCATGGCCTGGTATTCCTGTACGACCTGTTGGTGGTCCATGCTACCTTGGGTGGCTAACATTGTTTACTCCGCACATGAGAGAGTTATTGAATGCCAGTAGGAGACATGAGTCAAGATCATGCAGATCTGTTCAAACCTTTGACGACACCTGCAACGACAACATACAGCTACCTTCATTAGCCACTGTTATAGCTACTTTCTTCTTTCTGCAAGGAATGGCTGCCATAAATGTAAAAAATATATGCGTAGATTAGCATGTTGGAGTGAAAAGCAATTTAATCTAACTTCACAAAAGCTGAGTGTGCTGCTTACTGATGTTGATAGTGTTAGGCATGCTACTTTGCAAAATCGTGCTGCTGTAGATTTTTATTATTGGCACATGGGCATAGATGTGAAGATTTTGAAGGAATGTGTTGCTTTAATTTCTCTGACCATTTGCAGAGCATACAGCAATGATTAGTGAAAATGCAAGATAACATGAAGCATATTACAGAGGGACATGGTCCTTTTTCAGATTGGCTCGTTGGTCTCGGACTGAGAGGTTGGTTACAAATACTGGTCAAAGGAGCATTGATGGTATTGATAGTATTGCTGCTTTTGATGTTGATTCTTCCTTGTTTGTTCCAATGTTTGCAGCTGATGCTGCAAAGTTTGGTTGAGCAAATTAAAAAAAAAAAAAAGGGGGGGGGGGGGGGGAGATGTAGGAGTCTGGGCCGTGCTGGAGGGAAGTTAGTGCAGGCAGAAGAATGCAAGGACGAAGACAAGGCCAGCAAAATAAGGCTGGCAAAAACACACAAGATAGCAGGTAAGTGAAAAACATCTGTGGTCAGCAAAAGCACACAAGTCTGAGCAAAACAGGGTATGAGATAAGGGAGTTTTTGGCAAGTTTTGGGCTTTACGTACTAATTGCAATTAACCAATGCAAATGCTTGTAGAGGTGCATGAACAGCACCTGCAGATAACCTGTAGCCTATTAGAAGATAGATGAACGCGTGTACGGAACTTAGTAGAATATAAATGTAACCAGGATTGGGAAATAAACGAACAATCTGATCATCGTATTGGTGTTGTGTCGTTCCTGTTCCCGCATGGAGAAGTAAGGACCCCGGCAACCAGGGAACTCAACAGATGAACGTGTGGATCCAAGACTGGTGTTACCATCAGGGCTTCGGATTTTTCAATCATGGCGTGGTATACAGGGCACCAGACCATTTGGCATTAGATGGAATGCACCTGTCCCAGAGGGGAAAGAGGATCTTGGGGCAGGAGTTAGATGGGCTCATTGACAGAGCTTTAAACTAGATTTGAAGGGGGAAGGGGGCAAAACATCAGCCCATCTGAAGTGCATGTATACCAATGCACACAGCATGGGTAACAAAGAGGAGGAGCTTGAAACCATGACGAAACAGGAAAATTATGATGTAGTGGCTATTACAGAAACATGGTGGGATGTCCCCCATGACTGGAGTGCACCTGTTGAAGGCTACAAGCTCTTTAGGAGGGACAGAAAAGGAAGGAGAGGTGGTGGGGTGGCGCTGTATGTGAGGGACTGTTATGATTGCTTTGAGCACAAGTGTAGCGAAGACAGGGTAGAGTGTCTTTGTGTTAGAATCAGGGGGAAGGCCACCAGGGCAGATGTTGTAGCAGGAGTCTACTATAGGCCACCCACCCAGGACAGATAGGTGGATGAAATATTCTGCAGGTATTTAGGAGAAATCTCACGATCGCTTGCACTTGTTCTTGTGGGAGACTTTAACTTCCCAGACACCTGCTGAAAATACAACACAGCAGAGCGGGACAAGTCCCAGAGATTCCTGGAATGTGTGGGAGACAACTTCCTGATGCAAATGGTGAGACAACCAATCAGAGAAGGTGCCCTGCTGGATCTCCTCTTTGTGAACAGAGAAGGACTGGTGGATGATGTGGCGGTTGGAGGACGAATAGGGCACAGGGATCATAAAATAATAGAGTTCCTCTGCAGCAACGCAAAAGCTGATCTGCTAAACAATGTGAACAATTCTCCTTCCCAGGCACAGAGAAGGTGCTAGCAGGGGATTCTCTGCCTGCCTTTCCCCAGTGCTCCACAAGCTCTCCAGGGCAACAGCAAATGTGGGGCTCTGTGCTTTCTTTTGCCCTGAACAAGTTTTTGTGTTCTCTGCAGAAAAGCGATTCTGCGCAACAATGTCAACACTTCTCCTTCCCAGGCACGGAGAAGGTGCTAGCAGGGAATTCTCTGTCCCCCTTTCCCCAGTGCTCTGCAAGCTCTTGAGGGCAACAGCAAATGTGGGGCTCTGTGCTTTCTTTCGTTGTGAACAAGAGTTAGTGTTTTCTACAGAAAAGGGATTCTGCGAAGCAAAGTGAACAGTTCTCCTTCCCAGGCACAGAGAAGGTGCTAGCAGGGAATTCTCTGCCTGCCTTTCCCCAGTGCTCTGCAAGCTCTCCAGGCCAACAGCAAATGTGGGGCTCTGTGCTTTCTTTCGTTCTGAACAAGTGCTAGTGTTCTCTGCAGAATATCAATTCTGCTAACCAATGTGAACACTTCTCCTTCCCAGGCACAGAGAAGGTGCTAGCAGGGGATTCTCTGCCTGCCTTTCCCCAGTGCTCTGAAGTCTCTCCAGGGCAACAGCAAATGTGGGGCTCTGTGCTTTCTTGCGCCCTGAACAAGTGTTAGTGTCCTGTGAAGTGACGCAAATGCGATTCTGTGAAACAATGTGAACACTTCTCCTTCGCAGGCACAGAGAATGTGCTAGCAGGGAAATCTATGCATGCATTTCCCCAGTGCTCTGCAAGCTCTCCAGGGCAACAGCAAATGTGGGGCTCTGTGCTTTCTTTCATTCTGAACAAGTTTTACTCTTCTCTGCAGAAAGGCGATTCTGCGCAACAAAGTGAACACTTCTCCTTCCCAGGCACGGAGAAGGTGCTAGCAGGGAATTCTCTGCCTGCCTTTCCCCAGTGCTCTGCAAGCTCTCTAGGCCAACAGCAAATGTGGGGCTCTGTGCTTTCTTTCGCCCTGAACATGTGTTAGTGTCCTGTGCAGTGACGCAAATGCGATTCTGCGCAACAATGTGAACACTTGTGCTTCCCAGGCACAGAGAAGGTGCTAGCAGGGAATTCTCTGCCTGCCTTTCCCCAGTGCTCTGCAAGCTCTCCAGGCCAACAGCAAATGTGGGGCTCTGTGGTTTCTTTTGCCCTGAACAAATGTTAGTGTTCTCTGCAGAAAATCGATTCTGCGCAACAATGTGAACACTTCTCCTTCCCAGGCACGGAGAAGGTGCTAGCAGGGAATTCTCTGCCTGCCTTTCCCCAGTGCTCTGCAAGCTCTCCAGGCCAACAGCAAATGTGGGGCTCTGTGTTTTCTTTTGCCCTGAACAAGTTTTTGTGTCCTGTGCAGCGACGCAAATGCGATTCTGCACAACAATGTGAACACTTCTCCTTCCCAGGCACGGAGAAGGTGCTAGCAGGGAATTCTCTGCCTGCCTTTCCCCAGTGCTCTGCAAGCTCTCTAGGCCAACAGCAAATGTGGGGCTCTGTGCTTTCTTTCGCCCTGAACATGTGTCAGTGTCCTGTGCAGTGACGCAAATGCGATTCTGCGCAACAATGTGAACACTTGTGCTTCCCAGGCACAGAGAAGGTGCTAGCAGGGAATTCTCTGCCTGCCTTTCCCCAGTGCTCTGCAAGCTCTCCAGGGCAACAGCAAATGTGGGGCTCTGTGCTTTCTTTCTCCCTGAACAAGTATTTGTGTGCTGTGCAGCGACGCAAATGCGATTCTGTGAAACAATGTGAACACTTCTCCTTCCCAGGCACAGAGAATGTGCTAGCAGGGAATTCTCTACCTGCCTTTCCCCAGTGCTCTGCAAGCTCTCCCGGCCAACAGCAAATCTGGGGCTCTCTGCTTTCTTTTCTTCTGAACAAGTGTTATTGTTTTCCGCACAAAAGCAAGTCTGCGAAGCAATGGGAACACTTCTCCTTCCCAGGCACGGAGAAGGTGCTAGCAGGGAATTCTCTGCCTGCCTTTCCCCAGTGCTCTGCAAGCTCTCCCGGCCAACAGCAAATCTGGGGCTCTCTGCTTTCTTTTCTTCTGAACAAGTGTTATTGTTTTCCGCACAAAAGCAAGTCTGCGAAGCAATGGGAACACTTCTCCTTCCCAGGCACGGAGAAGGTGCTAGCAGGGAATTCTCTGCCTGCCTTTCCCCAGTGCTCTGCAAGCTCTCCCGGCCAACAGCAAATCTGGGGCTCTCTGCTTTCTTTCCTTCTGAACAAGTGTGAGTGTTTTCTGCACAAAAGCGATTCTGCGAAGCAATGGGAACACTTCTCCTTCCCAGGCACAGAGAAGGTGCTAGCAGGGAATTCTCTGCCTGCCTTTCCCCAGTGCTCTGCAAGCTCTCCAGGCCCACAGCAAATCTGGGGCTCTGTGCTTTCTTTCGTTCTGAACAAGTTTTAGTGTTCTCTGCAGAAAATCGATTCTGCGAAGCAACAATTTGAACACTTCTCCTTCCCAGGCACGGAGAAGGTGCTAGCAGGGAATTCTCTGCCTGCCTTTCCCCAGTGCTCCACAAGCTCTCCAGGGCAACAGCAAATGTGGGGCTCTGTGCTTTCTTTTGCCCTGAACAAGTGTTAGTGTTCTCTGCAGAAAATCGATTCTGCGCAAGTATGTGAACACTTCTCCTTCCCAGGCACGGAGAAGGTGCTAGCAGGGAATTCTCTGTCCCCCTTTCCCCAGTGCTCTGCAAGCTCTTGAGGGCAACAGCAAATGTGGGGCTCTGTGCTTTCTTTCGTTGTGAACAAGAGTTAGTGTTTTCTACAGAAAAGGGATTCTGCGAAGCAAAGTGAACAGTTCTCCTTCCCAGGCACAGAGAAGGTGCTAGCAGGGAATTCTCTGCCTGCCTTTCCCCAGTGCTCTGCAAGCTCTCCAGGCCAACAGCAAATGTGGAGCTCTGTGGTTTCTTTTGCCCTGAACAAATGTTAGTGTTCTCTGCAGAAAATCGATTCTGCGCAACAATGTGAACACTTCTCCTTCCCAGGCACGGAGAAGGTGCTAGCAGGGAATTCTCTGCCTGCCTTTCCCCAGTGCTCTGCAAGCTCTCCAGGCCAACAGCAAATGTGGGGCTCTGTGTTTTCTTTTGCCCTGAACAAGTTTTTGTGTCCTGTGCAGCGACGCAAATGCGATTCTGCACAACAATGTGAACACTTCTCCTTCCCAGGCACGGAGAAGGTGCTAGCAGGGAATTCTCTGCCTGCCTTTCCCCAGTGCTCTGCAAGCTCTCCAGGGCAACAGCAAATGTGGGGCTCTGTGCTTTCTTTCATTCTGAACAAGTTTTACTCTTCTCTGCAGAAAGGCGATTCTGCGCAACAAAGTGAACACTTCTCCTTCCCAGGCACGGAGAAGGTGCTAGCAGGGAATTCTCTGCCTGCCTTTCCCCAGTGCTCTGCAAGCTCTCTAGGCCAACAGCAAATGTGGGGCTCTGTGCTTTCTTTCGCCCTGAACATGTGTTAGTGTCCTGTGCAGTGACGCAAATGCGATTCTGCGCAACAATGTGAACACTTGTGCTTCCCAGGCACAGAGAAGGTGCTAGCAGGGAATTCTCTGCCTGCCTTTCCCCAGTGCTCTGCAAGCTCTCCCGGCCAACAGCAAATGTGGGGCTCTGTGCTTTCTTTTGTTCTGAACAAGTGTTAGTGTTCTCTGCACAAAATCGATTCTGCGCAACAATGTGAACACTTGTGCTTCCCAGGCACAGAGAAGGTGCTAGCAGGGAATTCTCTGCCTGCCTTTCCCCAGTGCTCTGCAAGCTCTCCAGGCCAACAGCAAATGTGGAGCTCTGTGGTTTCTTTTGCCCTGAACAAATGTTAGTGTTCTCTGCAGAAAATCGATTCTGCGCAACAATGTGAACACTTCTCCTTCCCAGGCACGGAGAAGGTGCTAGCAGGGAATTCTCTGCCTGCCTTTCCCCAGTGCTCTGCAAGCTCTCCAGGCCAACAGCAAATGTGGGGCTCTGTGTTTTCTTTTGCCCTGAACAAGTTTTTGTGTCCTGTGCAGCGACGCAAATGCGATTCTGCACAACAATGTGAACACTTCTCCTTCCCAGGCACGGAGAAGGTGCTAGCAGGGAATTCTCTGCCTGCCTTTCCCCAGTGCTCTGCAAGCTCTCCAGGCCAACAGCAAATGTGGGGCTCTGTGCTTTCTTTTGCCCTGAACAAGTGTTAGTGTCCTGTGCAGCGACGCAAAAGCGATTCTGCGAAGCAATGGGATCACTTCCCCTACCCAGGCACAGAGAAGGTGCTAGCAGGGAATTCTCTGCCTGCCTTTCCCCAGTGCTCTGCAAGCTCTCCAGGGCAACATCAAATCTGGGGCTCTGTGATTTCTTTCGTTCTGTACAATTGTTAGTGATTTCTGCACAAAAGCGATTCTGCGAAGCAATGGGAACACTTCTCCTTCCCAGGCACAGAGAAGGTGCTAGCAGGGAATTCTCTGCCTGCCTTTCCCCAGTGCTCTGCAAGCTCTGCAGGGCAACAGCAAATGTGGGGCCCTGTGCTTTCTTTTGCCCTGAACAAATGTTAGTGTCCTGTGCAGCGACGCAAAAGCGATTCTGCGAAGCAATGGGAACACTTCCCCTACCCAGGCACAGAGAAGGTGCTAGCAGGGAATTCTCTGCCTGCCTTTCCCCAGTGCTCTGCAAGCTCTCCAGGGCAACATGAAATCTGGGGCTCTGTGCTTTCTTTCCTTCTGAACAAGTGTGAGTGTTTTCTGCACAAAAGCGATTCTGCGAAGCAATGGGAACACTTCTCCTTCCCAGGCACAGAGAAGGTGCTAGCAGGGAATTCTCTGCCTGCCTTTCCCCAGTGCTCTGCAAGCTCTCCAGGGCAACATCAAAACTGGGGCTCTGTGCTTTCTTTCCTTCTGAACAAGTGTCAGTGTTTTCTGCACAAAAGCGATTCTGCGAAGCAATGGGAACACCTCTCCTTCCCAGGCACAGAGAAGGTGCTAGCAGGGAATTCTCTGCCTGCCTTTCCCCAGTGCTCTGCAAGCTCTCCAGGGCAACATCAAATGTGGGGTCTGTGCTTTCTTTCCTTCTGAACAAGTGTTAGTGTTTTCTGCACAAAAGCGATTCTGCGAAGCAATGGGAACACTTCTCCTTCCCAGGCACAGAGAAGGTGTTAGCAGGGAATTCTCTGCCTGCCTTTCCCCAGTGCTCTGCAAGCTCTCCAGGGCAACATCAAATCTGGGGCTCTGTGATTTCTTTCGTTCTGTACAATTGTTAGTGATTTCTGCACAAAAGCGATTCTGCGAAGCAATGGGAACACTTCTCCTTCCCAGGCACAGAGAAGGTGCTAGCAGGGAATTCTCTGCCTGCCTTTCCCCAGTGCTCTGCAAGCTCTCCAGGGCAACATCAAATCTGGGGCTCTGTGTTTTCTTTCCTTCTGAACAATTGTTAGTGTTTTCTGCACAAAAGCGATTCTGCGAAGCAATGGGAACACTTCTCCTTCCCAGGCACAGTGAAGGTGCTAGCAGGGAATTCTCTGCGTGCCTTTCCCCAGTGCTCTGCAAGCTCTCCAGGCCAACAGCAAATGTGGGGCTCTTGTGCTTTCTTTCGATCTGAAAAAGTGTTAGTGTCCTCTGAACGACGTAAAGCTGATTCCGCGCAACAATGGAAACACTTGTCCTTCCCAGGCACAGAGAAGGTGCTAGCAGGGAATTCTCTGCCTGCCTTTCCCCAGTGCTCTGCAAGCTCTCCCGGCCAACAGCAAATCTGGGGCTCTCTGCTTTCTTTCCTTCTGAACAAGTGTTAGTGTTTTCTGCACAAAAGCGATTCTGCGAAGCAATGGGAACACTTCTCCTTCCCAGGCACGGAGAAGGTGCTAGCAGGGAATTCTCTGCCTGCCTTTCCCCAGTGCTCTGCAAGCTCTCCAGGGCAACATCAAATCTGGGGTCTGTGCTTTCTTTCCTTCTGAACAAGTGTGAGTGTTTTCTGCACAAAAGCGATTCTGCGAAGCAATGGGAACACTTCTCCTTCCCAGGCACAGAGAAGGTGCTAGCAGGGAATTCTCTGCCTGCCTTTCCCCAGTGCTCTGCAAGCTCTCCAGGGCAACAGCAAATGTGGGGCCCTGTGATTTCTTTCGTTCTGAACAAGTGTTAGTGCCCTGTGCAGCGACGCAAAAGCGATTCTGTGAAACAATGGGAACACTTCCCCTTCCCAGGCACAGAGAAGGTGCTAGCAGGGAATTCTCTGCCTGCGTTTCCCCAGTGCTCTGCAAGCTCTCCAGGGCAACAGCAAATGTGGGGCTCTGTGCTTTTTTTCGTTCTGAAGAAGATTTAGTGTTCTCTGCAGAAAATCGATTCTGCGCAACAATTTGAACACTTCTCCTTCCCAGGCACAGAGAAGGTGCTAGCAGGGAATTCTCTGCCTGCCTTTCGCCAGTGCCCTGCAAGCTCTCCCGGCGAACAGCAAATCTGGGGCTCTCTGCTTTCTTTCCTTCCGAACAAGTGTTAGTGTTCTCTGCAGAAAATCGATTCTGCGCAACAATGTGAACACTTCTCCTTCCCAGGCACAGAGAAGGTGCTAGCAGGGAATTCTCTGCCTGCCTTTCCCCAGTGCTCTGCAAGCTCTCCAGGCCAACAGCAAATGTGGGGCTCTGTGCTTTGTTTCCTTCTGAACAAGTGTGAGTTTTTTCTGCACAAAAGCGATTCTATGCAACAAAGTGAACACTTCTCCTTCCCAGGCACGGAGAAGGTGCTAGCAGGGAATTCTCTGCCTGCCTTTCCCCAGTGCTCTGCAAGCTCTGCAGGGCAACAGCAAATCTGGGGCCCTGTGCTTTCTTTTGCCCTGAACAAGTGTTAGTGTCCTGTGCAGCGACGCAAAAGCGATTCTGTGAAACAATGGGAACACTTCTCCTTCCCAGGCACAGAGAAGGTGCTAGCAGGGAATTCTCTGCCTGCCTTTCCCCAGTGCTCTGCAAGCTCTCCAGGGCAACATCAAAACTGGGGCTCTGTGCTTTCTTTCCTTCTGAACAAGTGTCAGTGTTTTCTGCACAAAAGCGATTCTGCGAAGCAATGGGAACACTTCTCCTTCCCAGGCACAGAGAAGGTGCTAGCAGGGAATTCTCTGCCTGCCTTTCCCCAGTGCTCTGCAAGCTCTCCAGGGCAACATCAAATCTGGGGGTCTCTGCTTTCTTTCCTTCTGAACAAGTGTGAGTGTTTTCTGCACAAAAAAGATTCTGCTAACCAATGTGAACACTTCTCCTTCCCAGGCACAGAGAAGGTGCTAGCAGGGAATTCTCTGCCTGCCTTTCCCCAGTGCTCTGCAGTCTCTCCAGGGCAACAGCAAATGTGGGGCTCTGCGCTTTCCTTCCTTCTGAACAAGTGTGAGTGTTTTCTGCACAAAAGCGATTCTGCGAAGCAATGGGAACACTTCTCCTTCCCAGGCACAGAGCAGGTGCTAGCAGGGAATTCTCTGCCTGCCTTTCCCCAGTGCTCTGCAAGCTCTCCAGGCCAACATCAAATCTGGGGCTCTCTGCTTTCTTTCGTTCTGAACAAGTGTTAGTGTTTTCTGCACAAAAGCGATTCTGCGAAGCAATGTGAACACTACTCCTTCCCAGGCACAGAGAAGGTGCTAGCAGGGAATTCTCTGCCTGCCTTTCCCCAGTGCTCTGCAAGCTCTCCAGGGCAACAGCAAATGTGGGGCTCTGTGCTTTCTTTCCTTCTGAACAAGTGTGAGTGTTCTGTGCACAAAAGCGATTCTGCGCAACAATGTGAACACTTCTCCTTCCCAGGCACGGAGAAGGTGCTAGCAGGGAATTCTCTGCCTGCCTTTCCCCAGTGCTCTGCAAGCTCTCCAGGGCAACATCAAATCTGGGGCTCTCTGCATTCTTTCCTTCCGAACAAGTGTTAGTGTTCTCTGCAGAAAATCGATTCTGCGCAAGAATGTGAACACTTCTCCTTCCCAGGCACAGAGAAGGTGTTAGCAGGGAATTCTCTGCCTGCCTTTCCCCAGTGCTCTGCAAGCTCTCCAGGCCAACAGCAAATGTGGGGCCCTGTGCTTTCTTTTGCCCTGAACAAGTGTTAGTGTCCTGTGCAGCGACGCAAAAGCGATTCTGCGAAGCAATGGGAACAGTTCCCCTACCCAGGCACAGAGAAGGTGCTAGCAGGGAATTCTCTGCCTGCCTTTCACCAGTGCTCTGCAAGCTCTCCAGGGCAACATCAAATCTGGGGCTCTGTGTTTTCTTTCCTTCTGAACAAGTGTTAGTGTTTTCTGCACAAAAGCGATTCTGCGAAGCAATGTGAACACTACTCCTTCCCAGGCACAGAGAAGGTGCTAGCAGGGAATTCTCTGCCTGCCTTTCCCCAGTGCTCTGCAAGCTCTCCAGGGCAACATCAAATGTGGGGTCTGTGCTTTCTTTCCTTCTGAACAAGTGTGAGTGTTTTCTGCACAAAAGCGATTCTGCGAAGCAATGGGAACACTTCTCCTTCCCAGGCACAGAGAAGGTGCTAGCAGGGAATTCTCTGCCTGTCTTTCCCCAGTGCTCTGCAAGCTCTCCAGGCCAACAGCAAATGTGGGGCTCTGTGCTTTTTTTCGTTCTGAAGAAGTTTTAGTGTTCTCTGCAGAAAATCTATTCTGCGCAACAATTTGAACACTTCTCCTTCCCAGGCACAGAGAAGGTGCTAGCAGGGAATTCTCTGCCTGCCTTTCCCCAGTGCTCTGCAAGCTCTCCAGGGCAACATCAAATCTGGGGTCTGTGCTTTCTTTCCCTCTGAACAAGTGTTAGTGTTTTCTGCACAAAAGCGATTCTGCGAAGCAATGGGAACACTTCTCCTTCCCAGGCACAGAGAAGGTGCTAGCAGGGAATTCTCTGCCTGCCTTTCCCCAGTGCTCTGCAAGCTCTCCCGGCCAACAGCAAATCTGGGGCTCTCTGCTTTCTTTCCTTCTGAACAAGTGTTAGTGTTTTCCACACAAAAGCGATTCTGCGCAACAATGTGAACACTTCTCCTTCCCAGGTACAGAGCAGGTGCTAGCAGGGAATTCTCTGCCTGCCTTTCCCCAGTGCTCTGCAAGCTCTCCAGGCCAACATCAAATCTGGGGCTCTCTGCTTTCTTTCCTTCTGAACAAGTGTTAGTGTTTTCTGCACAAAAGCGATTCTGCGAAGCAATGGGAACACTTCTCCTTCCCAGGCACAGAGAAGGTGCTAGCAGGGAATTCTCTGCCTGCCTTTCCCCAGTGCTCTGCAAGCTCTCCAGGGCAACATCAAATCTGGGGCTCTGTGCTTTCTTTCCTTCTGAACAAGTGTGAGTGTTTTCTGCACAAAAGCGATTCTACGCAACAAAGTGAACACTTCTCCTTCCCAGGCACGGAGAAGGTGCTAGCAGGGAATTCTCTGCCTGCCTTTCCCCAGTGCTCTGCAAGCTCTCCAGGGCAACAGCAAATGTGGGGCCCTGTGCTTTTTTTTGCCCTGAACAAGTGTTAGTGTCCTGTGCAGCGACGCAAAAGCGATTCTGTGAAACAATGGGAACACTTCTCCTTCCCAGGCACAGAGAAGGTGCTAGCAGGGAATTCTCTGCCTGCCTTTCCCCAGTGCTCTGCAAGCTCTCCAGGGCAACAGCAAATGTGGGGCTCTGTGCTTTTTTTCGTTCTGAAGAAGATTTAGTGTTCTCTGCAGAAAATCGATTCTGCGCAACAATTTGAACACTTCTCCTTCCCAGGCACAGAGAAGGTGCTAGCAGGGAATTCTCTGCCTGCCTTTCCCCAGTGCTCTGCAAGCTCTCCCGGCGAACAGCAAATCTGGGGCTCTCTGCTTTCTTTCCTTCTGAACAAGTGTTAGTGTTTTCCACACAAAAGCGATTCTGCGCAACAATGTGAACACTTCTCCTTCCCAGGCACAGAGAAGGTGCTAGCAGGGAATTCTCTGCCTGCCTTTCCCCAGTGCTCTGCAAGCTCTCCAGGCCAACATAAAATCTGGGGCTCTTTGCTTTCTTTTGCCCTGAACAAGTGTTAGTGTTCTCTGCACAAAATCGATTCTGCGCAACAATGTGAACACTTCTCCTTCCCAGGCACGGAGAAGGTGCTAGCAGGGAATTCTCTGCCTGCCTTTCCCCAGTGCTCTGCAAGCTCTGCAGGGCAACAGCAAATCTGGGGCCCTGTGCTTTCTTTTGCCCTGAACAAGTGTTAGTGTCCTGTGCAGCGACGCAAAAGCGATTCTGTGAAACAATGGGAACACTTCTCCTTCCCAGGCACAGAGAAGGTGCTAGCAGGGAATTCTCTGCCTGCCTTTCCCCAGTGCTCTGCAAGCTCTCCAGGGCAACATCAAACCTGGGGCTCTGTGCTTTCTTTCCTTCTGAACAAGTGTGAGTGTTTTCTGCACAAAAGCGATTCTGCGAAGCAATGGGAACACTTCTCCTTCCCAGGCACAGAGAAGGTGCTAGCAGGGAATTCTCTGCCTGCCTTTCCCCAGTGCTCTGCAAGCTCTCCAGGGCAACATCAAATCTGGGGGTCTCTGCTTTCTTTCCTTCTGAACAAGTGTGAGTGTTTTCTGCACAAAAAATATTCTGCTAACCAATGTGAACACTTCTCCTTCCCAGGCACAGAGAAGGTGCTAGCAGGGAATTCTCTGCCTGCCTTTCCCCAGTGCTCTGCAAGCTCTCCAGGGCAACAGCAAATGTGGGGCTCTGCGCTTTCCTTCCTTCTGAACAAGTGTGAGTGTTTTCTGCACAAAAGCGATTCTGCGAAGCAATGGGAACACTTCTCCTTCCCAGGCACAGAGCAGGTGCTAGCAGGGAATTCTCTGCCTGCCTTTCCCCAGTGCTCTGCAAGCTCTCCAGGCCAACATCAAATCTGGGGCTCTCTGCTTTCTTTCGTTCTGAACAAGTGTTAGTGTTTTCTGCACAAAAGCGATTCTGCGAAGCAATGTGAACACTACTCCTTCCCAGGCACAGAGAAGGTGCTAGCAGGGAATTCTCTGCCTGCCTTTCCCCAGTGCTCTGCAAGCTCTCCAGGGCAACATAAAATCTGGGGCTCTTGTGCTTTCTTTCGATCTGAACAAGTGTTAGTGTCCTCTGAACGACGTAAAGCTGATTCCGCGCAACAATTTGAACACTTCTCCTTCCCAGGCACAGAGAAGGTGCTAGCAGGGAATTCTCTGCCTGCCTTTCCCCAGTGCTCTGCAAGCTCTCCAGGGCAACAGCAAATGTGGGGCTCTGTGCTTTCTTTCCTTCTGAACAAGTGTGAGTGTTCTGTGCACAAAAGCGATTCTGCGCAACAATGTGAACACTTCTCCTTCCCAGGCACGGAGAAGGTGCTAGCAGGGAATTCTCTGCCTGCCTTTCCCCAGTGCTCTGCAAGCTCTCCCGGGCAACAGCAAATCTGGGGCTCTCTGCTTTCTTTCCTTCAGAACAAGTGTGAGTGTTTTCTGCACAAAAGCGATTCTGCGAAGCAATGGGAACACTTCTCCTTCCCAGGCACAGAGAAGGTGCTAGCAGGGAATTCTCTGCCTGCCTTTCCCCAGTGCTCTGCAAGCTCTCCAGGGCAACATCAAATCTGGGGCTCTGTGCTTTCTTTCCTTCTGAACAAGTGTGAGTGTTTTCTGCACAAAAGCGATTCTACGCAACAAATTGAACACTTCTCCTTCCCAGGCACGGAGAAGGTGCTAGCAGGGAATTCTCTGCCTGCCTTTCCCCAGTGCTCTGCAAGCTCTCCAGGCCAACAGCAAATGTGGGGCCCTGTGCTTTCTTTTGCCCTGAACAAATGTTAGTGTCCTGTGCAGCGACGCAAAAGCGATTCTGCGAAGCAATGGGAACACTTCCCCTACCCAGGCACAGAGAAGGTGCTAGCAGGGAATTCTCTGCCTGCCTTTCCCCAGTGCTCTGCAAGCTCTCCAGGGCAACATGAAATCTGGGGCTCTGTGCTTTCTTTCCTTCTGAACAAGTGTTAGTGTTTTCTGCACAAAAGCGATTCTGCGAAGCAATGGGAACACTTCTCCTTCCCAGGCACAGAGAAGGTGCTAGCAGGGAATTCTCTGCCTGCCTTTCCCCAGTGCTCTGCAAGCTCTCCAGGGCAACATCAAAACTGGGGCTCTGTGCTTTCTTTCCTTCTGAACAAGTGTGAGTGTTTTCTGCACAAAAGCGATTCTGCGAAGCAATGGGAACACCTCTCCTTCCCAGGCACAGAGAAGGTGCTAGCAGGGAATTCTCTGCCTGCCTTTCCCCAGTGCTCTGCACGCTCTCCAGGGCAACATCAAATGTGGGGTCTGTGCTTTCTTTCCTTCTGAACAAGTGTTAGAGTTTTCTGCACAAAAGCGATTCTGCTAACCAATGGGAACACTTCTCCTTCCTAGGCACAGAGAAGGTGTTAGCAGGGAATTCTCTGCCTGCCTTTCCCCAGTGCTCTGCAAGCTCTCCAGGGCAACATCAAATCTGGGGCTCTGTGATTTCTTTCGTTCTGTACAATTGTTAGTGTTTTCTGCACAAAAGCGATTCTGCGAAGCAATGGGAACACTTCTCCTTCCCAGGCACAGAGAAGGTGCTAGCAGGGAATTCTCTGCCTGCCTTTCCCCAGTGCTCTGCAAGCTCTCCAGGGCAACATCAAATCTGGGGCTCTGTGTTTTCTTTCCTTCTGAACAATTGTTAGTGTTTTCTGCACAAAAGCGATTCTGCGAAGCAATGGGAACACTTCTCCTTCCCAGGCACAGTGAAGGTGCTAGCAGGGAATTCTCTGCGTGCCTTTCCCCAGTGCTCTGCAAGCTCTCCAGGCCAACAGCAAATGTGGGGCTCTTGTGCTTTCTTTCGATCTGAAAAAGTGTTAGTGTCCTCTGAACGACGTAAAGCTGATTCCGCGCAACAATGGAAACACTTGTCCTTCCCAGGCACAGAGAAGGTGCTAGCAGGGAATTCTCTGCCTGCCTTTCCCCAGTGCTCTGCAAGCTCTCCAGGGCAACATCAAATCTGGGGTCTGTGCTTTCTTTCCTTCTGAACAAGTGTGAGTGTTTTCTGCACAAAAGCGATTCTGCGAAGCAATGGGAACACTTCTCCTTCGCAGGCACAGAGAAGGTGCTAGCAGGGAATTCTCTGCCTGCCTTTCCCCAGTGCTCTGCAAGCTCTCCAGGGCAACATAAAATCTGGGGCTCTGTGCTTTCTTTCGATCTGAACAAGTGTTAGTGTCCTCTGAACGACGTAAAGCTGATTCCGCGCAACAATTTGAACACTTCTCCTTCCCAGGCACAGAGAAGGTGCTAGCAGGGAATTCTCTGCCTGCCTTTCCCCAGTGCTCTGCAAGCTCTCCAGGGCAACAGCAAATGTGGGGCTCTGTGCTTTCTTTCCTTCTGAACAAGTGTGAGTGTTCTGTGCACAAAAGCGATTCTGCGCAACAATGTGAACACTTCTCCTTCCCAGGCACGGAGAAGGTGCTAGCAGGGAATTCTCTGCCTGCCTTTCCCCAGTGCTCTGCAAGCTCTCCAGGGCAACATCAAATCTGGGGCTCTCTGCATTCTTTCCTTCCGAACAAGTGTTAGTGTTCTCTGCAGAAAATCGATTCTGCGCAAGAATGTGAACACTTCTCCTTCCCAGGCACAGAGAAGGTGCTAGCAGGGAATTCTCTGCCTGCCTTTCCCCAGTGCTCTGCAAGCTCTCCAGGCCAACAGCAAATGTGGGGCCCTGTGCTTTCTTTTGCCCTGAACAAATGTTAGTGTCCTGTGCAGCGACGCAAAAGCGATTCTGCGAAGCAATGGGAACACTTCCCCTACCCAGGCACAGAGAAGGTGCTAGCAGGGAATTCTCTGCCTGCCTTTCCCCAGTGCTCTGCAAGCTCTCCAGGGCAACATGAAATCTGGGGCTCTGTGCTTTCTTTCCTTCTGAACAAGTGTTAGTGTTTTCTGCACAAAAGCGATTCTGCGAAGCAATGGGAACACTTCTCCTTCCCAGGCACAGAGAAGGTGCTAGCAGGGAATTCTCTGCCTGCCTTTCCCCAGTGCTCTGCAAGCTCTCCAGGGCAACATCAAAACTGGGGCTCTGTGCTTTCTTTCCTTCTGAACAAGTGTGAGTGTTTTCTGCACAAAAGCGATTCTGCGAAGCAATGGGAACACCTCTCCTTCCCAGGCACAGAGAAGGTGCTAGCAGGGAATTCTCTGCCTGCCTTTCCCCAGTGCTCTGCACGCTCTCCAGGGCAACATCAAATGTGGGGTCTGTGCTTTCTTTCCTTCTGAACAAGTGTTAGAGTTTTCTGCACAAAAGCGATTCTGCTAACCAATGGGAACACTTCTCCTTCCTAGGCACAGAGAAGGTGTTAGCAGGGAATTCTCTGCCTGCCTTTCCCCAGTGCTCTGCAAGCTCTCCAGGGCAACATCAAATCTGGGGCTCTGTGATTTCTTTCGTTCTGTACAATTGTTAGTGTTTTCTGCACAAAAGCGATTCTGCGAAGCAATGGGAACACTTCTCCTTCCCAGGCACAGAGAAGGTGCTAGCAGGGAATTCTCTGCCTGCCTTTCCCCAGTGCTCTGCAAGCTCTCCAGGGCAACATCAAATCTGGGGTCTGTGCTTTCTTTCCTTCTGAACAATTGTTAGTGTTTTCTGCACAAAAGCGATTCTGCGAAGCAATGGGAACACTTCTCCTTCGCAGGCACAGAGAAGGTGCTAGCAGGGAATTCTCTGCCTGCCTTTCCCCAGTGCTCTGCAAGCTCTCCAGGGCAACATAAAATCTGGGGGTCTTGTGCTTTCTTTCGATCTGAACAAGTGTTAGTGTCCTCTGAACGACGTAAAGCTGATTCCGCGCAACAATTTGAACACTTCTCCTTCCCAGGCACAGAGAAGGTGCTAGCAGGGAATTCTCTGCCTGCCTTTCCCCAGTGCTCTGCAAGCTCTCCAGGGCAACAGCAAATGTGGGGCTCTGTGCTTTCTTTCCTTCTGAACAAGTGTGAGTGTTTTCTGCACAAAAGCGATTCTGCGCAACAATGTGAACACTTCTCCTTCCCAGGCACGGAGAAGGTGCTAGCAGGGAATTCTCTGCCTGCCTTTCCCCAGTGCTCTGCAAGCTCTCCAGGGCAACATCAAATCTGGGGCTCTCTGCATTCTTTCCTTCCGAACAAGTGTTAGTGTTCTCTGCAGAAAATCGATTCTGCGCAAGAATGTGAACACTTCTCCTTCCCAGGCACAGAGAAGGTGTTAGCAGGGAATTCTCTGCCTGCCTTTCCCCAGTGCTCTGCAAGCTCTCCAGGCCAACAGCAAATGTGGGGCCCTGTGCTTTCTTTTGCCCTGAACAAGTGTTAGTGTCCTGTGCAGCAACGCAAAAGCGATTCTGCGAAGCAATGGGAACACTTCCCCTACCCAGGCACAGAGAAGGTGCTAGCAGGGAATTCTCTGCCTGCCTTTCCCCAGTGCTCTGCAAGCTCTCCAGGGCAACATGAAATCTGGGGCTCTGTGCTTTCTTTCCTTCTGAACAAGTGCTAGTGTTTTCTGCACAAAAGCGATTCTGCGAAGCAATGGGAACACTTCTCCTTCCCAGGCACAGAGAAGGTGCTAGCAGGGAATTCTCTGCCTGCCTTTCCCCAGTGCTCTGCAAGCTCTCCAGGGCAACAGCAAATGTGGGGCTCTGCGCTTTCCTTCCTTCTGAACAAGTGTGAGTGTTTTCTGCACAAAAGCGATTCTGCGAAGCAATGGGAACACTTCTCCTTCCCAGGCACAGAGAAGGTGCTAGCAGGGAATTCTCTGCCTGCCTTTCCCCAGTGCTCTGCAAGCTCTCCAGGCCAACAGCAAATCTGGGGCTCTGTGTTTTCTTTCCTTCTGAACAAGTGTTAGTGTTTTCTGCACAAAAGCGATTCTGCGAAGCAATGTGAACACTACTCCTTCCCAGGCACAGAGAAGGTGCTAGCAGGGAATTCTCTGCCTGCCTTTCCCCAGTGCTCTGCAAGCTCTCCAGGGCAAAATCAAATCTGGGGCTCTGTGCTTTCTTTCGTTCTGAACAAGTGTGAGTGTTTTCTGCACAAAAGCGATTCTGCGAAGCAATGGGAACACTTCTCCTTCCCAGGCACAGAGAAGGTGCTAGCAGGGAATTCTCTGCCTGTCTTTCCCCAGTGCTCTGCAAGCTCTCCAGGCCAACAGCAAATGTGGGGCTCTGTGCTTTTTTTCGTTTTGAAGAAGATTTAGTGTTCTCTGCAGAAAATCGATTCTGCGCAACAATTTGAACACTTCTCCTTCCCAGGCACAGAGAAGGTGCTAGCAGGGAATTCTCTGCCTGCCTTTCCCCAGTGCTCTGCAAGCTCTCCAGGGCAACATCAAATCTGGGGTCTGTGCTTTCTTTCCCTCTGAACAAGTGTTAGTGTTTTCTGCACAAAAGCGATTCTGCGAAGCAATGGGAACACTTCTCCTTCCCAGGCACAGAGAAGGTGCTAGCAGGGAATTCTCTGCCTGCCTTTCCCCAGTGCTCTGCAAGCTCTCCCGGCCAACAGCAAATCTGGGGCTCTCTGCTTTCTTTCCTTCTGAACAAGTGTTAGTGTTTTCCACACAAAAGCGATTCTGCGCAACAATGTGAACACTTCTCCTTCCCAGGTACAGAGCAGGTGCTAGCAGGGAATTCTCTGCCTGCCTTTCCCCAGTGCTCTGCAAGCTCTCCAGGCCAACGTCAAATCTGGGGCTCTCTGCTTTCTTTCCTTCTGAACAAGTGTGAGTGTTTTCTGCACAAAAGCGATTCTGCGAAGCAATGGGAACACTTCTCCTTCCCAGGCACAGAGAAGGTGCTAGCAGGGAATTCTCTGCCTGCCTTTCCCCAGTGCTCTGCAAGCTCTCCAGGGCAACATCAAATCTGGGGCTCTGTGCTTTCTTTCCTTCTGAACAAGTGTGAGTGTTTTCTGCACAAAAGCGATTCTACGCAACAAAGTGAACACTTCTCCTTCCCAGGCACGGAGAAGGTGCTAGCAGGGAATTCTCTGCCTGCCTTTCCCCAGTGCTCTGCAAGCTCTCCAGGGCAACAGCAAATGTGGGGCCCTGTGCTTTCTTTTGCCCTGAACAAGTGTTAGTGTCCTGTGCAGCGACGCAAAAGCGATTCTGTGAAACAATGGGAACACTTCTCCTTCCCAGGCACAGAGAAGGTGCTAGCAGGGAATTCTCTGCCTGCCTTTCCCCAGTGCTCTGCAAGCTCTCCAGGGCAACATAAAATGTGGGGTCTGTGCTTTCTTTCGTTCTGAACAAGTGTGAGTGTTTTCTGCACAAAAGCGATTCTGCGAAGCAATGGGAACACTTCTCCTTCCCAGGCACAGAGAAGGTGCTAGCAGGGAATTCTCTGCCTGCCTTTCCCCAGTGCTCTGCAAGCTCTCCAGGGCAACAGCAAATGTGGGGCCCTGTGATTTCTTTCGTTCTGAACAAGTGTTAGTGCCCTGTGCAGCGACGCAAAAGCGATTCTGTGAAACAATGGGAACACTTCCCCTTCCCAGGCACAGAGAAGGTGCTAGCAGGGAATTCTCTGCCTGCCTTTCCCCAGTGCTCTGCAAGCTCTCCAGGGCAACAGCAAATGTGGGGCTCTGTGCTTTTTTTCGTTCTGAAGAAGATTTAGTGTTCTCTGCAGAAAATCGATTCTGCGCAACAATTTGAACACTTCTCCTTCCCAGGCACAGAGAAGGTGCTAGCAGGGAATTCTCTGCCTGCCTTTCCGCAGTGCTCTGCAAGCTCTCCCGGCGAACAGCAAATCTGGGGCTCTCTGCTTTCTTTCCTTCTGAACAAGTGTTAGTGTTTTCCACACAAAAGCGATTCTGCGCAACAATGTGAACACTTCTCCTTCCCAGGCACAGAGAAGGTGCTAGCAGGGAATTCTCTGCCTGCCTTTCCCCAGTGCTCTGCAAGCTCTCCAGGCCAACATAAAATCTGGGGCTCTTTGCTTTCTTTTGCCCTGAACAAGTGTTAGTGTTCTCTGCACAAAATCGATTCTGCGCAACAATGTGAACACTTCTCCTTCCCAGGCACAGAGAAGGTGCTAGCAGGGAATTCTCTGCCTGCCTTTCCCCAGTGCTCTGCAAGCTCTCCAGGGCAACATCAAATCTGGGGCTCTGTGCTTTCTTTCCTTCTGAACAAGTGTTAGTGTTTTCTGCACAAAAGCGATTCTGCGAAGCAATGGGAACACTTCTCCTTCCCAGGCACAGAGAAGGTGCTAGCAGGGAATTCTCTGCCTGCCTTTCCCCAGTGCTCTGCAAGCTCTCCAGGGCAACATCAAAACTGGGGCTCTGTGCTTTCTTTCCTTCTGAACAAGTGTCAGTGTTTTCTGCACAAAAGCGATTCTGCGAAGCAATGGGAACACCTCTCCTTCCCAGGCACAGAGAAGGTGCTAGCAGGGAATTCTCTGCCTGCCTTTCCCCAGTGCTCTGCACGCTCTCCAGGGCAACATCAAATGTGGGGTCTGTGCTTTCTTTCCTTCTGAACAAGTGTTAGAGTTTTCTGCACAAAAGCGATTCTGCTAACCAATGGGAACACTTCTCCTTCCTAGGCACAGAGAAGGTGTTAGCAGGGAATTCTCTGCCTGCCTTTCCCCAGTGCTCTGCAAGCTCTCCAGGGCAACATCAAATCTGGGGCTCTGTGATTTCTTTCGTTCTGTACAATTGTTAGTGTTTTCTGCACAAAAGCGATTCTGCGAAGCAATGGGAACACTTCTCCTTCCCAGGCACAGAGAAGGTGCTAGCAGGGAATTCTCTGCCTGCCTTTCCCCAGTGCTCTGCAAGCTCTCCAGGGCAACATCAAATCTGGGGCTCTGTGTTTTCTTTCCTTCTGAACAATTGTTAGTGTTTTCTGCACAAAAGCGATTCTGCGAAGCAATGGGAACACTTCTCCTTCCCAGGCACAGAGAAGGTGCTAGCAGGGAATTCTCTGCCTGCCTTTCCCCAGTGCTCTGCAAGCTCTCCAGGCCAACAGCAAATGTGGGGCTCTTGTGCTTTCTTTCGATCTGAAAAAGTGTTAGTGTCCTCTGAACGACGTAAAGCTGATTCCGCGCAACAATGGAAACACTTGTCCTTCCCAGGCACAGAGAAGGTGCTAGCAGGGAATTCTCTGCCTGCCTTTCCCCAGTGCTCTGCAAGCTCTCCAGGGCAACATCAAATCTGGGGCTCTGTGCTTTCTTTCCTTCTGAACAAGTGTTAGTGTTTTCTGCACAAAAGCGATTCTGCGAAGCAATGGGAACACTTCTCCTTCCCAGGCACGGAGAAGGTGCTAGCAGGGAATTCTCTGCCTGCCTTTCCCCAGTGCTCTGCAAGCTCTCCAGGGCAACATCAAATCTGGGGTCTGTGCTTTCTTTCCTTCTGAACAAGTGTGAGTGTTTTCTGCACAAAAGCGATTCTGCGAAGCAATGGGAACACTTCTCCTTCCCAGGCACAGAGAAGGTGCTAGCAGGGAATTCTCTGCCTGCCTTTCCCCAGTGCTCTGCAAGCTCTCCAGGGCAACATAAAATGTGGGGGTCTTGTGCTTTCTTTCGATCTGAACAAGTGTTAGTGTCCTCTGAACGACGTAAAGCTGATTCCGCGCAACAATTTGAACACTTCTCCTTCCCAGGCACAGAGAAGGTGCTAGCAGGGAATTCTCTGCCTGCCTTTCCCCAGTGCTCTGCAAGCTCTCCAGGGCAACAGCAAATGTGGGGCTCTGTGCTTTCTTTCCTTCTGAACAAGTGTGAGTGTTCTGTGCACAAAAGCGATTCTGCGCAACAATGTGAACACTTCTCCTTCCCAGGCACGGAGAAGGTGCTAGCAGGGAATTCTCTGCCTGCCTTTCCCCAGTGCTCTGCAAGCTCTCCAGGGCAACATCAAATCTGGGGCTCTCTGCATTCTTTCCTTCCGAACAAGTGTTAGTGTTCTCTGCAGAAAATCGATTCTGCGCAAGAATGTGAACACTTCTCCTTCCCAGGCACAGAGAAGGTGTTAGCAGGGAATTCTCTGCCTGCCTTTCCCCAGTGCTCTGCAAGCTCTCCAGGCCAACAGCAAATGTGGGGCCCTGTGCTTTCTTTTGCCCTGAACAAGTGTTAGTGTCCTGTGCAGCGACGCAAAAGCGATTCTGCGAAGCAATGGGAACACTTCCCCTACCCAGGCACAGAGAAGGTGCTAGCAGGGAATTCTCTGCCTGCCTTTCCCCAGTGCTCTGCAAGCTCTCCAGGGCAACATCAAATCTGGGGCTCTGTGCTTTCTTTCCTTCTGAACAAGTGTTAGTGTTTTCTGCACAAAAGCGATTCTGCGAAGCAATGGGAACACTTCTCCTTCCCAGGCACAGAGAAGGTGCTAGCAGGGAATTCTCTGCCTGCCTTTCCCCAGTGCTCTGCAAGCTCTCCAGGGCAACAGCAAATGTGGGGCTCTGCGCTTTCCTTCCTTCTGAACAAGTGTGAGTGTTTTCTGCACAAAAGCGATTCTGCGAAGCAATGGGAACACTTCTCCTTCCCAGGCACAGAGAAGGTGCTAGCAGGGAATTCTCTGCCTGCCTTTCCCCAGTGCTCTGCAAGCTCTCCAGGGCAACATCAAATCTGGGGCTCTGTGTTTTCTTTCCTTCTGAACAAGTGTTAGTGTTTTCTGCACAAAAGCGATTCTGCGAAGCAATGTGAACACTACTCCTTCCCAGGCACAGAGAAGGTGCTAGCAGGGAATTCTCTGCCTGCCTTTCCCCAGTGCTCTGCAAGCTCTCCAGGGCAACATCAAATGTGGGGTCTGTGCTTTCTTTCGTTCTGAACAAGTGTGAGTGTTTTCTGCACAAAAGCGATTCTGCGAAGCAATGGGAACACTTCTCCTTCCCAGGCACAGAGAAGGTGCTAGCAGGGAATTCTCTGCCTGTCTTTCCCCAGTGCTCTGCAAGCTCTCCAGGCCAACAGCAAATGTGGGGCTCTGTGCTTTTTTTCGTTTTGAAGAAGATTTAGTGTTCTCTGCAGAAAATCGATTCTGCGCAACAATTTGAACACTTCTCCTTCCCAGGCACAGAGAAGGTGCTAGCAGGGAATTCTCTGCCTGCCTTTCCCCAGTGCTCTGCAAGCTCTCCAGGGCAACATCAAATCTGGGGCTCTCTGCATTCTTTCCTTCCGAACAAGTGTTAGTGTTCTCTGCAGAAAATCGATTCTGCGCAAGAATGTGAACACTTCTCCTTCCCAGGCACAGAGAAGGTGTTAGCAGGGAATTCTCTGCCTGCCTTTCCCCAGTGCTCTGCAAGCTCTCCAGGCCAACAGCAAATGTGGGGCCCTGTGCTTTCTTTTGCCCTGAACAAGTGTTAGTGTCCTGTGCAGCGACGCAAAAGCGATTCTGCGAAGCAATGGGAACACTTCCCCTACCCAGGCACAGAGAAGGTGCTAGCAGGGAATTCTCTGCCTGCCTTTCCCCAGTGCTCTGCAAGCTCTCCAGGGCAACATCAAATCTGGGGCTCTGTGCTTTCTTTCCTTCTGAACAAGTGTTAGTGTTTTCTGCACAAAAGCGATTCTGCGAAGCAATGGGAACACTTCTCCTTCCCAGGCACAGAGAAGGTGCTAGCAGGGAATTCTCTGCCTGCCTTTCCCCAGTGCTCTGCAAGCTCTCCAGGGCAACAGCAAATGTGGGGCTCTGCGCTTTCCTTCCTTCTGAACAAGTGTGAGTGTTTTCTGCACAAAAGCGATTCTGCGAAGCAATGGGAACACTTCTCCTTCCCAGGCACAGAGAAGGTGCTAGCAGGGAATTCTCTGCCTGCCTTTCCCCAGTGCTCTGCAAGCTCTCCAGGGCAACATCAAATCTGGGGCTCTGTGTTTTCTTTCCTTCTGAACAAGTGTTAGTGTTTTCTGCACAAAAGCGATTCTGCGAAGCAATGTGAACACTACTCCTTCCCAGGCACAGAGAAGGTGCTAGCAGGGAATTCTCTGCCTGCCTTTCCCCAGTGCTCTGCAAGCTCTCCAGGGCAACATCAAATGTGGGGTCTGTGCTTTCTTTCGTTCTGAACAAGTGTGAGTGTTTTCTGCACAAAAGCGATTCTGCGAAGCAATGGGAACACTTCTCCTTCCCAGGCACAGAGAAGGTGCTAGCAGGGAATTCTCTGCCTGTCTTTCCCCAGTGCTCTGCAAGCTCTCCAGGCCAACAGCAAATGTGGGGCTCTGTGCTTTTTTTCGTTTTGAAGAAGATTTAGTGTTCTCTGCAGAAAATCGATTCTGCGCAACAATTTGAACACTTCTCCTTCCCAGGCACAGAGAAGGTGCTAGCAGGGAATTCTCTGCCTGCCTTTCCCCAGTGCTCTGCAAGCTCTCCAGGGCAACATCAAATCTGGGGTCTGTGCTTTCTTTCCCTCTGAACAAGTGTTAGTGTTTTCTGCACAAAAGCGATTCTGCGAAGCAATGGGAACACTTCTCCTTCCCAGGCACAGAGAAGGTGTTAGCAGGGAATTCTCTGCCTGCCTTTCCCCAGTGCTCTGCAAGCTCTCCCGGCCAACAGCAAATCTGGGGCTCTCTGCTTTCTTTCCTTCTGAACAAGTGTTAGTGTTTTCCACACAAAAGCGATTCTGCGCAACAATGTGAACACTTCTCCTTCCCAGGTACAGAGCAGGTGCTAGCAGGGAATTCTCTGCCTGCCTTTCCCCAGTGCTCTGCAAGCTCTCCAGGCCAACGTCAAATCTGGGGCTCTCTGCTTTCTTTCCTTCTGAACAAGTGTTAGTGTTTTCTGCACAAAAGCGATTCTGCGAAGCAATGGGAACACTTCTCCTTCCCAGGCACAGAGAAGGTGCTAGCAGGGAATTCTCTGCCTGCCTTTCCCCAGTGCTCTGCAAGCTCTCCAGGGCAACATCAAATCTGGGGCTCTGTGCTTTCTTTCCTTCTGAACAAGTGTGAGTGTTTTCTGCACAAAAGCGATTCTACGCAACAAAGTGAACACTTCTCCTTCCCAGGCACGGAGAAGGTGCTAGCAGGGAATTCTCTGCCTGCCTTTCCCCAGTGCTCTGCAAGCTCTCCAGGGCAACAGAAAATGTGGGGCCCTGTGCTTTCTTTTGCCCTGAACAAGTGTTAGTGTCCTGTGCAGCGACGCAAAAGCGATTCTGTGAAACAATGGGAACACTTCTCCTTCCCAGGCACAGAGAAGGTGCTAGCAGGGAATTCTCTGCCTGCCTTTCCCCAGTGCTCTGCAAGCTCTCCAGGGCAACATAAAATGTGGGGTCTGTGCTTTCTTTCGTTCTGAACAAGTGTGAGTGTTTTCTGCACAAAAGCGATTCTGCGAAGCAATGGGAACACTTCTCCTTCCCAGGCACAGAGAAGGTGCTAGCAGGGAATTCTCTGCCTGCCTTTCCCCAGTGCTCTGCAAGCTCTCCAGGCCAACAGCAAATGTGGGGCCCTGTGATTTCTTTCGTTCTGAACAAGTGTTAGTGCCCTGTGCAGCGACGCAAAAGCGATTCTGTGAAACAATGTGAACACTTCTCCTTCCCAGGCACAGAGAAGGTGTTAGCAGGGAATTCTCTGCCTGCCTTTCCCCAGTGCTCTGCAAGCTCTCCAGGGCAACAGCAAATGTGGGGCTCTGTGCTTTTTTTCGTTCTGAAGAAGATTTAGTGTTCTCTGCAGAAAATCGATTCTGCGCAACAATTTGAACACTTCTCCTTCCCAGGCACAGAGAAGGTGCTAGCAGGGAATTCTCTGCCTGCCTTTCCGCAGTGCTCTGCAAGCTCTCCCGGCGAACAGCAAATCTGGGGCTCTCTGCTTTCTTTCCTTCTGAACAAGTGTTAGTGTTTTCCACACAAAAGCGATTCTGCGCAACAATGTGAACACTTCTCCTTCCCAGGCACAGAGAAGGTGCTAGCAGGGAATTCTCTGCCTGCCTTTCCCCAGTGCTCTGCAAGCTCTCCAGGGCAACATCAAATCTGGGGCTCTTTGCTTTCTTTTGCCCTGAACAAGTGTTAGTGTTCTCTGCACAAAATCGATTCTGCGCAACAATGTGAACACTTCTCCTTCCCAGGCACAGAGAAGGTGCTAGCAGGGAATTCTCTGCCTGCCTTTCCCCAGTGCTCTGCAAGCTCTCCAGGGCAACATGAAATCTGGGGCTCTGTGCTTTCTTTCCTTCTGAACAAGTGTTAGTGTTTTCTGCACAAAAGCGATTCTGCGAAGCAATGGGAACACTTCTCCTTCCCAGGCACAGAGAAGGTGCTAGCAGGGAATTCTCTGCCTGCCTTTCCCCAGTGCTCTGCAAGCTCTCCAGGGCAACATCAAAACTGGGGCTCTGTGCTTTCTTTCCTTCTGAACAAGTGTGAGTGTTTTCTGCACAAAAGCGATTCTGCGAAGCAATGGGAACACCTCTCCTTCCCAGGCACAGAGAAGGTGCTAGCAGGGAATTCTCTGCCTGCCTTTCCCCAGTGCTCTGCACGCTCTCCAGGGCAACATCAAATGTGGGGTCTGTGCTTTCTTTCCTTCTGAACAAGTGTTAGTGTTTTCTGCACAAAAGCGATTCTGCTAACCAATGGGAACACTTCTCCTTCCCAGGCACAGAGAAGGTGTTAGCAGGGAATTCTCTGCCTGCCTTTCCCCAGTGCTCTGCAAGCTCTCCAGGGCAACATCAAATCTGGGGCTCTGTGATTTCTTTCGTTCTGTACAATTGTTAGTGTTTTCTGCACAAAAGCGATTCTGCGAAGCAATGGGAACACTTCTCCTTCCCAGGCACAGAGAAGGTGCTAGCAGGGAATTCTCTGCCTGCCTTTCCCCAGTGCTCTGCAAGCTCTCCAGGGCAACATCAAATCTGGGGCTCTGTGTTTTCTTTCCTTCTGAACAATTGTTAGTGTTTTCTGCACAAAAGCGATTCTGCGAAGCAATGGGAACACTTCTCCTTCCCAGGCACAGTGAAGGTGCTAGCAGGGAATTCTCTGCGTGCCTTTCCCCAGTGCTCTGCAAGCTCTCCAGGCCAACAGCAAATGTGGGGCTCTTGTGCTTTCTTTCGATCTGAACAAGTGTTAGTGTCCTCTGAACGACGTAAAGCTGATTCCGCGCAACAATAGAAACACTTGTCCTTCCCAGGCACAGAGAAGGTGCTAGCAGGGAATTCTCTGCCTGCCTTTCCCCAGTGCTCTGCAAGCTCTCCAGGGCAACATAAAATGTGGGGCTCTGTGCTTTCTTTCCTTCTGAACAAGTGTTAGTGTTTTCTGCACAAAAGCGATTCTGCGAAGCAATGGGAACACTTCTCCTTCCCAGGCACGGAGAAGGTGCTAGCAGGGAATTCTCTGCCTGCCTTTCCCCAGTGCTCTGCAAGCTCTCCAGGGCAACATCAAATCTGGGGTCTGTGCTTTCTTTCCTTCTGAACAAGTGTGAGTGTTTTCTGCACAAAAGCGATTCTGCGAAGCAATGGGAACACTTCTCCTTCGCAGGCACAGAGAAGGTGCTAGCAGGGAATTCTCTGCCTGCCTTTCCCCAGTGCTCTGCAAGCTCTCCAGGGCAACATAAAATCTGGGGGTCTTGTGCTTTCTTTCGATCTGAACAAGTGTTAGTGTCCTCTGAACGACGTAAAGCTGATTCCGCGCAACAATTTGAACACTTCTCCTTCCCAGGCACAGAGAAGGTGCTAGCAGGGAATTCTCTGCCTGCCTTTCCCCAGTGCTCTGCAAGCTCTCCAGGGCAACAGCAAATGTGGGGCTCTGTGCTTTCTTTCCTTCTGAACAAGTGTGAGTGTTCTGTGCACAAAAGCGATTCTGCGCAACAATGTGAACACTTCTCCTTCCCAGGCACGGAGAAGGTGCTAGCAGGGAATTCTCTGCCTGCCTTTCCCCAGTGCTCTGCAAGCTCTCCAGGGCAACATCAAATCTGGGGCTCTCTGCATTCTTTCCTTCCGAACAAGTGTTAGTGTTCTCTGCAGAAAATCGATTCTGCGCAAGAATGTGAACACTTCTCCTTCCCAGGCACAGAGAAGGTGTTAGCAGGGAATTCTCTGCCTGCCTTCACCCAGTGCTCTGCAAGCTCTCCAGGCCAACAGCAAATGTGGGGCCCTGTGCTTTCTTTTGCCCTGAACAAGTGTTAGTGTCCTGTGCAGCGACGCAAAAGCGATTCTGCGAAGCAATGGGAACACTTCCCCTACCCAGGCACAGAGAAGGTGCTAGCAGGGAATTCTCTGCCTGCCTTTCCCCAGTGCTCTGCAAGCTCTCCCGGCCAACAGCAAATCTGGGGCTCTCTGCTTTCTTTCCTTCTGAACAAGTGTTAGTGTTTTCCACACAAAAGCGATTCTGCGCAACAATGTGAACACTTCTCCTTCCCAGGTACAGAGCAGGTGCTAGCAGGGAATTCTCTGCCTGCCTTTCCCCAGTGCTCTGCAAGCTCTCCAGGCCAACGTCAAATCTGGGGCTCTCTGCTTTCTTTCCTTCTGAACAAGTGTGAGTGTTTTCTGCACAAAAGCGATTCTGCGAAGCAATGGGAACACTTCTCCTTCCCAGGCACAGAGAAGGTGCTAGCAGGGAATTCTCTGCCTGCCTTTCCCCAGTGCTCTGCAAGCTCTCCAGGGCAACATCAAATCTGGGGCTCTGTGCTTTCTTTCCTTCTGAACAAGTGTGAGTGTTTTCTGCACAAAAGCGATTCTACGCAACAAAGTGAACACTTCTCCTTCCCAGGCACGGAGAAGGTGCTAGCAGGGAATTCTCTGCCTGCCTTTCCCCAGTGCTCTGCAAGCTCTCCAGGGCAACAGCAAATGTGGGGCCCTGTGCTTTCTTTTGCCCTGAACAAGTGTTAGTGTCCTGTGCAGCGACGCAAAAGCGATTCTGTGAAACAATGGGAACACTTCTCCTTCCCAGGCACAGAGAAGGTGCTAGCAGGGAATTCTCTGCCTGCCTTTCCCCAGTGCTCTGCAAGCTCTCCAGGGCAACATAAAATGTGGGGTCTGTGCTTTCTTTCGTTCTGAACAAGTGTGAGTGTTTTCTGCACAAAAGCGATTCTGCGAAGCAATGGGAACACTTCTCCTTCCCAGGCACAGAGAAGGTGCTAGCAGGGAATTCTCTGCCTGCCTTTCCCCAGTGCTCTGCAAGCTCTCCAGGGCAACAGCAAATGTGGGGCCCTGTGATTTCTTTCGTTCTGAACAAGTGTTAGTGCCCTGTGCAGCGACGCAAAAGCGATTCTGTGAAACAATGGGAACACTTCCCCTTCCCAGGCACAGAGAAGGTGCTAGCAGGGAATTCTCTGCCTGCCTTTCCCCAGTGCTCTGCAAGCTCTCCAGGGCAACAGCAAATGTGGGGCTCTGTGCTTTTTTTCGTTCTGAAGAAGATTTAGTGTTCTCTGCAGAAAATCGATTCTGCGCAACAATTTGAACACTTCTCCTTCCCAGGCACAGAGAAGGTGCTAGCAGGGAATTCTCTGCCTGCCTTTCCGCAGTGCTCTGCAAGCTCTCCCGGCGAACAGCAAATCTGGGGCTCTCTGCTTTCTTTCCTTCTGAACAAGTGTTAGTGTTTTCCACACAAAAGCGATTCTGCGCAACAATGTGAACACTTCTCCTTCCCAGGCACAGAGAAGGTGCTAGCAGGGAATTCTCTGCCTGCCTTTCCCCAGTGCTCTGCAAGCTCTCCAGGCCAACATAAAATCTGGGGCTCTTTGCTTTCTTTTGCCCTGAACAAGTGTTAGTGTTCTCTGCACAAAATCGATTCTGCGCAACAATGTGAACACTTCTCCTTCCCAGGCACAGAGAAGGTGCTAGCAGGGAATTCTCTGCCTGCCTTTCCCCAGTGCTCTGCAAGCTCTCCAGGGCAACATCAAATCTGGGGCTCTGTGCTTTCTTTCCTTCTGAACAAGTGTTAGTGTTTTCTGCACAAAAGCGATTCTGCGAAGCAATGGGAACACTTCTCCTTCCCAGGCACAGAGAAGGTGCTAGCAGGGAATTCTCTGCCTGCCTTTCCCCAGTGCTCTGCAAGCTCTCCAGGGCAACATCAAAACTGGGGCTCTGTGCTTTCTTTCCTTCTGAACAAGTGTTAGTGTTTTCTGCACAAAAGCGATTCTGCGAAGCAATGGGAACACCTCTCCTTCCCAGGCACAGAGAAGGTGCTAGCAGGGAATTCTCTGCCTGCCTTTCCCCAGTGCTCTGCACGCTCTCCAGGGCAACATCAAATGTGGGGTCTGTGCTTTCTTTCCTTCTGAACAAGTGTTAGAGTTTTCTGCACAAAAGCGATTCTGCTAACCAATGGGAACACTTCTCCTTCCTAGGCACAGAGAAGGTGTTAGCAGGGAATTCTCTGCCTGCCTTTCCCCAGTGCTCTGCAAGCTCTCCAGGGCAACATCAAATCTGGGGCTCTGTGATTTCTTTCGTTCTGTACAATTGTTAGTGTTTTCTGCACAAAAGCGATTCTGCGAAGCAATGGGAACACTTCTCCTTCCCAGGCACAGAGAAGGTGCTAGCAGGGAATTCTCTGCCTGCCTTTCCCCAGTGCTCTGCAAGCTCTCCAGGGCAACATCAAATCTGGGGCTCTGTGTTTTCTTTCCTTCTGAACAATTGTTAGTGTTTTCTGCACAAAAGCGATTCTGCGAAGCAATGGGAACACTTCTCCTTCCCAGGCACAGAGAAGGTGCTAGCAGGGAATTCTCTGCCTGCCTTTCCCCAGTGCTCTGCAAGCTCTCCAGGCCAACAGCAAATGTGGGGCTCTTGTGCTTTCTTTCGATCTGAAAAAGTGTTAGTGTCCTCTGAACGACGTAAAGCTGATTCCGCGCAACAATGGAAACACTTGTCCTTCCCAGGCACAGAGAAGGTGCTAGCAGGGAATTCTCTGCCTGCCTTTCCCCAGTGCTCTGCAAGCTCTCCAGGGCAACATCAAATCTGGGGCTCTGTGCTTTCTTTCCTTCTGAACAAGTGTTAGTGTTTTCTGCACAAAAGCGATTCTGCGAAGCAATGGGAACACTTCTCCTTCCCAGGCACGGAGAAGGTGCTAGCAGGGAATTCTCTGCCTGCCTTTCCCCAGTGCTCTGCAAGCTCTCCAGGGCAACATCAAATCTGGGGTCTGTGCTTTCTTTCCTTCTGAACAAGTGTGAGTGTTTTCTGCACAAAAGCGATTCTGCGAAGCAATGGGAACACTTCTCCTTCCCAGGCACAGAGAAGGTGCTAGCAGGGAATTCTCTGCCTGCCTTTCCCCAGTGCTCTGCAAGCTCTCCAGGGCAACATAAAATGTGGGGGTCTTGTGCTTTCTTTCGATCTGAACAAGTGTTAGTGTCCTCTGAACGACGTAAAGCTGATTCCGCGCAACAATTTGAACACTTCTCCTTCCCAGGCACAGAGAAGGTGCTAGCAGGGAATTCTCTGCCTGCCTTTCCCCAGTGCTCTGCAAGCTCTCCAGGGCAACAGCAAATGTGGGGCTCTGTGCTTTCTTTCCTTCTGAACAAGTGTGAGTGTTCTGTGCACAAAAGCGATTCTGCGCAACAATGTGAACACTTCTCCTTCCCAGGCACGGAGAAGGTGCTAGCAGGGAATTCTCTGCCTGCCTTTCCCCAGTGCTCTGCAAGCTCTCCAGGGCAACATCAAATCTGGGGCTCTCTGCATTCTTTCCTTCCGAACAAGTGTTAGTGTTCTCTGCAGAAAATCGATTCTGCGCAAGAATGTGAACACTTCTCCTTCCCAGGCACAGAGAAGGTGTTAGCAGGGAATTCTCTGCCTGCCTTTCCCCAGTGCTCTGCAAGCTCTCCAGGCCAACAGCAAATGTGGGGCCCTGTGCTTTCTTTTGCCCTGAACAAGTGTTAGTGTCCTGTGCAGCGACGCAAAAGCGATTCTGCGAAGCAATGGGAACACTTCCCCTACCCAGGCACAGAGAAGGTGCTAGCAGGGAATTCTCTGCCTGCCTTTCCCCAGTGCTCTGCAAGCTCTCCAGGGCAACATCAAATCTGGGGCTCTGTGCTTTCTTTCCTTCTGAACAAGTGTTAGTGTTTTCTGCACAAAAGCGATTCTGCGAAGCAATGGGAACACTTCTCCTTCCCAGGCACAGAGAAGGTGCTAGCAGGGAATTCTCTGCCTGCCTTTCCCCAGTGCTCTGCAAGCTCTCCAGGGCAACAGCAAATGTGGGGCTCTGCGCTTTCCTTCCTTCTGAACAAGTGTGAGTGTTTTCTGCACAAAAGCGATTCTGCGAAGCAATGGGAACACTTCTCCTTCCCAGGCACAGAGAAGGTGCTAGCAGGGAATTCTCTGCCTGCCTTTCCCCAGTGCTCTGCAAGCTCTCCAGGGCAACATCAAATCTGGGGCTCTGTGTTTTCTTTCCTTCTGAACAAGTGTTAGTGTTTTCTGCACAAAAGCGATTCTGCGAAGCAATGTGAACACTACTCCTTCCCAGGCACAGAGAAGGTGCTAGCAGGGAATTCTCTGCCTGCCTTTCCCCAGTGCTCTGCAAGCTCTCCAGGGCAACATCAAATGTGGGGTCTGTGCTTTCTTTCGTTCTGAACAAGTGTGAGTGTTTTCTGCACAAAAGCGATTCTGCGAAGCAATGGGAACACTTCTCCTTCCCAGGCACAGAGAAGGTGCTAGCAGGGAATTCTCTGCCTGTCTTTCCCCAGTGCTCTGCAAGCTCTCCAGGCCAACAGCAAATGTGGGGCTCTGTGCTTTTTTTCGTTTTGAAGAAGATTTAGTGTTCTCTGCAGAAAATCGATTCTGCGCAACAATTTGAACACTTCTCCTTCCCAGGCACAGAGAAGGTGCTAGCAGGGAATTCTCTGCCTGCCTTTCCCCAGTGCTCTGCAAGCTCTCCAGGGCAACATCAAATCTGGGGTCTGTGCTTTCTTTCCCTCTGAACAAGTGTTAGTGTTTTCTGCACAAAAGCGATTCTGCGAAGCAATGGGAACACTTCTCCTTCCCAGGCACAGAGAAGGTGTTAGCAGGGAATTCTCTGCCTGCCTTTCCCCAGTGCTCTGCAAGCTCTCCCGGCCAACAGCAAATCTGGGGCTCTCTGCTTTCTTTCCTTCTGAACAAGTGTTAGTGTTTTCCACACAAAAGCGATTCTGCGCAACAATGTGAACACTTCTCCTTCCCAGGTACAGAGCAGGTGCTAGCAGGGAATTCTCTGCCTGCCTTTCCCCAGTGCTCTGCAAGCTCTCCAGGCCAACGTCAAATCTGGGGCTCTCTGCTTTCTTTCCTTCTGAACAAGTGTTAGTGTTTTCTGCACAAAAGCGATTCTGCGAAGCAATGGGAACACTTCTCCTTCCCAGGCACAGAGAAGGTGCTAGCAGGGAATTCTCTGCCTGCCTTTCCCCAGTGCTCTGCAAGCTCTCCAGGGCAACATCAAATCTGGGGCTCTGTGCTTTCTTTCCTTCTGAACAAGTGTGAGTGTTTTCTGCACAAAAGCGATTCTACGCAACAAAGTGAACACTTCTCCTTCCCAGGCACGGAGAAGGTGCTAGCAGGGAATTCTCTGCCTGCCTTTCCCCAGTGCTCTGCAAGCTCTCCAGGGCAACAGAAAATGTGGGGCCCTGTGCTTTCTTTTGCCCTGAACAAGTGTTAGTGTCCTGTGCAGCGACGCAAAAGCGATTCTGTGAAACAATGGGAACACTTCTCCTTCCCAGGCACAGAGAAGGTGCTAGCAGGGAATTCTCTGCCTGCCTTTCCCCAGTGCTCTGCAAGCTCTCCAGGGCAACATAAAATGTGGGGTCTGTGCTTTCTTTCGTTCTGAACAAGTGTGAGTGTTTTCTGCACAAAAGCGATTCTGCGAAGCAATGGGAACACTTCTCCTTCCCAGGCACAGAGAAGGTGCTAGCAGGGAATTCTCTGCCTGCCTTTCCCCAGTGCTCTGCAAGCTCTCCAGGCCAACAGCAAATGTGGGGCCCTGTGATTTCTTTCGTTCTGAACAAGTGTTAGTGCCCTGTGCAGCGACGCAAAAGCGATTCTGTGAAACAATGTGAACACTTCTCCTTCCCAGGCACAGAGAAGGTGTTAGCAGGGAATTCTCTGCCTGCCTTTCCCCAGTGCTCTGCAAGCTCTCCAGGGCAACAGCAAATGTGGGGCTCTGTGCTTTTTTTCGTTCTGAAGAAGATTTAGTGTTCTCTGCAGAAAATCGATTCTGCGCAACAATTTGAACACTTCTCCTTCCCAGGCACAGAGAAGGTGCTAGCAGGGAATTCTCTGCCTGCCTTTCCGCAGTGCTCTGCAAGCTCTCCCGGCGAACAGCAAATCTGGGGCTCTCTGCTTTCTTTCCTTCTGAACAAGTGTTAGTGTTTTCCACACAAAAGCGATTCTGCGCAACAATGTGAACACTTCTCCTTCCCAGGCACAGAGAAGGTGCTAGCAGGGAATTCTCTGCCTGCCTTTCCCCAGTGCTCTGCAAGCTCTCCAGGCCAACATAAAATCTGGGGCTCTTTGCTTTCTTTTGCCCTGAACAAGTGTTAGTGTTCTCTGCACAAAATCGATTCTGCGCAACAATGTGAACACTTCTCCTTCCCAGGCACAGAGAAGGTGCTAGCAGGGAATTCTCTGCCTGCCTTTCCCCAGTGCTCTGCAAGCTCTCCAGGGCAACATGAAATCTGGGGCTCTGTGCTTTCTTTCCTTCTGAACAAGTGTTAGTGTTTTCTGCACAAAAGCGATTCTGCGAAGCAATGGGAACACTTCTCCTTCCCAGGCACAGAGAAGGTGCTAGCAGGGAATTCTCTGCCTGCCTTTCCCCAGTGCTCTGCAAGCTCTCCAGGGCAACATCAAAACTGGGGCTCTGTGCTTTCTTTCCTTCTGAACAAGTGTGAGTGTTTTCTGCACAAAAGCGATTCTGCGAAGCAATGGGAACACCTCTCCTTCCCAGGCACAGAGAAGGTGCTAGCAGGGAATTCTCTGCCTGCCTTTCCCCAGTGCTCTGCACGCTCTCCAGGGCAACATCAAATGTGGGGTCTGTGCTTTCTTTCCTTCTGAACAAGTGTTAGTGTTTTCTGCACAAAAGCGATTCTGCTAACCAATGGGAACACTTCTCCTTCCCAGGCACAGAGAAGGTGTTAGCAGGGAATTCTCTGCCTGCCTTTCCCCAGTGCTCTGCAAGCTCTCCAGGGCAACATCAAATCTGGGGCTCTGTGATTTCTTTCGTTCTGTACAATTGTTAGTGTTTTCTGCACAAAAGCGATTCTGCGAAGCAATGGGAACACTTCTCCTTCCCAGGCACAGAGAAGGTGCTAGCAGGGAATTCTCTGCCTGCCTTTCCCCAGTGCTCTGCAAGCTCTCCAGGGCAACATCAAATCTGGGGCTCTGTGTTTTCTTTCCTTCTGAACAATTGTTAGTGTTTTCTGCACAAAAGCGATTCTGCGAAGCAATGGGAACACTTCTCCTTCCCAGGCACAGTGAAGGTGCTAGCAGGGAATTCTCTGCGTGCCTTTCCCCAGTGCTCTGCAAGCTCTCCAGGCCAACAGCAAATGTGGGGCTCTTGTGCTTTCTTTCGATCTGAACAAGTGTTAGTGTCCTCTGAACGACGTAAAGCTGATTCCGCGCAACAATAGAAACACTTGTCCTTCCCAGGCACAGAGAAGGTGCTAGCAGGGAATTCTCTGCCTGCCTTTCCCCAGTGCTCTGCAAGCTCTCCAGGGCAACATAAAATGTGGGGCTCTGTGCTTTCTTTCCTTCTGAACAAGTGTTAGTGTTTTCTGCACAAAAGCGATTCTGCGAAGCAATGGGAACACTTGTCCTTCCCAGGCACGGAGAAGGTGCTAGCAGGGAATTCTCTGCCTGCCTTTCCCCAGTGCTCTGCAAGCTCTCCAGGGCAACATCAAATCTGGGGTCTGTGCTTTCTTTCCTTCTGAACAAGTGTGAGTGTTTTCTGCACAAAAGCGATTCTGCGAAGCAATGGGAACACTTCTCCTTCGCAGGCACAGAGAAGGTGCTAGCAGGGAATTCTCTGCCTGCCTTTCCCCAGTGCTCTGCAAGCTCTCCAGGGCAACATAAAATCTGGGGGTCTTGTGCTTTCTTTCGATCTGAACAAGTGTTAGTGTCCTCTGAACGACGTAAAGCTGATTCCGCGCAACAATTTGAACACTTCTCCTTCCCAGGCACAGAGAAGGTGCTAGCAGGGAATTCTCTGCCTGCCTTTCCCCAGTGCTCTGCAAGCTCTCCAGGGCAACAGCAAATGTGGGGCTCTGTGCTTTCTTTCCTTCTGAACAAGTGTGAGTGTTCTGTGCACAAAAGCGATTCTGCGCAACAATGTGAACACTTCTCCTTCCCAGGCACGGAGAAGGTGCTAGCAGGGAATTCTCTGCCTGCCTTTCCCCAGTGCTCTGCAAGCTCTCCAGGGCAACATCAAATCTGGGGCTCTCTGCATTCTTTCCTTCCGAACAAGTGTTAGTGTTCTCTGCAGAAAATCGATTCTGCGCAAGAATGTGAACACTTCTCCTTCCCAGGCACAGAGAAGGTGTTAGCAGGGAATTCTCTGCCTGCCTTTCCCCAGTGCTCTGCAAGCTCTCCAGGCCAACAGCAAATGTGGGGCCCTGTGCTTTCTTTTGCCCTGAACAAGTGTTAGTGTCCTGTGCAGCGACGCAAAAGCGATTCTGCGAAGCAATGGGAACACTTCCCCTACCCAGGCACAGAGAAGGTGCTAGCAGGGAATTCTCTGCCTGCCTTTCCCCAGTGCTCTGCAAGCTCTCCAGGGCAACATGAAATCTGGGGCTCTGTGCTTTCTTTCCTTCTGAACAAGTGTTAGTGTTTTCTGCACAAAAGCGATTCTGCGAAGCAATGGGAACACTTCTCCTTCCCAGGCACAGAGAAGGTGCTAGCAGGGAATTCTCTGCCTGCCTTTCCCCAGTGCTCTGCAAGCTCTCCAGGGCAACAGCAAATGTGGGGCTCTGCGCTTTCCTTCCTTCTGAACAAGTGTGAGTGTTTTCTGCACAAAAGCGATTCTGCGAAGCAATGGGAACACTTCTCCTTCCCAGGCACAGAGAAGGTGCTAGCAGGGAATTCTCTGCCTGCCTTTCCCCAGTGCTCTGCAAGCTCTCCAGGGCAACAGCAAATCTGGGGCTCTGTGTTTTCTTTCCTTCTGAACAAGTGTTAGTGTTTTCTGCACAAAAGCGATTCTGCGAAGCAATGTGAACACTACTCCTTCCCAGGCACAGAGAAGGTGCTAGCAGGGAATTCTCTGCCTGCCTTTCCCCAGTGCTCTGCAAGCTCTCCAGGGCAACATCAAATGTGGGGTCTGTGCTTTCTTTCGTTCTGAACAAGTGTGAGTGTTTTCTGCACAAAAGCGATTCTGCGAAGCAATGGGAACACTTCTCCTTCCCAGGCACAGAGAAGGTGCTAGCAGGGAATTCTCTGCCTGTCTTTCCCCAGTGCTCTGCAAGCTCTCCAGGCCAACAGCAAATGTGGGGCTCTGTGCTTTTTTTCGTTTTGAAGAAGATTTAGTGTTCTCTGCAGAAAATCGATTCTGCGCAACAATTTGAACACTTCTCCTTCCCAGGCACAGAGAAGGTGCTAGCAGGGAATTCTCTGCCTGCCTTTCCCCAGTGCTCTGCAAGCTCTCCAGGGCAACATCAAATCTGGGGTCTGTGCTTTCTTTCCCTCTGAACAAGTGTTAGTGTTTTCTGCACAAAAGCGATTCTGCGAAGCAATGGGAACACTTCTCCTTCCCAGGCACAGAGAAGGTGCTAGCAGGGAATTCTCTGCCTGCCTTTCCCCAGTGCTCTGCAAGCTCTCCCGGCCAACAGCAAATCTGGGGCTCTCTGCTTTCTTTCCTTCTGAACAAGTGTGAGTGTTTTCTGCACAAAAAAGATTCTGCTAACCAATGTGAACACTTCTCCTTCCCAGGCACAGAGAAGGTGCTAGCAGGGAATTCTCTGCCTGCCTTTCCCCAGTGCTCTGCAAGCTCTCCAGGGCAACAGCAAATGTGGGGCTCTGCGCTTTCCTTCCTTCTGAACAAGTGTGAGTGTTTTCTGCACAAAAGCGATTCTGCGAAGCAATGGGAACACTTCTCCTTCCCAGGCACAGAGCAGGTGCTAGCAGGGAATTCTCTGCCTGCCTTTCCCCAGTGCTCTGCAAGCTCTCCAGGCCAACATGAAATCTGGGGCTCTTGTGCTTTCTTTCGATCTGAACAAGTGTTAGTGTCCTCTGAACGACGTAAAGCTGATTCCGCGCAACAATTTGAACACTTCTCCTTCCCAGGCACAGAGAAGGTGCTAGCAGGGAATTCTCTGCCTGCCTTTCCCCAGTGCTCTGCAAGCTCTCCAGGGCAACAGCAAATGTGGGGCTCTGTGCTTTCTTTCCTTCTGAACAAGTGTGAGTGTTCTGTGCACAAAAGCGATTCTGCGCAACAATGTGAACACTTCTCCTTCCCAGGCACGGAGAAGGTGCTAGCAGGGAATTCTCTGCCTGCCTTTCCCCAGTGCTCTGCAAGCTCTCCAGGGCAACATCAAATCTGGGGCTCTCTGCATTCTTTCCTTCCGAACAAGTGTTAGTGTTCTCTGCAGAAAATCGATTCTGCGCAAGAATGTGAACACTTCTCCTTCCCAGGCACAGAGAAGGCGTTAGCAGGGAATTCTCTGCCTGCCTTTCCCCAGTGCTCTGCAAGCTCTCCAGGCCAACAGCAAATGTGGGGCCCTGTGCTTTCTTTTGCCCTGAACAAGTGTTAGTGTCCTGTGCAGCGACGCCAAAGCGATTCTGCGAAGCAATGGGAACACTTCCCCTACCCAGGCACAGAGAAGGTGCTAGCAGGGAATTCTCTGCCTGCCTTTCCCCAGTGCTCTGCAAGCTCTCCAGGGCAACATGAAATCTGGGGCTCTGTGCTTTCTTTCCTTCTGAACAAGTGTTAGTGTTTTCTGCATAAAAGCGATTCTGCGAAGCAATGGGAATACTTCTCCTTCCCAGGCACAGAGAAGGTGCTAGCAGGGAATTCTCTGCCTGCCTTTCCCCAGTGCTCTGCAAGCCCTCCAGGGCAACATCAAAACTGGGGCTCTGTGCTTTCTTTCCTTCTGAACAAGTGTCAGTGTTTTCTGCACAAAAGCGATTCTGCGAAGCAATGGGAACACCTCTCCTTCCCAGGCACAGAGAAGGTGCTAGCAGGGAATTCTCTGCCTGCCTTTCCCCAGTGCTCTGCACGCTCTCCAGGGCAACATCAAATGTGGGGTCTGTGCTTTCTTTCCTTCTGAACAAGTGTTAGTGTTTTCTGCACAAAAGCGATTCTGCTAACCAATGGGAACACTTCTCCTTCCCAGGCACAGAGAAGGTGTTAGCAGGGAATTCTCTGCCTGCCTTTCCCCAGTGCTCTGCAAGCTCTCCAGGGCAACATCAAATCTGGGGCTCTGTGATTTCTTTCGTTCTGTACAATTGTTAGTGATTTCTGCACAAAAGCGATTCTGCGAAGCAATGGGAACACTTCTCCTTCCCAGGCACAGAGAAGGTGCTAGCAGGGAATTCTCTGCCTGCCTTTCCCCAGTGCTCTGCAAGCTCTCCAGGGCAACATCAAATCTGGGGCTCTGTGTTTTCTTTCCTTCTGAACAAGTGTTAGTGTTTTCTGCACAAAAGCGATTCTGCGAAGCAATGGGAACACTTCTCCTTCCCAGGCACAGTGAAGGTGCTAGCAGGGAATTCTCTGCCTGCCTTTCCCCAGTGCTCTGCAAGCTCTGCAGGGCAACAGCAAATGTGGGGCCCTGTGCTTTCTTTTGCCCTGAACAAGTGTTACTGTCCTGTGCAGCGACGCAAAAGCGATTCTGTGAAACAATGGGAACACTTCTCCTTCCCAGGCACAGAGAAGGTGCTAGCAGGGAATTCTCTGCCTGCCTTTCCCCAGTGCTCTGCAAGCTCTCCAGGGCAACATCAAAACTGGGGCTCTGTGCTTTCTTTCCTTCTGAACAAGTGTCAGTGTTTTCTGCACAAAAGCGATTCTGCGAAGCAATGGGAACACTTCTCCTTCCCAGGCACAGAGAAGGTGCTAGCAGGGAATTCTCTGCCTGCCTTTCCCCAGTGCTCTGCAAGCTCTCCAGGGCAACATCAAATCTGGGGATCTCTGCTTTCTTTCCTTCTGAACAAGTGTGAGTGTTTTCTGCACAAAAAAGATTCTGCTAACCAATGTGAACACTTCTCCTTCCCAGGCACAGAGAAGGTGCTAGCAGGGAATTCTCTGCCTGCCTTTCCCCAGTGCTCTGCAAGCTCTCCAGGGCAACAGCAAATGTGGGGCTCTGCGCTTTCCTTCCTTCTGAACAAGTGTGAGTGTTTTCTGCACAAAAGCGATTCTGCGAAGCAATGGGAACACTTCTCCTTCCCAGGCACAGAGAAGGTGCTAGCAGGGAATTCTCTGCCTGCCTTTCCCCAGTGCTCTGCAAGCTCTCCAGGCCAACATCAAATCTGGGGCTCTCTGCTTTCTTTCGTTCTGAACAAGTGTTAGTGTTTTCTGCACAAAAGCGATTCTGCGAAGCAATGTGAACACTACTCCTTCCCAGGCACAGAGAAGGTGCTAGCAGGGAATTCTCTGCCTGCCTTTCCCCAGTGCTCTGCAAGCTCTCCAGGGCAACATAAAATCTGGGGCTCTTGTGCTTTCTTTCGATCTGAACAAGTGTTAGTGTCCTCTGAACGACGTAAAGCTGATTCCGCGCAACAATTTGAACACTTCTCCTTCCCAGGCACAGAGAAGGTGCTAGCAGGGAATTCTCTGCCTGCCTTTCCCCAGTGCTCTGCAAGCTCTCCAGGGCAACAGCAAATGTGGGGCTCTGTGCTTTCTTTCCTTCTGAACAAGTGTTAGTGTTTTCCACACAAAAGCGATTCTGCGCAACAATGTGAACACTTCTCCTTCCCAGGAACGGAGAAGGTGCTAGCAGGGAATTCTCTGCCTGCCTTTCCCCAGTGCTCTGCAAGCTCTCCAGGGCAACATCAAATCTGGGGCTCTCTGCATTCTTTCCTTCCGAACAAGTGTTAGTGTTCTCTGCAGAAAATCGATTCTGCGCAAGAATGTGAACACTTCTCCTTCCCAGGCACAGAGAAGGTGTTAGCAGGGAATTCTCTGCCTGCCTTTCCCCAGTGCTCTGCAAGCTCTCCCGGCCAACAGGAAATCTGGGGCTCTCTGCTTTCTTTCCTTCAGAACAAGTGTGAGTGTTTTCTGCACAAAAGCGATTCTGCGAAGCAATGGGAACACTTCTCCTTCCCAGGCACAGAGAAGGTGCTAGCAGGGAATTCTCTGCCTGCCTTTCCCCAGTGCTCTGCAAGCTCTCCAGGGCAACATGAAATCTGGGGCTCTGTGCTTTCTTTCCTTCTGAACAAGTGTGAGTGTTTTCTGCACAAAAGCGATTCTACGCAACAAAGTGAACACTTCTCCTTCCCAGGCACGGAGAAGGTGCTAGCAGGGAATTCTCTGCCTGCCTTTCCCCAGTGCTCTGCAAGCTCTCCAGGCCAACAGCAAATGTGGGGCCCTGTGCTTTCTTTTGCCCTGAACAAGTGTTACTGTCATGTGCAGCGACGCAAAAGCGATTCTGCGAAGCAATGGGAACACTTCCCCTACCCAGGCACAGAGAAGGTGCTAGCAGGGAATTCTCTGCCTGCCTTTCCCCAGTGCTCTGCAAGCTCTCCAGGGCAACATGAAATCTGGGGCTCTGTGCTTTCTTTCCTTCTGAACAAGTGTTAGTGTTTTCTGCACAAAAGCGATTCTGCGAAGCAATGGGAACACTTCTCCTTCCCAGGCACAGAGAAGGTGCTAGCAGGGAATTCTCTGCCTGCCTTTCCCCAGTGCTCTGCAAGCTCTCCAGGGCAACATCAAAACTGGGGCTCTGTGCTTTCTTTCCTTCTGAACAAGTGTCAGTGTTTTCTGCACAAAAGCGATTCTGCGAAGCAATGGGAACACCTCTCCTTCCCAGGCACAGAGAAGGTGCTAGCAGGGAATTCTCTGCCTGCCTTTCCCCAGTGCTCTGCACACTCTCCAGGGCAACATCAAATGTGGGGTCTGTGCTTTCTTTCCTTCTGAACAAGTGTTAGTGTTTTCTGCACAAAAGCGATTCTGCTAACCAATGGGAACACTTCTCCTTCCCAGGCACAGAGAAGGTGTTAGCAGGGAATTCTCTGCCTGCCTTTCCCCAGTGCTCTGCAAGCTCTCCAGGGCAACATCAAATCTGGGGCTCTGTGATTTCTTTCGTTCTGTACAATTGTTAGTGATTTCTGCACAAAAGCGATTCTGCGAAGCAATGGGAACACTTCTCCTTCCCAGGCACAGAGAAGGTGCTAGCAGGGAATTCTCTGCCTGCCTTTCCCCAGTGCTCTGCAAGCTCTCCAGGGCAACATCAAATCTGGGGCTCTGTGTTTTCTTTCCTTCTGAACAAGTGTTAGTGTTTTCTGCACAAAAGCGATTCTGCGAAGCAATGGGAACACTTCTCCTTCCCAGGCACAGTGAAGGTGCTAGCAGGGAATTCTCTGCGTGCCTTTCCCCAGTGCTCTGCAAGCTCTCCAGGCCAACAGCAAATGTGGGGCTCTTGTGCTTTCTTTCGATCTGAAAAAGTGTTAGTGTCCTCTGAACGACGTAAAGCTGATTCCGCGCAACAATGGGAACACTTCTCCTTCCCAGGCACAGAGAAGGTGCTAGCAGGGAATTCTCTGCCTGCCTTTCCCCAGTGCTCTGCAAGCTCTCCAGGGCAACATCAAATCTGGGGCTCTGTGCTTTCTTTCCTTCTGAACAAGTGTTAGTGTTTTCTGCACAAAAGCGATTCTGCGAAGCAATGGGAACACTTCTCCTTCCCAGGCACGGAGAAGGTGCTAGCAGGGAATTCTCTGCCTGCCTTTCCCCAGTGCTCTGCAAGCTCTCCAGGGCAACAGCAAATGTGGGGCTCTGCGCTTTCCTTCCTTCTGAACAAGTGTGAGTGTTTTCTGCACAAAAGCGATTCTGCGAAGCAATGGGAACACTTCTCCTTCCCAGGCACAGAGAAGGTGCTAGCAGGGAATTCTCTGCCTGCCTTTCCCCAGTGCTCTGCAAGCTCTCCAGGGCAACAGCAAATGTGGGGCCCTGTGATTTCTTTCGTTCTGAACAAGTGTTAGTGCCCTGTGCAGCGACGCAAAAGCGATTCTGTGAAACAATGGGAACACTTCTCCTTCCCAGGCACAGAGAAGGTGCTAGCAGGGAATTCTCTGCCTGCCTTTCCCCAGTGCTCTGCAAGCTCTCCAGGGCAACAGCAAATGTGGGGCTCTGTGCTTTTTTTCGTTCTGAAGAAGATTTAGTGTTCTCTGCAGAAAATCGATTCTGCGCAACAATTTGAACACTTCTCCTTCCCAGGCACAGAGAAGGTGCTAGCAGGGAATTCTCGGCCTGCCTTTCCCCAGTGCTCTGCAAGCTCTCCCGTCGAACAGCAAATCTGGGGCTCTCTGCTTTCTTTCCTTCTGAACAAGTGTTAGTGTTTTCCACACAAAAGCGATTCTGCGCAACAATGTGAACACTTCTCCTTCCCAGGCACAGAGAAGGTGCTAGCAGGGAATTCTCTGCCTGCCTTTCCCCAGTGCTCTGCAAGCTCTCCAGGCCAACATAAAATCTGGGGCTCTTTGCTTTCTTTTGCCCTGAACAAGTGTTAGTGTTCTCTGCACAAAATCGATTCTGCGCAACAATGTGAACACTTCTCCTTCCCAGGCACAGAGAAGGTGCTAGCAGGGAATTCTCTGCCTGCCTTTCCCCAGTGCTCTGCAAGCTCTCCCGGCCAACAGGAAATCTGGGGCTCTCTGCTTTCTTTCGTTCTGAACAAGTGTGAGTGTTTTCTGCACAAAAGCGATTCTGCGAAGCAATGGGAACACTTCTCCTTCCCAGGCACAGAGAAGGTGCTAGCAGGGAATTCTCTGCCTGTCTTTCCCCAGTGCTCTGCAAGCTCTCCAGGCCAACAGCAAATGTGGGGCTCTGTGCTTTTTTTCGTTCTGAAGAAGATTTAGTGTTCTCTGCAGAAAATCGATTCTGCGCAACAATTTGAACACTTCTCCTTCCCAGGCACAGAGAAGGTGCTAGCAGGGAATTCTCTGCCTGCCTTTCCCCAGTGCTCTGCAAGCTCTCCAGGGCAACATCAAATGTGGGGTCTGTGCTTTCTTTCGTTCTGAACAAGTGTGAGTGTTTTCTGCACAAAAGCGATTCTGCGAAGCAATGGGAACACTTCTCCTTCCCAGGCACAGAGAAGGTGCTAGCAGGGAATTCTCTGCCTGCCTTTCCCCAGTGCTCTGCAAGCTCTCCCGGCCAACAGCAAATCTGGGGCTCTCTGCTTTCTTTCCTTCTGAACAAGTGTTAGTGTTTTCCACACAAAAGCGATTCTGCGCAACAATGTGAACACTTCTCCTTCCCAGGTACAGAGCAGGTGCTAGCAGGGAATTCTCTGCCTGCCTTTCCCCAGTGCTCTGCAAGCTCTCCAGGCCAACATCAAATCTGGGGCTCTGTGCTTTCTTTCCTTCTGAACAAGTGTTAGTGTTTTCTGCACAAAAGCGATTCTGCGAAGCAATGGGAACACTTCTCCTTCCCAGGCACAGAGAAGGTGCTAGCAGGGAATTCTCTGCCTGCCTTTCCCCAGTGCTCTGCAAGCTCTCCAGGGCAACATCAAATCTGGGGCTCTGTGCTTTCTTTCCTTCTGAACAAGTGTGAGTGTTTTCTGCACAAAAGCGATTCTACGCAACAAAGTGAACACTTCTCCTTCCCAGGCACGGAGAAGGTGCTAGCAGGGAATTCTCTGCCTGCCTTTCCCCAGTGCTCTGCAAGCTCTCCAGGGCAACAGCAAATGTGGGGCCCTGTGCTTTCTTTTGCCCTGAACAAGTGTTAGTGTCCTGTGCAGCGACGCAAAAGCGATTCTGTGAAACAATGGGAACACTTCTCCTTCCCAGGCACAGAGAAGGTGCTAGCAGGGAATTCTCTGCCTGCCTTTCCCCAGTGCTCTGCAAGCTCTCCAGGGCAACATAAAATGTGGGGTCTGTGCTTTCTTTTGTTCTGAACAAGTGTGAGTGTTTTCTGCACAAAAGCGATTCTGCGAAGCAATGGGAACACTTCTCCTTCCCAGGCACAGAGAAGGTGCTAGCAGGGAATTCTCTGCCTGCCTTTCCCCAGTGCTCTGCAAGCTCTCCAGGGCAACAGCAAATGTGGGGCCCTGTGATTTCTTTCGTTCTGAACAAGTGTTAGTGCCCTGTGCAGCGACGCAAAAGCGATTCTGTGAAACAATGGGAACACTTCCCCTTCCCAGGCACAGAGAAGGTGCTAGCAGGGAATTCTCTGCCTGCCTTTCCCCAGTGCTCTGCAAGCTCTCCAGGGCAACAGCAAATGTGGGGCTCTGTGCTTTTTTTCGTTCTGAAGAAGATTTAGTGTTCTCTGCAGAAAATCGATTCTGCGCAACAATTTGAACACTTCTCCTTCCCAGGCACAGAGAAGGTGCTAGCAGGGAATTCTCTGCCTGCCTTTCCCCAGTGCTCTGCAAGCTCTCCCGGCGAACAGCAAATCTGGGGCTCTCTGCTTTCTTTCCTTCTGAACAAGTGTTAGTGTTTTCCACACAAAAGCGATTCTGCGCAACAATGTGAACACTTCTCCTTCCCAGGCACAGAGAAGGTGCTAGCAGGGAATTCTCTGCCTGCCTTTCCCCAGTGCTCTGCAAGCTCTCCAGGGCAACATAAAATCTGGGGCTCTTTGCTTTCTTTTGCCCTGAACAAGTGTTAGTGTTCTCTGCACAAAATCGATTCTGCGCAACAATGTGAACACTTCTCCTTCCCAGGCACAGAGAAGGTGCTAGCAGGGAATTCTCTGCCTGCCTTTCCCCAGTGCTCTGCAAGCTCTCCAGGCCAACAGCAAATGTGGGGCTCTGTGCTTTGTTTCCTTCTGAACAAGTGTGAGTGTTTTCTGCACAAAAGCGTTTCTACGCAACAAAGTGAACACTTCTCCTTCCCAGGCACGGAGAAGGTGCTAGCAGGGAATTCTCTGCCTGCCTT
>JASWHU010000768.1:0-26105 GCA_030819815.1 Strix occidentalis | reverse complement strand
AAGGAGATGAGGAAGAGAGAGGAGAGAAAGAGAGAGGAGGAAGAGCGAGGAAGAGGAGAGAGGAGGAAGAGAAAGGAGGAAGAGAGAGAAGGAAGAGAGAGGAGGAAGAGAGAGGAGGAGGAGAGAGGAGGAAGTGAGAGAAGGAAGAGAGAGGAGGAGAGAGAAGGAAGAGGAGAGAGGAGGAGGAGAGAGAAGGAAGAGAGAGGAGGAAGAGAGAGGAGGAAGAGAGAGGAAGAGCAGAGAGGAGGAGAGAGAGGAGGAAGAGAGAGGAGGAAGAGAGAGGAGGAAGAGAGAGGGAATAGGAGAGGAGGGTAGGAGAGAGGAGGAAGAGAGAGGAGGAATAGAGAGAGGAGGAGAGAGAGGAAGAGGAGAGAGGAGGAGATGAGGAGGAACAGAGAGGAGGAAGAGAGGGGAGGAAGACAGAGGAGGAAAGGAGACGAGGAAGAGAGAGGAAGAAGAGAGAGGGAGAGCGAGAGAGGAGGAAGAGAAAGGAGGAAGAGAGAGGAGGAAGAGAGAGGAGGAAGAGAGAGGAAGAGGAGAGAGGAGGAAGAGAGTGGAGGAAGAGAGAGGAAGAAGAGAGAGGAAGATGAGAGAGGAGGAAGAGAGAGGAGGAAGAGAGAGGAGGAAGAGAGAGGAGAAGAGAGAGGAGGAAGAGAGAGGAGGAAGAGAGAGGAGGAAGAGAGAGGAGGAAGAGAGAGGAAGAGGAGAGAGGAGGAACAGAGAGGAGGAAGAGAGAGGAGGAAGACAGGGGAGAAGAGAGTGGAGGAAGAGAGGGGAAGAGGAGAGAGGAGGAAGAGAGAGGAAGAGGAGAGAGGAGAAGGAGAGAGGAGGAAGAGAAAGGAGGAAGAGAGAGGAGGAAGAGAGAGGAGGAAGAGAGAGGAAGAGAGAGAGGAGGAGGAGAGAGGAGGAAGAGAAAGGAGGAAGAGAGAGCAGGAAGAGAGAGGAAGAAGGAGAGAGGAGGAAGAGAGAGGAGGAAGAGAGAGGAAGAGGAGAGAGGGAGGAAGAGAGAGGAGGAAGAGAGACGAGGAAGAGAGAGGAGGAAGAGGGAGGAAGAGGTGACAGGAGGAGAGAGGTGGAAGAGAGAGGAGGAAGAGAGAGGAGGATGAGAGAGGAAGAGGAGAAAGGAGGAAGAGAGAAGAGGAAGAGAGAGGAGGAAGAGAGAGGAGGAAGAGAGAGGAGGAAGAGAGAGGAGGAAGAGAGAGGAGGAAGAGAGAGGAGGGAAGAGAGAGAAGAGGAGAGAGGAGGAACAGAGAGGAGGAAGAGAGAGGAGGAAGACAGGGGAGGAAGAGAGTGGAGGAAGAGAGGGGAAGAGGAGAGAGGAGAAGGAGAGAGGAGGAAGAGAAAGGAGGAAGAGAGAGGAGAAGAGAGAGGAGGAAGAGAGAGGAAGAGGAGAGAGGAGGAGGAGAGAGGAGGAAGAGAAAGGAGGAAGAGAGAGCAGGAAGAGAGAGGAAGAAGAGAGAGGAGGAAGAGAGAGGAGGAAGAGAGAGGAAGAGGAGAGAGGAGGAAGAGAGAGGAGGAAGAGAGACGAGGGAAGAGAGAGGAGGAAGAGGGAGGAAGAGGTGACAGGAGGAGAGAGGTGGAAGAGAGAGGAGGAAGAGCGAGGAAGAGGAGAGAGGAGGAGAGATGAGGAAGAGAGAGGAGGAAGAGAGAGGAGGATGATTGAGGAGGAAGAGAGAGGAAGAAAAGAGAGGAAGAGGGGAACGGAGGATAAGAGAGGAGGAAGAGAGAGGAAGAAGAGAGGAAGAGGAGAGAGGAAGAGCAGAGAGGAGGAGGAGAGAGGAGGAAGAGAGAGGAAGAAGAGAGAGGAAGAGGAGAGAGGAGAAGGAGAGAGGAGGAAGAGAGAGGAGCAAGAGAGAGGAAGAGCAGAGAGGAGGAGGAGAGAGGAGGAAGAGAGAGGAAGAAGAAAGAGGAGGAAGAGAGAGGAGGAGGAGAAAGGATGAAGAGAGATGAGGAAGAGAGAGGAGGAAGAGAGAGGAGGAAGAGCGAGGAGAAGAGAGAGAGGAGGGGAGAGGAGGAAGAGAGAGGAGGGAAGAGAGAGGAGGAAGATTGAGGAGGAAGAGAGAGGCGGAAGAGAGAGCAGGAAGAGAGATGAAGAGGATGAGAGGAGGAGCGAGGAGGAAGAGAGAGGAGGAAGAGAGGAAGAAAAGAGAGGAAGAGGAGATAGGAGGAAGAGAGAGGAGGATGAGAGAGGAAGAAGAGAGGAGGACGAGGGAGGAGGAAGAGAGAGGCGAAAGAGAGAGAAGGAAGGGAGAGGAGGAAGAGAGAGGAGGAAGAGAGAGGAAGAGGGGAGAGGAGGAGAGAGGAGGAAGAGAGAGGAGGAAGAGAGAGGAAGAGGAGACAGGAGGAGGATTGAGGAAGAAGAGAGAATAGGAAGAGAGAGGAGGAAGAGAGAGGAGGAGAGAGGAGGAAGAGAGAGGAGGAAGAGAGAGGAGGAGAGAGAGGAGGAAGAGAGTGGAGGAAGAGATTGGAGGAAGAGAGAGGAAGAAGAGAGAAGAGGAATAGATAGGAGGAAGAGGAGGGTGAAGGAGAGAGGAGGAAGAGAGAGGAGGAAGAGAGAGGAGGAAGAGAGAGGAGGAAGAGAGAGGAAGAGGGGAGAGGAGGAATAGAGAGGAGGAAGAGAGAGGAGGAAGAGAGAGGAAGAAGAGAGTGGAGGAAGAGAGAGGAGGAGGAAAGAGGAGGAAGAGAGAGGAGGAAGAGAGAGGAGGAAGAGCGAGGAGGAAGAGAGAGGAGGAAGAAGGAGGAAGAAGAGAGAGGAAGAGGAGAGAGGAGGAAGAGAGAGGAGGAAGAGAGAGGAGGAAGAGAGAGGAAGAGCAGAGAGGAGGAGGAGAGAGGAGGAAGAGAGAGGAGGAAGGGAGAGGAGGAAGAGAGAGGAGGAAGAGAGAGGAAGAGGAGAGAGGAGGAGAGAGGAGGAAGAGAGAGGAGGAAGAGAGAGGAGGAAGAGAGATGATGAAGGGAGATGAGGAAGAGAGAGGAGAAAGAGAGAGGAGGAAGAGCGAGGAAGAGGAGAGAGGAGGAGAGAGGAGAAAGAGAGGAAGAAGAGAGAGGAAGAGGAGAGAGGAGGAAGAGAAAGGAGAAAGAGAGAGAAGGAAGAGAGAGGAGGAAGAGAGTGGAAGAGGAGAGAGGAGGAGGAGAGAGAAGGAAGAGAGAGGAGGAAGAGAGAGGAGGAAGAGAGAGGAAGAGCAGAGAGGAGGAGAGAGGAGGAAGAGAGAGGAGGAAGAGAGAGGAGGAAGAGAGAGGAAGAGGAGAGAGGAGGAGGAGAGAGAAGGAAGAGAGAGGAGGAAGAGAGAGGAGGAAGAAAGAGGAGGAAGAGAGAGGAGGACGAGAGATGATGAAGGGAGATGAGGAAGAGAGAGGAGAAAGAGAGAGGAGGAAGAGCGAGGAAGAGGAGAGAGGAGGAAGAGAAAGGAGGAAGAGAGAGAAGGAAGAGAGAGGAGGAAGAGAGAGGAGGAAGAGAGAGGAATAGGAGAGAGGGTAGGAGAGAGGAGGAAGAGAGAGGAGGTATAGAGAGGAGGAAGAGAGAGGAAGAGGAGAGAGGAGGAGAGAGGAGGAACAGAGAGGAGGAAGAGAGGGGAGGAAGACAGAGGAGGAAAGGAGACGAGGAAGAGAGAGGAAGAAGAGAGAGGAAGAGGAGAGAGGAGGAAGAGAAAGGAGGAAGAGAGAGTAGGAAGAGAGAGGAGGAAGAGAGAGGAAGAGGAGAGAGGAGGAAGAGAGTGGAGGAAGAGAGAGGAAGAAGAGAGAGGAAGATGAGAGAGGAGGAAGAGAGAGGAGGAAGAGAGAGGAGGAAGAGAGAGGAGGAAGAGAGAGGAGGAAGAGAGAGGAGGAAGAGAGAGGAGGAAGAGAGAGGAAGAGGAGAGAGGAGGAACAGAGAGGAGGAAGAGAGAGGAGGAAGACAGGGGAGGAAGAGAGTGGAGGAAGAGAGGGGAAGAGGAGAGAGGAGGAAGAGAGAGGAAGAGGAGAGAGGAGAAGGAGAGAGGAGGAAGAGAAAGGAGGAAGAGAGAGGAGGAAGAGAGAGGAGGAAGAGAGAGGAAGAGGAGAGAGGAGGAGGAGAGAGGAGGAAGAGAAAGGAGGAAGAGAGAGCAGGAAGAGAGAGGAAGAAGAGAGAGGAGGAAGAGAGAGGAGGAAGAGAGAGGAAGAGGAGAGAGGAGGAAGAGAGAGGAGGAAGAGAGACGAGGAAGAGAGAGGAGGAAGAGGGAGGAAGAGGTGACAGGAGGAGAGAGGTGGAAGAGAGAGGAGGAAGAGAGAGGAGGATGAGAGAGGAAGAGGAGAAAGGAGGAAGAGAGAAGAGGAAGAGAGAGGAGGAAGAGAGAGGAGGAAGAGAGAGGAGGAAGAGAGAGGAGGAAGAGAGAGGAGGAAGAGAGAGGAGGAAGAGAGAGGAAGAGGAGAGAGGAGGAACAGAGAGGAGGAAGAGAGAGGAGGAAGACAGGGGAGGAAGAGAGTGGAGGAAGAGAGGGGAAGAGGAGAGAGGAGAAGGAGAGAGGAGGAAGAGAAAGGAGGAAGAGAGAGGAGGAAGAGAGAGGAGGAAGAGAGAGGAAGAGGAGAGAGGAGGAGGAGAGAGGAGGAAGAGAAAGGAGGAAGAGAGAGCAGGAAGAGAGAGGAAGAAGAGAGAGGAGGAAGAGAGAGGAGGAAGAGAGAGGAAGAGGAGAGAGGAGGAAGAGAGAGGAGGAAGAGAGACGAGGAAGAGAGAGGAGGAAGAGGGAGGAAGAGGTGACAGGAGGAGAGAGGTGGAAGAGAGAGGAGGAAGAGCGAGGAAGAGGAGAGAGGAGGAGAGATGAGGAAGAGAGAGGAGGAAGAGAGAGGAGGATGATTGAGGAGGAAGAGAGAGGAAGAAAAGAGAGGAAGAGGGGAACGGAGGATAAGAGAGGAGGAAGAGAGAGGAAGAAGAGAGAGGAAGAGGAGAGAGGAAGAGCAGAGAGGAGGAGGAGAGAGGAGGAAGAGAGAGGAAGAAGAGAGAGGAAGAGGAGAGAGGAGGAAGAGAGAGGAGGAAGAGAGAGGAGCAAGAGAGAGGAAGAGCAGAGAGGAGGAGGAGAGAGGAGGAAGAGAGAGGAAGAAGAAAGAGGAGGAAGAGAGAGGAGGAGGAGAAAGGATGAAGAGAGATGAGGAAGAGAGAGGAGGAAGAGAGAGGAGGAAGAGCGAGGAAGAGGAGAGAGGAGGGGAGAGGAGGAAGAGAGAGGAGGAAGAGAGAGGAGGAAGATTGAGGAGGAAGAGAGAGGCGGAAGAGAGAGCAGGAAGAGAGATGAAGAGGAGAGAGGAGGAGCGAGGAGGAAGAGAGAGGAGGAAGAGAGGAAGAAAAGAGAGGAAGAGGAGATAGGAGGAAGAGAGAGGAGGATGAGAGAGGAAGAAGAGAGGAGGACGAGGGAGGAGGAAGAGAGAGGCGAAAGAGAGAGAAGGAAGGGAGAGGAGGAAGAGAGAGGAGGAAGAGAGAGGAAGAGGAGAGAGGAGGAGAGAGGAGGAAGAGAGAGGAGGAAGAGAGAGGAAGAGGAGACAGGAGGAGGATTGAGGAAGAAGAGAGAATAGGAAGAGAGAGGAGGAAGAGAGAGGAGGAGAGAGGAGGAAGAGAGAGGAGGAAGAGAGAGGAGGAGAGAGAGGAGGAAGAGAGTGGAGGAAGAGATTGGAGGAAGAGAGAGGAAGAAGAGAGAAGAGGAATAGATAGGAGGAAGAGGAGGGTGAAGGAGAGAGGAGGAAGAGAGAGGAGGAAGAGAGAGGAGGAAGGGAGAGGAGGAAGAGAGAGGAAGAGGGGAGAGGAGGAATAGAGAGGAGGAAGAGAGAGGAGGAAGAGAGAGGAAGAAGAGAGTGGAGGAAGAGAGAGGAGGAGGAAAGAGGAGGAAGAGAGAGGAGGAAGAGAGAGGAGGAAGAGCGAGGAGGAAGAGAGAGGAGGAAGAAGGAGGAAGAAGAGAGAGGAAGAGGAGAGAGGAGGAAGAGAGAGGAGGAAGAGAGAGGAGGAAGAGAGAGGAAGAGCAGAGAGGAGGAGGAGAGAGGAGGAAGAGAGAGGAGGAAGGGAGAGGAGGAAGAGAGAGGAGGAAGAGAGAGGAAGAGGAGAGAGGAGGAGAGAGGAGGAAGAGAGAGGAGGAAGAGAGAGGAGGAAGAGAGATGATGAAGGGAGATGAGGAAGAGAGAGGAGAAAGAGAGAGGAGGAAGAGCGAGGAAGAGGAGAGAGGAGGAGAGAGGAGAAAGAGAGGAAGAAGAGAGAGGAAGAGGAGAGAGGAGGAAGAGAAAGGAGAAAGAGAGAGAAGGAAGAGAGAGGAGGAAGAGAGTGGAAGAGGAGAGAGGAGGAGGAGAGAGAAGGAAGAGAGAGGAGGAAGAGAGAGGAGGAAGAGAGAGGAAGAGCAGAGAGGAGGAGAGAGGAGGAAGAGAGAGGAGGAAGAGAGAGGAGGAAGAGAGAGGAAGAGGAGAGAGGAGGAGGAGAGAGAAGGAAGAGAGAGGAGGAAGAGAGAGGAGGAAGAAAGAGGAGGAAGAGAGAGGAGGACGAGAGATGATGAAGGGAGATGAGGAAGAGAGAGGAGAAAGAGAGAGGAGGAAGAGCGAGGAAGAGGAGAGAGGAGGAAGAGAAAGGAGGAAGAGAGAGAAGGAAGAGAGAGGAGGAAGAGAGAGGAGGAGGAGAGAGGAGGAAGTGAGAGAAGGAAGAGAGAGGAGGAAGAGAGAGGAAGAGGAGAGAGGAGGAGGAGAGAGAAGGAAGAGAGAGGAGGAAGAGAGAGGAGGAAGAGAGAGGAAGAGCAGAGAGGAGGAGAGAGGAGGAAGAGAGAGGAGGAAGAGAGAGGAGGAAGAGGGAGGAATAGGAGAGAGGGTAGGAGAGAGGAGGAAGAGAGAGGAGGAATAGAGAGGAGGAAGAGAGAGGAAGAGGAGAGAGGAGGAGAGAGGAGGAACAGAGAGGAGGAAGAGAGGGGAGGAAGACAGAGGAGGAATGGAGACGAGGAAGAGAGAGGAAGAAAAGAGAGGAAGAGGAGAGAGGAGGAAGAGAAAGGAGGAAGAGAGAGGAGGAAGAGAGAGGAGGAAGAGAGAGGAAGAGGAGAGAGGAGGAAGAGAGTGGAGGAAGAGAGAGGAAGAAGAGAGAGGAAGATGAGAGAGGAGGAAGAGAGAGGAGGAAGAGAGAGGAGGAAGAGAGATGAGGAAGAGAGAGGAGGAAGAGAGAGGAGGAAGAGAGAGGAGGAAGAGAGAGGAGGAAGAGAGAGGAAGAGGAGAGAGGAGGAACAGAGAGGAGGAAGAGAGAGGAGGAAGACAGGGGAGGAAGAGAGTGGAGGAAGAGAGGGGAAGAGGAGAGAGGAGGAAGAGAGAGGAAGAGGAGAGAGGAGAAGGAGAGAGGAGGAAGAGAAAGGAGGAAGAGAGAGGAGGAAGAGAGAGGAGGAAGAGAGAGGAAGAGGAGAGAGGAGGAGGAGAGAGGAGGAAGAGAAAGGAGGAAGAGGTGCAGGAAGAGAGAGGAAGAAGAGAGAGGAGGAAGAGAGAGGAGGAAGAGAGAGGAAGAGGAGAGAGGAGGAAGAGAGAGGAGGAAGAGAGACGAGGAAGAGAGAGGAGGAAGAGGGAGGAAGAGGTGACAGGAGGAGAGAGGTGGAAGAGAGAGGAGGAAGAGAGAGGAGGAAGAGAGAGGAAGAGGAGAAAGGAGGAAGAGAGAAGAGGAAGAGAGAGGAGGAAGAGAGAGGAAGAAGAGAGAGGAAGAATAGAGAGGAGGAAGTGGGAGGAGAAAGAGAGAGGAGGAAGAGAGTGGAAGAGCAGAGAGGAGGAGGAAAGAGGAGGAAGAGAGAGGAGGAAGATAGAGGAGGAAGAGAGAGGAGGAAGAGAGAGGAAGAGGAGAGAGGAGGAGAGAGGAGTAAGAGAGAGGAGGAAGAGAGAGGAGGAACAGAGAGGAGGAAGAGAGAGGAAGAGGAGAGAGGAGGAGAGAGGAGGAAGTGGGAGGAGAAAGAGAGAGGAGGAAGAGAGAGGAAGAAGAGAGAGGAAGAAGAGAGAGGAAGAGGAGAGAGGAGCAAGAGAGAGGAGGAATAGAGAGGAGGAAGAGAGAGGAAGAGCAGAGAGAAGGAGGAGAGAGGAGGAAGAGAGAGGAGGAAGAGAGAGGCGGAAGAGCGAGGAGGAAGAGAGAGGAGCAATAGAGAAGAAGAGGAGAGAGGAGGAAGAGAGAGGAGGAAGAGAGAGGAGGAAGAGAGAGGAGGAGAGATAAGGAAGAGAGAGGAGGAGGAGAGAGGATGAAGAGAGATGAGGAAGAGAGAGGAGGAAGAGAGAGGAAGAGGAGAGAGGAGGAGGAGAGAGAAGGAAGAGAGAGGATGAAGAGAGAGGAGGAATAGAGAGGAGTAAGAGAGAGGAAGAGGAGAAAGTAGGAAGTGAGAGGAGGGAGAGAGAGGAGGAAGATAGAGGAAGAGGAGCGAGGAGGAAGTAGAGAGGAGGAAGAGAGAGAAGGAAGAGAGAGTAAGAGGAGACAGGAGGAGGATTGATGAAGAAGAGAGAGGAGGAAGAGAGAGGAGAAAGAGTGAGGAGGAGAGAGGAGGAAGAGAGAGGAGGAAGAGAGAGAAGGAGAGAGAGGAGGAAGAGAGAGGAGGAAGAGATTGGAGGAAGAGAGAGGAGGAAGAGAAAAGAGGAATAGGTAGGAGGAATAAGAGAGGAAAGGAGAGAGGAGGAAGAGAGAGGAGGAAGAGAGAGGAGGAAAAGAGAGGAGGAAGTGAGAGGAGGAGGAGAGAGGATGAAGAGAGATGAGGAAGAGAGAGGAGGAAGAGAGAGGAGGAAGAGCGAGGAAGAGGAGAGAGGAGGAGAGATGAGGAAGAGAGAGGAGGAAGAGAGAGGAGGAAGATTGAGGAGGAAGAGAGAGGAAGAAAAGAGAGGAAGAGGAGAACGGAGGATAAGAGAGGAGGAAGAGAGAGGAAGAAGAGAGAGGAAGAGGAGAGAGGAAGTGCAGAGAGGAGGAGGAGAGAGGAGGAAGAGAGAGGAAGAAGAGAGAGGAAGAGGAGAGAGGAGGAAGAGACAGGAGGAAGAGAGAGGAGCAAGAGAGAGGAAGAGCAGAGAGGAGGAGGAGAGAGGAGGAAGAGAGAGGAAGAAGAAAGAGGAGGAAGAGAGAGGAGGAAGAGAGAGGAAGAGGAGAGAGGAGGAAGAGAGAGGAGGAAGAGAGACGAGGAAGAGAGAGGAGGTAGAGGGAGGAGGAAGAGAGAGGAAGAGGAGAGAGGAGGAGAGAGGAGTAAGAGAGAGGAGGAAGAGAGAGGAGGAACAGAGAGGAGGAAGAGAGAGGAAGAGGAGAGAGGAGGAGAGAGGAGGAAGTGGAAGGAGAAAGAGAGAGGAGGAAGAGAGAGGAAGAAGAGAGAGGAAGAAGAGAGAGGAAGAGGAGAGAGGAGCAAGAGAGAGGAGGAATAGAGAGGAGGAAGAGAGAGGAAAAAGAGAGAGGAAGAGGAGAGAGGAGGAAGTGGGAGGAGAAAGAGAGAGTAGGAAGAGAGAGGAAGAGCAGAGAGAAGGAGGAGAGAGGAGGAAGAGAGAGGAGGAAGAGAGAGCAGGAAGAGAGATGAAGAGGAGAGAGGAGGAGCGAGGAGGAAGAGAGAGGAGGAAGAGTGAAGAAGGAGAGAGAGGAGGAAGAGAGAGGAGGAAGAGAGAGGAGGAAGAGAGAGGAGGAGAGATGAGGAAGAGAGAGGAGGAGGAGAGAGGATGAAGAGAGATGAGGAAGAGAGAGGAGAAAGAGAGAGGAAGAGGAGAGAGGAGGAGGAGAGAGAAGGAAGAGAGAGGAGGAAGAGAGAGGAGGAAGAAAGAGGAGGAAGAGAGAGGAGGACGAGAGATGATGAAGAGGAGAGAGGAGGAGAGAGGAGGAACAGAGAGGAGGAAGAGAGAGTAGGAAGACAGAGGAGGAATGGAGACGAGGAAGAGAGAGGAAGAAGAGAGAGGAAGAGGAGAGAGGAGGAAGAGAAAGGAGGAAGAGAGAGAAGGAAGAGAGAGGAGGAAGAGAGAGGAAGAGGAGAGAGGAGGAATGGAGACGAGGAAGAGAGAGGAAGAAGAGAGAGGAAGAGGAGAGAGGAAGAAGAGAGAGGAGGAAGAGAAAGGAGGAAGAGAGAGGAGGAAGAGAGAGGAGGAAGAGAGAGGAAGAGGAGAGAGGAGGAAGAGAGTGGAGGAAGAGAGAGGAAGAAGAGAGAGGAAGATGAGAGAGGAGGAAGAGAGAGGAGGAAGAGAGAGGAAGAAGAGAGAGGAAGAGGAGAGAGGAGGAAGAGAGAGGAGGAAGAGAGAGGAGCAAGAGAGAGGAAGAGCAGAGAGGAGGAGGAGAGAGGAGGAAGAGAGAGGAAGAAGAAAGAGGAGGAAGAGAGAGGAGGAGGAGAAAGGATGAAGAGAGATGAGGAAGAGAGAGGAGGAAGAGAGAGGAGGAAGAGCGAGGAAGAGGAGAGAGGAGGGGAGAGGAGGAAGAGAGAGGAGGAAGAGAGAGGAGGAAGATTGAGGAGGAAGAGAGAGGCGGAAGAGAGAGCAGGAAGAGAGATGAAGAGGAGAGAGGAGGAGCGAGGAGGAAGAGAGAGGAGGAAGAGAGGAAGAAAAGAGAGGAAGAGGAGATAGGAGGAAGAGAGAGGAGGATGAGAGAGGAAGAAGAGAGGAGGACGAGGGAGGAGGAAGAGAGAGGCGAAAGAGAGAGAAGGAAGGGAGAGGAGGAAGAGAGAGGAGGAAGAGAGAGGAAGAGGAGAGAGGAGGAGAGAGGAGGAAGAGAGAGGAGGAAGAGAGAGGAAGAGGAGACAGGAGGAGGATTGAGGAAGAAGAGAGAATAGGAAGAGAGAGGAGGAAGAGAGAGGAGGAGAGAGGAGGAAGAGAGAGGAGGAAGAGAGAGGAGGAGAGAGAGGAGGAAGAGAGTGGAGGAAGAGATTGGAGGAAGAGAGAGGAAGAAGAGAGAAGAGGAATAGATAGGAGGAAGAGGAGGGTGAAGGAGAGAGGAGGAAGAGAGAGGAGGAAGAGAGAGGAGGAAGGGAGAGGAGGAAGAGAGAGGAAGAGGGGAGAGGAGGAATAGAGAGGAGGAAGAGAGAGGAGGAAGAGAGAGGAAGAAGAGAGTGGAGGAAGAGAGAGGAGGAGGAAAGAGGAGGAAGAGAGAGGAGGAAGAGAGAGGAGGAAGAGCGAGGAGGAAGAGAGAGGAGGAAGAAGGAGGAAGAAGAGAGAGGAAGAGGAGAGAGGAGGAAGAGAGAGGAGGAAGAGAGAGGAGGAAGAGAGAGGAAGAGCAGAGAGGAGGAGGAGAGAGGAGGAAGAGAGAGGAGGAAGGGAGAGGAGGAAGAGAGAGGAGGAAGAGAGAGGAAGAGGAGAGAGGAGGAGAGAGGAGGAAGAGAGAGGAGGAAGAGAGAGGAGGAAGAGAGATGATGAAGGGAGATGAGGAAGAGAGAGGAGAAAGAGAGAGGAGGAAGAGCGAGGAAGAGGAGAGAGGAGGAGAGAGGAGAAAGAGAGGAAGAAGAGAGAGGAAGAGGAGAGAGGAGGAAGAGAAAGGAGAAAGAGAGAGAAGGAAGAGAGAGGAGGAAGAGAGTGGAAGAGGAGAGAGGAGGAGGAGAGAGAAGGAAGAGAGAGGAGGAAGAGAGAGGAGGAAGAGAGAGGAAGAGCAGAGAGGAGGAGAGAGGAGGAAGAGAGAGGAGGAAGAGAGAGGAGGAAGAGAGAGGAAGAGGAGAGAGGAGGAGGAGAGAGAAGGAAGAGAGAGGAGGAAGAGAGAGGAGGAAGAAAGAGGAGGAAGAGAGAGGAGGACGAGAGATGATGAAGGGAGATGAGGAAGAGAGAGGAGAAAGAGAGAGGAGGAAGAGCGAGGAAGAGGAGAGAGGAGGAAGAGAAAGGAGGAAGAGAGAGAAGGAAGAGAGAGGAGGAAGAGAGAGGAGGAGGAGAGAGGAGGAAGTGAGAGAAGGAAGAGAGAGGAGGAAGAGAGAGGAAGAGGAGAGAGGAGGAGGAGAGAGAAGGAAGAGAGAGGAGGAAGAGAGAGGAGGAAGAGAGAGGAAGAGCAGAGAGGAGGAGAGAGGAGGAAGAGAGAGGAGGAAGAGAGAGGAGGAAGAGAGAGGAATAGGAGAGAGGGTAGGAGAGAGGAGGAAGAGAGAGGAGGAATAGAGAGGAGGAAGAGAGAGGAAGAGGAGAGAGGAGGAGAGAGGAGGAACAGAGAGGAGGAAGAGAGGGGAGGAAGACAGAGGAGGAATGGAGACGAGGAAGAGAGAGGAAGAAAAGAGAGGAAGAGGAGAGAGGAGGAAGAGAAAGGAGGAAGAGAGAGGAGGAAGAGAGAGGAGGAAGAGAGAGGAAGAGGAGAGAGGAGGAAGAGAGTGGAGGAAGAGAGAGGAAGAAGAGAGAGGAAGATGAGAGAGGAGGAAGAGAGAGGAGGAAGAGAGAGGAGGAAGAGAGATGAGGAAGAGAGAGGAGGAAGAGAGAGGAGGAAGAGAGAGGAGGAAGAGAGAGGAGGAAGAGAGAGGAAGAGGAGAGAGGAGGAACAGACAGGAGGAAGAGAGAGGAGGAAGACAGGGGAGGAAGAGAGTGGAGGAAGAGAGGGGAAGAGGAGAGAGGAGGAAGAGAGAGGAAGAGGAGAGAGGAGAAGGAGAGAGGAGGAAGAGAAAGGAGGAAGAGAGAGGAGGAAGAGAGAGGAGGAAGAGAGAGGAAGAGGAGAGAGGAGGAGGAGAGAGGAGGAAGAGAAAGGAGGAAGAGGTGCAGGAAGAGAGAGGAAGAAGAGAGAGGAGGAAGAGAGAGGAGGAAGAGAGAGGAAGAGGAGAGAGGAGGAAGAGAGAGGAGGAAGAGAGACGAGGAAGAGAGAGGAGGAAGAGGGAGGAAGAGGTGACAGGAGGAGAGAGGTGGAAGAGAGAGGAGGAAGAGAGAGGAGGAAGAGAGAGGAAGAGGAGAAAGGAGGAAGAGAGAAGAGGAAGAGAGAGGAGGAAGAGAGAGGAAGAAGAGAGAGGAAGAATAGAGAGGAGGAAGTGGGAGGAGAAAGAGAGAGGAGGAAGAGAGAGGAAGAGCAGAGAGGAGGAGGAAAGAGGAGGAAGAGAGAGGAGGAAGATAGAGGAGGAAGAGAGAGGAGGAAGAGAGAGGAAGAGGAGAGAGGAGGAGAGAGGAGTAAGAGAGAGGAGGAAGAGAGAGGAGGAACAGAGAGGAGGAAGAGAGAGGAAGAGGAGAGAGGAGGAGAGAGGAGGAAGTGGGAGGAGAAAGAGAGAGGAGGAAGAGAGAGGAAGAAGAGAGAGGAAGAAGAGAGAGGAAGAGGAGAGAGGAGCAAGAGAGAGGAGGAATAGAGAGGAGGAAGAGAGAGGAAGAGCAGAGAGAAGGAGGAGAGAGGAGGAAGAGAGAGGAGGAAGAGAGAGGCGGAAGAGCGAGGAGGAAGAGAGAGGAGCAATAGAGAAGAAGAGGAGAGAGGAGGAAGAGAGAGGAGGAAGAGAGAGGAGGAAGAGAGAGGAGGAGAGATAAGGAAGAGAGAGGAGGAGGAGAGAGGATGAAGAGAGATGAGGAAGAGAGAGGAGGAAGAGAGAGGAAGAGGAGAGAGGAGGAGGAGAGAGAAGGAAGAGAGAGGATGAAGAGAGAGGAGGAATAGAGAGGAGTAAGAGAGAGGAAGAGGAGAAAGTAGGAAGTGAGAGGAGGGAGAGAGAGGAGGAAGATAGAGGAAGAGGAGCGAGGAGGAAGTAGAGAGGAGGAAGAGAGAGAAGGAAGAGAGAGTAAGAGGAGACAGGAGGAGGATTGATGAAGAAGAGAGAGGAGGAAGAGAGAGGAGAAAGAGTGAGGAGGAGAGAGGAGGAAGAGAGAGGAGGAAGAGAGAAAAGGAGAGAGAGGAGGAAGAGAGAGGAGGAAGAGATTGGAGGAAGAGAGAGGAGGAAGAGAAAAGAGGAATAGGTAGGAGGAATAAGAGAGGAAAGGAGAGAGGAGGAAGAGAGAGGAGGAAGAGAGAGGAGGAAAAGAGAGGAGGAAGTGAGAGGAGGAGGAGAGAGGATGAAGAGAGATGAGGAAGAGAGAGGAGGAAGAGAGAGGAGGAAGAGCGAGGAAGAGGAGAGAGGAGGAGAGATGAGGAAGAGAGAGGAGGAAGAGAGAGGAGGAAGATTGAGGAGGAAGAGAGAGGAAGAAAAGAGAGGAAGAGGAGAACGGAGGATAAGAGAGGAGGAAGAGAGAGGAAGAAGAGAGAGGAAGAGGAGAGAGGAAGTGCAGAGAGGAGGAGGAGAGAGGAGGAAGAGAGAGGAAGAAGAGAGAGGAAGAGGAGAGAGGAGGAAGAGACAGGAGGAAGAGAGAGGAGCAAGAGAGAGGAAGAGCAGAGAGGAGGAGGAGAGAGGAGGAAGAGAGAGGAAGAAGAAAGAGGAGGAAGAGAGAGGAGGAAGAGAGAGGAAGAGGAGAGAGGAGGAAGAGAGAGGAGGAAGAGAGACGAGGAAGAGAGAGGAGGTAGAGGGAGGAGGAAGAGAGAGGAAGAGGAGAGAGGAGGAGAGAGGAGTAAGAGAGAGGAGGAAGAGAGAGGAGGAACAGAGAGGAGGAAGAGAGAGGAAGAGGAGAGAGGAGGAGAGAGGAGGAAGTGGAAGGAGAAAGAGAGAGGAGGAAGAGAGAGGAAGAAGAGAGAGGAAGAAGAGAGAGGAAGAGGAGAGAGGAGCAAGAGAGAGGAGGAGTAGAGAGGAGGAAGAGAGAGGAAAAAGAGAGAGGAAGAGGAGAGAGGAGGAAGTGGGAGGAGAAAGAGAGAGTAGGAAGAGAGAGGAAGAGCAGAGAGAAGGAGGAGAGAGGAGGAAGAGAGAGGAGGAAGAGAGAGCAGGAAGAGAGATGAAGAGGAGAGAGGAGGAGCGAGGAGGAAGAGAGAGGAGGAAGAGTGAAGAAGGAGAGAGAGGAGGAAGAGAGAGGAGGAAGAGAGAGGAGGAAGAGAGAGGAGGAGAGATGAGGAAGAGAGAGGAGGAGGAGAGAGGATGAAGAGAGATGAGGAAGAGAGAGGAGAAAGAGAGAGGAAGAGGAGAGAGGAGGAGGAGAGAGAAGGAAGAGAGAGGAGGAAGAGAGAGGAGGAAGAAAGAGGAGGAAGAGAGAGGAGGACGAGAGATGATGAAGAGGAGAGAGGAGGAGAGAGGAGGAACAGAGAGGAGGAAGAGAGAGTAGGAAGACAGAGGAGGAATGGAGACGAGGAAGAGAGAGGAAGAAGAGAGAGGAAGAGGAGAGAGGAGGAAGAGAAAGGAGGAAGAGAGAGAAGGAAGAGAGAGGAGGAAGAGAGAGGAAGAGGAGAGAGGAGGAATGGAGACGAGGAAGAGAGAGGAAGAAGAGAGAGGAAGAGGAGAGAGGAAGAAGAGAGAGGAGGAAGAGAAAGGAGGAAGAGAGAGGAGGAAGAGAGAGGAGGAAGAGAGAGGAAGAGGAGAGAGGAGGAAGAGAGTGGAGGAAGAGAGAGGAAGAAGAGAGAGGAAGATGAGAGAGGAGGAAGAGAGAGGAGGAAGAGAGAGGAGGAAGAGAGAGGAGGAAGAGAGAGGAGGAAGAGAGAGGAGGAAGAGAGAGGAGGAAGAGAGAGGAAGAGCAGAGAGGAGGAGGAGAGAGGAGGAAGAGAGAGCAGGAAGACAGAGGAGGAAGAGAGAGGAGGAAGAGAGAGGAGGAAGAGAGAGGAAGAGGAGAGAGGAGGAAGAGAAAAGAGGAAGAGAGAGGAGGAAGAGAGAGGAGGAAGAGCGAGGAAGAGGAGAGAGGAGGAAGAGACAGGAAGAGCAGAGAGGAGGAGAGAGGAGGAAGAGAGAGGAGGAAGAAAGAGGAGGAAGAGAGAGCAAAAAAAGAGAGGAAGAGGAGAGCGGAGGATAAGAGAGGAGGAAGAGAGAGGAAGAAGAGAGAGGAAGAGGAGAGAGGAAGAGCAGAGAGGAGGAGGAGAGAGGAGGAAGAGAGAGGAAGAAGAGAGAGGAAGAGGAGAGTGGAAGAAGAGAAAGGAGGAAAGAAAAGAGGTAGAGAGAGGAGGAAGAATGAGGAGGAAGAGAGAGGAGGAAGAGAGAGGAAGAGGAGAGAGGAGGAAGAGAGAGGAGGAAGAGCGAGGAGGAAGAGAGATTAGGAAGAGAGAGGAGGAAGAGACAGGAGGAAGAGAGAGGAAGAGGAGAAAGTAGGAAGTGAGAGGATGAAGAGAGAGGAGGAAGAGATAGGAAGAGGAGAGAGGAGGAGAGAGGAGAAAGAGAGAGGAAGAAGAGAGAGGAAGAGGAGAGAGGAGGAAGAGAAAGCAGGAAGAGAGAGAAGGAAGAGAGAGGAGGAAGAGAGAGGAGGAGGAGAGAGGAGGAAGACAGAGGAGGAATGGAGACGAGGAAGAGCGAGGAAGAAGTGAGAGGAAGAGGAGAGAGGAAGAAGAGAGAGGAGGAAGAGAAAGGAGGAAGAGAGAGGAGGAAGAGAGAGGAGGAACAGAGAGGAGGAAGAGAGAGGAGGAAGAGAGAGGAAGAAGAGAGAGGAAGAGGAGAGAGGAGGAAGAGAGAGGAGGAAGAGAGAGGAGTAAGAGAGGAGGAAGAGAGAGGAGGAAGAGAGAGGAGGAAGAGAGAGGAGGAAGAGAGGAGGAAGAGAGAGGAGGAGGAGAGAGGAGGAAGAGAGAGTAAGAGGAGAGAGGAGGAGGGAGGAGGAAGAGAGAGCAAGAGGAGAGACGAGGAAGAGAGAGGAGGAAGAGAAAGAAGGAAGAGAGAGAAGGTAGAGAGAGGAGGAAGAGAGAGGAGGAGGAGAGAGGAGGAGAGAAGAGGAAGAGAGAGGAGGAAGAGAGAGGAAGAAGAGAGAGGAAGAGGAGAGAGGAGGAAGAGAGAGGAGGAAGAGAGAGGAGGAAGAGAGACGAGGAATAGAGAGGAAGAAGAGAGAGGAAGAGGAGAGAGGAGGAAGAGAGAGGAGGAAGAGAGAGTAGGAAGAGAGAGGAGGAAGAGAGGAGGAAGAGAGAGGAGGAGGAGAGAGGAGGAAGAGAGAGCAAGAGGAGAGACGAGGAAGAGGGAGGAGGAAGACAAAGAAGGAAGAGAGAGAAGGAAGAGAGAGGAGGAAGAAAGAGGAGGAGGAGAGAGGAGGAGAGAGGAGGAAGAGAGAGGAGGAAGAGAGAGGAAGAGGAGAGAGGAGGAAGAGAGAGGAGGAAGAGAGGGGAAGAAGAGAGAGGAAGAGATTGGAGGAACAGAGAGGAGGAAGAGAGAAGAGGAATATATAGGAGGAAGAGGAGAGGGAAGGAGAGAGGAGGAAGAGAGAGGAGGAAGAGAGAGGAAGAGGAGAGAGGAGGAAGAGAGAGGAGGAAGAGCGAGGAGGAAGAGAGATTAGGAAGAGAGAGGAGGAAGAGACAGGAGGAAGAGAGAGGAAGAGGAGAAAGTAGGAAGTGAGAGGATGAAGAGAGAGGAGGAAGAGATAGGAAGAGGAGAGAGGAGGAGAGAGGAGAAAGAGAGAGGAAGAAGAGAGAGGAAGAGGAGAGAGGAGGAAGAGAAAGCAGGAAGAGAGAGAAGGAAGAGAGAGGAGGAAGAGAGAGGAGGAGGAGAGAGGAGGAAGACAGAGGAGGAATGGAGACGAGGAAGAGCGAGGAAGAAGTGAGAGGAAGAGGAGAGAGGAAGAAGAGAGAGGAGGAAGAGAAAGGAGGAAGAGAGAGGAGGAAGAGAGAGGAGGAACAGAGAGGAGGAAGAGAGAGGAGGAAGAGAGAGGAAGAAGAGAGAGGAAGAGGAGAGAGGAGGAAGAGAGAGGAGGAAGAGAGAGGAGTAAGAGAGGAGGAAGAGAGAGGAGGAAGAGAGAGGAGGAAGAGAGAGGAGGAAGAGAGGAGGAAGAGAGAGGAGGAGGAGAGAGGAGGAAGAGAGAGTAAGAGGAGAGAGGAGGAGGGAGGAGGAAGAGAGAGCAAGAGGAGAGACGAGGAAGAGAGAGGAGGAAGAGAAAGAAGGAAGAGAGAGAAGGTAGAGAGAGGAGGAAGAGAGAGGAGGAGAGAGGAGGAGAGAAGAGGAAGAGAGAGGAGGAAGAGAGAGGAAGAAGAGAGAGGAAGAGGAGAGAGGAGGAAGAGAGAGGAGGAAGAGAGAGGAGGAAGAGAGACGAGGAATAGAGGAAGAAGAGAGAGGAAGAGGAGAGAGGAGGAAGAGAGAGGAGGAAGAGAGAGGAGGAAGAGAGGAGGAAGAGAGAGGAGGAAGAAAGAGTAGGAAGAGAGAGGAGGAAGAGAGGAGGAGGAGAGAGGAGGAAGAGAGAGCAAGAGGAGAGACGAGGAAGAGGGAGGAGGAAGACAAAGAAGGAAGAGAGAGAAGGAAGAGAGAGGAGGAAGAAAGAGGAGGAGGAGAGAGGAGGAGAGAGGAGGAAGAGAGAGGAGGAAGAGAGAGGAAGAGGAGAGAGGAGGAAGAGAGAGGAGGAAGAGAGGGGAAGAAGAGAGAGGAAGAGATTGGAGGAACAGAGAGGAGGAAGAGAGAAGAGGAATATATAGGAGGAAGAGGAGAGGGAAGGAGAGAGGAGGAAGAGAGAGGAGGAAGAGAGAGGAAGAGGAGAGAGGAGGAAGAGAGAGGAAGAGGAGAGAGGAGGAGAGAGAGGAGGAAGAGAAAGGAGGAAGAGAGAGGAGGAAGATAGAGGAGGAAGAGAGAGGAAGAAGAGAGAGGAAGAAGAGAGAGGAAGAGAGAGGAGGAAGAGAGAGGTGGAAGACAGAGGAGGAATGGAGACGAGGAAGAGAGAGGAAGAAGAGAGAGGAAGAGGAGAGAGGAAGAAGAGAGAGGAGGAAGGGAAAGGATGTAGAGAGAGGAGGAAGAGAGAAGAGGAAGAGAGAGGAAGAGGAGAGAGGAGGAAGAGAGAGGAGGAAGAGAGAGGAAGAAGAGAGAGGAAGATGAGAGAGGAGGAAGAGAGAGGAGAAAGAGGAGGAAGAGAGAGGAGGAAGAGAGAGGAGGAAGAGGGAGGAGAAAGAGAGACGAGGAAGAGAGAGGAGGAAGAGAGAGGAGGAAGAGAGAGGAGGAAGAGAGAGGAAGAGGAGAGAGGAGGAGAGAGTAGGAAGAGAGAGGAGGAAGAGAGAGGAGGAAGAGAGAGGAGGAAGAGAGAGGAAGAAAAGAGCGGAATAGGAGAGAGAAGGAAGATAGAGGAGGAAGAGAGAGGAAGAAAAGAGAGGAAGAGGAGAGAGGAGGAAGAGAGAAGAGGAATAGATAGGAGGAAGAGGAGATAGGAGGAAGAGAGAGGAGGAAGAGAGAGTAGGAAGAGAGAGGATGAGGAGAGAGGAGGAAGAGAGAGGAGGAAGAGATAGGAGGTGGAGAGAGGAGGATGAGAGAGGAAGAGGAGAAAGGAGAGAGGAGAGAGGAGGAAGAGAGAGGAAGAGGAGATAGGAGGAGGAGAGAGGAGGAAGAGAGAGGAGGAAGAGAGAGGAGGAGAAGATAGGAGGAATAGAGAGGAGGAAGAGAGAGGAGGAAGAGAGAGGAGGAAGAGAGAGGAGGAAGAGAGATGATGAGGAGAGTTGAGGAAGAGAGAGGAGGAAGAGAGAGGAGGAAGAGAGAGGAAGAGGAGAGAGATGGAGGAGAGAGGAGGAATAGAGAGGAAGAGGAGAGAGGAGGAAGAGAGAGGAGGAAGAGAGAGCAGGAATAGAGGAGGAAGAGAGAGCAGGAATAGAGGGTAGGAAGAGAGAGGAGGAAGAGAGAGGAGGAAGAGAGATGATGAGGAGAGATGACGAAGAGAGAGGAGGAGGAGAGAGGAGGAAGAGAGAGGAAGAGGAGAGAGATGGAACAGAGAGGAGGAAGAGAGAGGAGGAAGAGAGAGGAAGAGGAGAGAGGAGGAGAGAGGAGAAAGAGAGAGAAGGAAGAGAGAGGAGGAAGAGAGAGGAGGAAGAGAGAGGAAGAGGAGAGAGGAGGAGGAGAGTGAAGGAAGAGAGAGGAGGAAATGAGAGGAGGATGAGAGTGGAGGAAGAGAGAGGAGGAAGAGTGAGGAAGAGGAGAGAGGAGGAGAGATGAGGAAGAAAGAGGAGGAAGAGAGAGGAGGAAGAGAGAGGAAGAAAAGAGAGGAAGAGGAGAGAGGAGGAAGATAGAGGAGGAAGAGAGAGGAAGAAAAGAAAGGAAGAGGAGAGAGGAGGAAGAGAGAGGAGGAAAAGAGAGGAGGAAGAGAGAGGAAGAGGAAAGAGGAGGAGGAGAGTTAAGGAAGAGAGAGGAGGAATTGAGAGGAGGATGAGAGTGGAGGAAGAGAGAGGAGGAAGAGAGAGGAAGAGGAGAGAGGAGGAGGAGAGAGAAGGAAGAGAGAGGAGGAAGAGAGAGGAGGAAGAGAGAGGAATATGAGAGAGGGGAGGAGAGAGGAGGAAGAGAGAGGAGGAAGAGAGAGGAGGAAGAGAGAGGAAGAGGAGAGAGGAGGAGGAGAGAGAAGGAAGAGAGAGGAGGAAGAGTGAGGAGGAAGAGAGAGGAATATGAGAGAGGGGAGGAGAGAGGAGGAAGAGAGAGGAGGAATAGAGAGGAGGAAGAGAGAGGAAGAGGAGAGAGGAGGAGAGAGCAGGAAGAGAGAGGAGGAAGAGAGAGGAGGAAGACAGAGGAGGAATGGAGACGAGGAAGAGAGAGTAAGAAGAGAGAGGAAGAGGAGAGAGGAAGAAGAGAGAGGAGGAAGAGAAAGGAGGAAGAGAGAGGAGGAAGAGAGTGGAGGTAGAGAGAGGAAGAAGAGAGAGGAAGAAGAGAGAGGAGGAAGTGGGAGAAGAAAGAGAGAGGAGGAAGAGAGAGAAAGAGCAGAGAGGAGGAGGAGAGAGGAGGAAGAGAGAGGAGGAAGAGAGAGGAGGAAGAGAGAGGAGGAAGAGAGAGGAAGAGGAGAGAGGAGGAGAGAGGAGTAAGAGAGAGGAGGAAGAGAGAGGAGGAACAGAGAGGAGGAAGAGAGAGGAAGAGGATAGAGGATGAAGAGAGATGAGAAACAGATAGGAGGAAGAGAGAGGAGGAAGAGCGAGGAAGAGGAGAGAGGAAGAGGAGAGAGGAGGAAGAGAGAGGAGGAAGAGAGAGGAGGAAGAGAGAGGAAGAGGAGAGAGGAGGAAGAGAGAGGAAGAGGAGAGAGGAGGAGGAGAGAGGAGGAAGAGAAAGGAGGAAGAGAGAGGAGGAAGAGAGAGGAGGAAGAGAGAGGAAGAGGAGAGAGGAGGAAGAGAGAGGAAGAGGAGAGAGCAGGACAGAGGAGGAAGAGAGAGGAGGAAGAGAGAGGAGGAAGAGAGAGGAAGAAGAGAGAGGAAGAGGAGAGAGGAGGAAGAGAGAGGAGGAAGAGAGAGGAGGAAGAGAGAGGAAGAAAAGAGAGGAAGAAGAGAGAGGAGGAAGAGAGAGGAAGAGGAGAGAGGAGGAGGAGAGTGAAGGAAGAGAGAGGATGAATTGAGAGGAGGATGAGAGTGGAAGAAGAGAGAGGAGGAAGAGAGAGGAATATGAGAGAGGGGAGGAGAGAGGAGGAAGAGAGAGGAGGAATAGAGAGGAGGAAGAGAGAGGAAGAGGAGAGAGGAGGAGAGAGGAGGAAGAGAGAGGAGGAAGACAGAGGAGGAATGGAGACGAGGAAGAGAGAGGAAGAAGAGAGAGGAAGAGGAGAGAGGAAGAAGAGAGAGGAGGAAGAGAAAGGAGGAAGAAGAGGAGGAAGAGAGAAGATGAAGAGAGAGGAAGAGGAGAGAGGAGGAAGAGAGAGGAGGAAGAGAGAGGAAGAAGAGAGAGGAAGATGAGAGAGGAGGAAGACAGAGGAGGAAGAGAGAGGAGGAAGAGAGAGGAGGAAGAGGGAGGAGAAAGAGAGACGAGGAAGAGAGAGGAGGAAGAGACAGGAGGAAGAGAGTGGAGGAAGAGAGAGGAAGAGGAGAGAGGAGGAAGAGAGAGGAAGAGGAGAGAGGAGGAGGAGAGAGGAGGAAGAGAAAGGAGGAAGAGGGAGGAGGAAGAGAGAGGAGGAAGAGAGAGGAAGAGGAGAGAGGAGGAAGTGGGAGGAGAAAGAGAGAGGAGGAAGAGAGAGGAATAGCAGAGAGGAGGAGGAGAGAGGAGGAAGAGAGAGCAGGAAGAGAGAGGAGGAAGAGAGAGGAGGAAGAGAGAGGTGGAAGAGAGAGGAAGAGGAGAGAGGAGGAAGAGAGGAGGAAGAGAGAGGAGGAAGAGAGAGGAGGAAGAGAGAGGAGGAAGAGAGAGAAAGAGGAGAGAGGAGGAGAGGGGAGGAAGAGAGAGGAGGAAGAGAGAGTAGGAAGAGAGAGGAAGAAGAGAGAGGAAGAGGAGAGAGGAGGAAGAGAGAGGAGGAAGAGAAAGGAGGAAGAGAGGAAGAAGAGAGAGGAAGAAGAGAGAGGAGGAAGTGGGAGGAGAAAGAGAGAGGAGGAAGAGAGAGGAGTTGAGCAGAGAGGAGGAAGAGAGAGGAGGAAGAGAGAGGAGGAAGAGAGAGGAGGAAGAGAGAGGAAGAGGAGAGAGGAGGAGAGAGGAGGAAGAGAGAGGAGGAAGAGAGAGGAGGAAGAGAGAGGAGGAAGAGAGAGGAGGAAGAGAGAGGAGGAAGAGAGAGGAGGAAGAGAGAGGAGGAGGAGAGAGGTGGAAGAGAGAGGAGGAAGATAGAGGAAGAGATGAGGAAGACAGAGGAGGAAGAGACACGAGGAAGAGAGAGGAGGAAGAGAGAGTAGGAAGCGAGAGGAAGAATAGAGAGGAGGAAGAGAGAGGAGGAAGAGAGAGGATGAAGAGAGATGAGGAAGAGTGAGGAGGAAGAGAGAGGAGGAAGAGCGAGGAAGAGGAGAGAGGAGGAGAGATGAGGAAGAGAGAGGAGGAAGAGAGAGGAGGAAGATTGAGGAGGAAGAGAGAGGAAGAAAAGAGAGGAAGAGGGGAACGGAGGATAAGAGAGGAGGAAGAGAGAGGAAGAAGAGAGAGGAAGAGGAGAGAGGAAGATCAGAGAGGAGGAGGAGAGAGGAGGAAGAGAGAGGAAGAAGAGAGAGGAAGAGGAGAGAGGAGGAAGAGAGAGGAGGAAGAGAGAGGAGCAAGAGAGAGGAAGAGCAGAGAGGAGGAGGAGAGAGGAGGAAGAGAGAGGAAGAAGAAAGAGGAGGAAGAGAGAGGAGGAGGAGAAAGGATGAAGAGAGATGAGGAAGAGAGAGGAGGAAGAGAGAGGAGGAAGAGCGAGGAAGAGGAGAGAGGAGGGGAGAGGAGGAAGAGAGAGGAGGAAGAGAGAGGAGGAAGATTGAGGAGGAAGAGAGAGGCGGAAGAGAGAGCAGGAAGAGAGATGAAGAGGAGAGAGGAGGAGCGAGGAGGAAGAGAGAGGAGGAAGAGAGGAAGAAAAGAGAGGAAGAGGAGATAGGAGGAAGAGAGAGGAGGATGAGAGAGGAAGAAGAGAGGAGGACGAGGGAGGAGGAAGAGAGAGGCGAAAGAGAGAGAAGGAAGGGAGAGGAGGAAGAGAGAGGAGGAAGAGAGAGGAAGAGGAGAGAGGAGGAGAGAGGAGGAAGAGAGAGGAGGAAGAGAGAGGAAGAGGAGACAGGAGGAGGATTGAGGAAGAAGAGAGAATAGGAAGAGAGAGGAGGAAGAGAGAGGAGGAGAGAGGAGGAAGAGAGAGGAGGAAGAGAGGAGGAGGAGAGAGAGGAGGAAGAGAGTGGAGGAAGAGATTGGAGGAAGAGAGAGGAAGAAGAGAGAAGAGGAATAGATAGGAGGAAGAGGAGGGTGAAGGAGAGAGGAGGAAGAGAGAGGAGGAAGAGAGAGGAGGAAGAGAGAGGAGGAAGAGAGAGGAAGAGGGGAGAGGAGGAATAGAGAGGAGGAAGAGAGAGGAGGAAGAGAGAGGAAGAAGAGAGTGGAGGAAGAGAGAGGAGGAGGAAAGAGGAGGAAGAGAGAGGAGGAAGAGAGAGGAGGAAGAGCGAGGAGGAAGAGAGAGGAGGAAGAAGGAGGAAGAAGAGAGAGGAAGAGGAGAGAGGAGGAAGAGAGAGGAGGAAAGAGAGAGGAGGAAGAGAGAGGAAGAGCAGAGAGGAGGAGGAGAGAGGAGGAAGAGAGAGGAGGAAGGGAGAGGAGGAAGAGAGAGGAGGAAGAGAGAGGAAGAGGAGAGAGGAGGAGAGAGGAGGAAGAGAGAGGAGGAAGAGAGAGGAGGAAGAGAGATGATGAAGGGAGATGAGGAAGAGAGAGGAGAAAGAGAGAGGAGGAAGAGCGAGGAAGAGGAGAGAGGAGGAGAGAGGAGAAAGAGAGGAAGAAGAGAGAGGAAGAGGAGAGAGGAGGAAGAGAAAGGAGAAAGAGAGAGAAGGAAGAGAGAGGAGGAAGAGAGTAGAAGAGGAGAGAGGAGGAGGAGAGAGAAGGAAGAGAGAGGAGGAAGAGAGAGGAGGAAGAGAGAGGAAGAGCAGAGAGGAGGAGAGAGGAGGAAGAGAGAGGAGGAAGAGAGAGGAAGAGGAGAGAGGAGGAGGAGAGAGAAGGAAGAGAGAGGAGGAAGAGAGAGGAGGAAGAAAGAGGAGGAAGAGAGAGGAGGACGAGAGATGATGAAGGGAGATGAGGAAGAGAGAGGAGAAAGAGAGAGGAGGAAGAGCGAGGAAGAGGAGAGAGGAGGAAGAGAAAGGAGGAAGAGAGAGAAGGAAGAGAGAGGAGGAAGAGAGAGGAGGAGGAGAGGAGGAGGAAGTGAGAGAAGGAAGAGAGAGGAGGAAGAGAGAGGAAGAAGGAAGAGGAGGAGAGAGAGGAAGAGAGAGGAGGAAGAGCAGAGAGGAGGAAAGAGAGAGGAGGAAGAGAGAGAGGAAGAGAGAGGAATAGGAGAGAGGGTAGGAGAGAGGAGGAAGAGAGAGGAGGAATAGAGAGGAGGAAGAGAGAGGAAGAGGAGAGAGGAGGAGAGAGGAGGAACAGAGAGGAGGAAGAGAGGGAGGAGACAGAGGAGGAAAGGAGACGAGGAAGAAGAGAGAGGAAGAGAGAGAGGGAGAGGAGAGAGGAGGAAGAGAAAGGAGAAGAGAGAGGAGGAAGAGAGAGGAGGAAGAGAGAGGAAGAGGAGAGAGGAGAAGAGAGTGGAGGAAGAGAGAGGAAGAAGAGAGAGGAAGATGAGAGAGGAGGAAGAGAGAGGAGGAAGAGAGAGGAGGAAGAGAGAGGAGAAGAGAGAGGAGGAAGAGAGAGGAGGAAGAGAGAGGAGGAAATGAGAGGAGGAAGAGAGAGGAAGAGGAGAGAGGAGGAACAGAGAGGAGGAAGAGAGAGGAGGAAGACAGGGGAGGAAGAGAGTGAGGAAGAGAGGGGAAGAGGAGAGAGGAGAAGGAGAGAGGAGGAAGAGAAAGGAGGAAGAGAGAGGAGAAGAGAGAGGAGGAAGAGAGAGGAAGAGGAGAGAGGAGGAGGAAGAGGAGAAGAGAAGGAGGAAGAGAGAGCAGGAAGAGAGAGGAAGAAGAGAGAGGAAGAGAGAGGAGGAAGAGAGAGGAAGAGGAGAGAGGAGGAAGAGAGAGGAGAGAAGAGACGAGGAAGAGAGAGGAGGAAGGGAGAAGAGGACAGGAGAGAGAGGAGGAAGAGAGAGGAGGAAGAGCGAGGAAGAGGAGGAGGAGAGAGGAGGAAGAGAGAGGAAGGAAGAGGAGGATGAGGAGAGAGAGGAGAGATGAGGAGAGGAGGAGGAAGAGAGAGAGGAAGAAGAGAGGAGGAAGAGAGAGAAAGAGAGAGAGGGAACGAGGGAAGAGAGAGGAAAGAGAGAGAGGAAGAGAGAGAGAAGAGGAGAGGAAGAGAGAGAAGAGAGAGGAGAGCAGAGAGAGAGGAGAGAGCGAGAGGAAGAAGGAGAGGAAGAAGAAGAGAGGAAGAAGAGAGAGGAGGAGGAGAAAGGATGAAGAGAGATGAGAAGAGAGAGAGGAAGAGAGAGGAGGAGAGCGAGGAAGAAGAGAGAGGAGGAGGAAGAGGAGGAAGAAGAGAGAGGAGGAGAAGGAGGAAGAGTTGAGGAGGAAGAGAGAGGCGGAAGAGAGAGCAGGAAGAGAGAGGAAGAGGAGAGAGGAGGGAGCTGAGGAGGAGAGAGAGAGGAGGAAGAGAGGAGGAAGAGAGAAGAGGAGAGAGAGGAAAGAGAGAGGAGGATGAGAGAGGAAGAAGAGAGGAGGACGAGGAGGAGGAAGAGAGAGGCGAAGAAGAGAGGAAAGGGAGAGGAGGAAGAGAGAGGAGGAAGAGAGAGGAAGAGGAGAGGAGGAGAGAGGAGGAAGAGAGAGGAGGAAGAGAGAGGAAGAGGAGACAGGGAGGATTGAGGAAGAAGAGAGAATAGGAAGAGAGAGGAGGAAGAGGAGAGAGGAGGAAGAGAGGAGGAAGAGAGAGGAGGAAGAGAGAGGAGGAGGAGAGAGGAGGAAGAGAGTGAGAAGAGATTGGGAGGAAGAGAGAGGAAGAAGAGAGAAGAGGAATAGATAGGAGGAAGAGGAGGTGAAGAGGAGAGAGGAGGAGAGGAGAGGAGGAGATGAGAGTGATGGAAGAGAGAGGAAGAGG
>JASWHU010000767.1:0-26199 GCA_030819815.1 Strix occidentalis | reverse complement strand
GAGAGGAGGAAGAAAGCGGAGGAAGAGAGAGAAGGAAGAGACAGGAGGAAGAGACAGGAGGAAGAGAGAGGAGGAAGAAAGAGGAGGAAGAGAGAGGACGAGAGAAAGGAGGAAGAGAGAGGAGGAAGATAGAGGAGGAGTAGAGAGAAGGAAGAGAGAGAAGGAGGAGACAGGAAGAGGAGAGAGAAGGAAGAGAGAGGAGGAAGAGAGAGGAGGAGGAGAGAGGAGAAAGATAGGAGGATGAAAGAGGAAGAAGAGAGAGGAGGAAGAGAGAGAAAGGGGAGACAGCAGGAGGTGAGAGGAGGAAGAGAGAGGAGGAGGAGAGAGGAGGAAGAGACAGGAGGAAGAGAGAGGAGGAAGAAAGAGGAGGAAGAAAGAGGACGAAGAGAGAGGAGGAAGAGAGAGGAGGAAGAGAGAGGAGGTGGAGAGAGAAGGAATAGGGAGGAATAGGAGAGAGGAGGATGAGAGAGGAGGAAAAGAGAGGAGGAAGAGAGAGGAGGAAGAGAGAGGAGGAAGAGACAGGAGGAAGAGAGAGGAGGAAGAAAGAGAAGGAAAAGAGAGGAGGAAGAGAGAGGAGGAAGAGAGAGGAGGAATATAGAGGAGGAATAGAGAGGAGGAAAGAGAGGAAGAAGAGAGAGGAAGAGGAGAGAGAAGGAAGAGAGAGGAGGAAGAGAGAGGAAGAGGAGAGAGGAGGAGGAGAGAGAAGGAAGAGAGAGGAGGAAGAGAGAGGAGGTAGAGAGAGGAGGAAGAGAGAGGCGGAAGAGACAGGAGGAAGAGAGAGGAGGAAGAGAGAGGAGGAAGTGAGAGGAGGAAGAGAGAGGAGGAGTAGAGAGGACGAAGAGACAGGAGGAAGAGACAGGAGGAAGAGAGAGGAGGAAGAGAGAGGAAGGGGAGAGAGAGGGAAGAGAGAGGAGGAAGAGAGAGGAGGAGGAGAGAGGAGGAGGAGAGAGAAGGAAGAGAGAGGAGGAAGAAAGAGGAGGAAGAGAGAGAAGGAAGAGACAGGAGGAAGAGACAGGAGGAAGAGAGAGGAGGAAGAAAGAGGAGGAAGAGACAGGACGAAGAGAAAGGAGGAAGAGAGAGGAGGAAGATAGAGGAGGAATAGAGAGAACGAAGAGAGAGAAGGAGGAGAGAGGAAGAGGAGAGAGAAGGAAGAGAGAGGAGGAAGAGAGAGGAGAAAGAGAGAGGAGGATGAAAGAGGAAGAAAAGAGAGGAGGAAGAGGGAGGAGGAAGAGACAGGAGGAAGATACAGGAGGAAGTGAGAGGAGGAAGAGAGAGGAGGAAGAGAGATGTCGAAGAGACAGGAGAAAGAGAGACGAGGAAGAGACAGGAGGAAGAGACAGGAGGAAGAGAGAGGAGGATGAGAGAGGAGAAGGAGAGAGGAGTAAGAGAAAGGAGGAAGAGAGAGGAGGAAGAGAGAGGAGGAAGAGAGAGGAAGAGGTAAGAGGAGGAAGAGAGAGGCGGAAGTGAGAGGAGGAAGAGAGAGGAGAAAGAGAGAGGAGAAAGAAAGAGGAGGAAGAGAGAGGAGGAAGAGAGAGGAGGAAGAGAGAGGAGGAAGAGAGAGGAGGAATAGAGAGGAGGAAGAGAGAGGAAGAAGAGAGAGGAAGAGGAGAGAGAAGGAAGAGAGAGGAGGAAGAGAGAGGAGGAAGAGAGAGGAGGAAGAGAGAGGAAGAGGAGAGAGAAGGAAGAGAGAGGAGGAAGAGAGAGGAGGAGGAGAGAGGAGGAGAAGAGAGGAGAAGGAGAGAGAAGGAAAAGAGAGGAGGAAGAAAGAGGAGGAAGAGAGAGGAAGAGGAGAGAGAAGGAAGAGAGAAGAGGAAGAGAGGAGGAGGAGAGAGGAGGAGGAGAGAGAAGGAAGAGAGAGGAGGAAGAATGAGAAGGAAGAGAAAGGAGGAATACAAAGGAGGAAGAGACAGGAGGAAGAGAGAGGAGGAAGAAAGAGGAGGAAGAGACAGGAGGAAGAGAGAAGAGGAAGAGAGAGGAGGAAGATAGAGGAGGTATAGAGAGGAGGAAGAGAGAGGAAGAAGAGAGAGGAAGAGGAGAGAGAAGGAAGTCAGAGGAGGAAGAGAGAGGAGGAGGAGAGAGGAAGAAGAGAGAGGAGGAAGAGAGAGTAGGAGGAGAGTGTAGGAGGAGAGAGGAGAAAGAGAGACGAGGAAGAGAGAGGAGGAAGAGAGATGAGGAGGAGAGAGGAGGAAGAGAGAGTAGGAGGAGAGAGTAGGAGGAGAGAGGAGGAAGAGAGACGAGGAAGAGAGAGGAGGAAGAGAGAGGAGGAAGAAAGAGGAGGAAGAAAGAGGACGAAGAGAGAGGAGGAAGAGAGAGGAGGAAGATAGAGGACGAATAGAGAAGAGGAAGAGAGAGGAGGAAGAGAGAGGAAGAGGAGAGAGAAGGAAGAGAGAGGAGGAAGAGAGAGGAGGAGGAGAGAGGAGGAGGAGAGAGAAGGAAGAGAGAGGAGGAAGAGACAGGAGGAAGATGGAGGAGGATGAGAGAGGAGAAGGAGAGAGGAGTAAGAGAAAGTAGGAAGAGAGAGGAGGAAGAGAGAAGAGAAAGAGAGAGGAAGAGGAAAGAGGAGGAAGAGATAGGCGTTAGAGAGAGGAAGAAGACAGAGGAGAAAGAGACAGGAGGAAGTAAGAGTAGGAAGAGAGAGGAGGAAGAGAGAGGAGGAAGAGAGAGGAGGAAGATAGAGGAGGAATAGAGAGGAGGAAGAGAGAGGAAGAACAGAGAGGAAGAAGAGAGAGAAGGAAGAGAGAGGAGGAAGAAAGAGGAGGAAGAGAGAGGAGGAAGAGACAGGAGGAAGAGACAGGAGGAAGAGAGAGGAGGAAGAGAGAGGAAGGGGAGAGAGAGGGAAGAGAGAGGAGGAAGAGAGAGGAGGAGGAGAGAGGAGGAGGAGAGAGAAGGAAGAGAGAGGAGGAAGAAAGAGGAGGAAGAGAGAGAAGGAAGAGACAGGAGGAAGAGACAGGAGGAAGAGAGAGGAGGAAGAAAGAGGAGGAAGAGAGAGGACGAAGAGAAAGGAGGAAGAGAGAGGAGGAAGATAGAGGAGGAATAGAGAGAAGGAAGAGAGAGAAGGAGGAGAGAGGAAGAGGAGAGAGAAGGAAGAGAGAGGAGGAAGAGAGAGGAGGAGGAGAGAGGAGGAGGAGAGAGAAGGAAGAGAGAGGAGGAAGAGAGAGGAGAAAGAGAGAGGAGGATGAAAGAGGAAGAAGAGAGAGGAGGAAGAGGGAGGAGGAAGAGACAGAAGGAAGATAGAGGAGGAAGTGAGAGGAGGAAGAGAGAGGAGGAAGAGAGAGGTCGAAGAGACATGAGAAAGAGAGACGAGGAAGAGTCAGGAGGAAGAGACAGGAGGAAGAGAGTGGAGGATGAGAGAGGAGAAGGAGAGAGGAGTAAGAGAAAGGAGGAAGAGAGAGGAGGAAGAGAGAGGAGGAAGAGAGAGGAAGAGGTAAGAGGAGGAAGAGAGAGGCGGAAGAGAGAGGAGGAAGAGAGAGGAGAAAGAGAGAGGAGAAAGAAAGAGGAGGAAGAGAGAGGAGGAAGAGAGAGGAGGAAGAGGGAGGAGGAAGATGGAGGAGGAATAGAGAGGAGGAAGAGAGAGGAAGAAGAGAGAGGAAGAGGAGAGAGAAGGAAGAGAGAGGAGGAAGAGAGAGGAGGAAGAGAGAGGAGTAAGAGAGAGGAAGAGGAGAGAGAAGGAAGAGAGAGGAGGAAGAGAGAGGAGGAGGAGAGAGGAGGAGGAGAGAGGAGGAGGAGAGAGAAGGAGGAGAGAGGAGGAAGAAAGAGGAGGAAGAGAGAGGAAGAGGAGAGAGAAGGAAGAGAGAAGAGGAAAAGAGAGGAGGAGGAGAGAGGAGGAGGAGAGAGAAGGAAGAGAGAGGAGGAAGAAAGAGAAGGAAGAGAGAGGAGGAAGAGACAGGAGGAAGAGACAGGAGGAAGACAGAGGAGGAACAAAGAGGAAGAGGAGAGAGAAGGAAGAGAGAGGAGGAAGAGAAAGAAAGGGGAGACAGCAGGAGGTGAGAGGAGGAAGAGAGAGGAGGAGGAGAGAGGAGGAAGAGACAGAAGGAAGAGAGAGGAGGAAGAGAGAGGTCGAAGAGTCAGGAGAAAGAGAGACGAGGAAGAGACAGGAGGAAGAGACAGGAGGAAGAGAGAGGAGGATGAGAGAGGAGAAGGAGAGAGGAGTAAGAGAAAGGAGGAAGAGAGAGGTGGAAGAGAGAGGAGGAAGATAGAGGAGAAAGAGACAGGAGGAAGTAAGAGGAGGAAGAGAGAGGAGGAAGAGAGAGGAGGAAGAGAGAGGAGGAAGAGAGAGGAGGAAGAGAGAGGAGGAAGTGAGAAGAGGAAGAGAGAGGAGGAGTAGAGAGGATGAAGAGACAGGAGGAAGAGAGAGGAGGAAGAGAGAGGAAGGGGAGAGAGAGGGAAGAGAGAGGAGGAAGAGAGAGGAGGAGGAGAGAGGAGGAGGAGAGAGAAGGAAGAGAGAGAAGGAAGAGAAAGGAGGAAGAGAGAGGAGGAAGATAGACGAGGAATAGAGAGAAGGAAGAGAGAGAAGGAGGAGAGAGGAAGAGGAGAGAGAAGGAAGAGAGAGGAGGAAGAGAGAGGAGGAGGAGAGAGGAGGAGGAGAGAGAAGGAAGAGAGAGGAGGAAGAGAGAGGAGGAAGAGAGAGGAGGATGAAAGAGGAAGAAGAGAGAGGAGGAAGAGAGAGGAGGAAGAGACAGGAGGAAGATAGAGGAGGAAGTGAGAGGAGGAAGAGAGAGGAGGAAGAGAGAGGAAGAGAAAGAGGAGGAAGAGAGAGGAGAAACAGGGAGGAGGAAGAGACAGGAGGAAGAGAGAGGAGGAAGAGAGAGGAAGAGGAGAGAGGAGGTAGAGAGAGGAGGAAGAGAGAGGAGGAAGAGAGTGAAATAGGAGAGAGGTGTAGGAGAGAGGAGGAAGAGAAAGTAGGAATAGAGAGTAGGAAGAGAGAGGAAGAGGAGAGAGGAGGTGGAGAGAGGAGAAAGAGAGATGAGGAAGAGAGTGAAAGACGAGAGAGGAGGAGGAGAGAGGATGAAGACAGAGGAGGAGGAGAGAGGAGGAAGAGCGAGAAGGAAGAGAGAGTAAGAGGAGATAGAAGGAGGAAATAGGAGGAAGAGAGAGGAGGAAGAGGGAGGAACAGGAGAGAGGAGGAAGAGAGAGGAGGAAGAGAGAGCAGGAAGAGAGAGGAGAAAGAGAGAGGAGGAGGAGGAGAGAGGAGGAAGAGAGAGGAGGAAGAGGAGAGAGGAGGAAGAGAGGGAGAGGGGAGGAGGAGAGAGGAGGAAGAAAGAGGAGGAGTAGAGAGGAGGAAGAGAGTGGACGAGGAGAGAGGAGGAAGAGAGAGGTGGCAGAGAGAGGAGGAAGAGAGAGGAAGAGGAGAGAGAAGGAAGAGAGAGGAGGAAGACAGAGGAGGAAGAGAGACATGGAAGAGAGTGGAGGAAGAGAGAGGAGTAAGAGAGAGGAAGAGGAGACAGGAAGAAGTGAGAGGAGAAAGAGAGGAGGAAGAGAGTGGAGGAGGAGAGAGGTGGAAGACAGAGGAAGGGCAGAGAGGAGGAAGAGAGAGGAGGAAGAGAGAGGAGGAAGAGAGAGATGGAAAAGAGAGGAGGAAGAGAGAGGAGGAAGAGAGAGTAGGAAGAGAGAGGAGGAGGAGAGAGGAGGAAGACAGAGGAAGGGCAGAGAGGAGGAAGAGAGAGGAGGAAGAGAGAGGAGGAAGAGAGATGAAGAAGAGAGAGGAGGAGGAGAGAGGAGGAAGAGAGAGGAGTAAGAGAGAGGAGGAAGAGAGAGGACGAGGAGAGAGATGGAAGAGAGAGGAGGAAGAGAGGAGGAAGAGAGAGGAGGAAGAGAGAGGAAGAGGAGAGAGGAGGAAGAGAGAGGAGGAAGAGAGAAGAGGAGGAGAGGGTAGAAGAGAGAGGAGGAAGAGAGAGGAGGAAGAGAGAGGAAGAAGAGAGAAGAGGAGGAGAGAGGAGGAGGAGAGAGAAGGAAGAGAGAGGAGGAAGAGAGAGGAGGAAGAGAGAGGACGAAGAGACAGGAGGAAGAGAGAGGAGGAAGAAAGAGGAGGAAGAGAGAGGAGGAAGAGAGAGGAGGAACAGAGAGGAAGAGGAGAGAGGAGGAAGAGAGAGGAGTAAGAGAGGAGTAAGAGATTGGAGGAGGAGAGAGGAGGAAGAGAGAGGAGGAAGAGAGAGGAGGAAGATAGGAGGAATAGAGTGGAGGAGGAGAGAGGAGAAAGAGAGAGGAAGAGGAGAGAGGAGGAAGAGAGAGGAGGAAGACAGAGGAGGATGAGAGAGATGGAAGAGAGGGGGAAGAGAGAGGAGGAGGAGAGAGGAGGAAGGGAGAGGAGGAAGAGAGAGGAGAATGAGAGAGGAGGAAGAGAGAGGACGAAGAGAGAGGAGGAAGAGAGAGGAAGAGGAGAGAGGAGGATGAGAGAGGAGGAAGAGAGAAGAGGAGGAGAGAGATGGAAAAGAGAGGAGAAAGAGAGAGGAGGAAGAGAGAGTAGGAAGAGAGAGGAGGAGGAGAGAGGAGGAAGAGAGAGGAGGAAGAGAGAGGAGGAAGAGAGAGGAGGAAAATAGAGGAGGAGGAGAGAGGAGGAAGAGAGAGGAGGAAGACAGAGGAAGGGCAGAGAGGAGGAAGACACAGGAGGAAAAAGAGGAGGAAGAGAGAGGAGGAAGAGAGAGGAGGAGAGAGGAGGAAGAGAGAGGAGGAAGAGAGAGGACGAGGAGAGAGGAGGAGAGAGGAGAAAGAGAGATGAGGAAGAGAGAGGAAGAGGATTGAGGAGGAAGAGGCAGGAGGAAGAGAGAGGAGGAGGAGAGAGATGGAAGAGTGAGGAGGAAGAGAGAGGAGGAAGAGAGAGGAGGTAGAGAGAGGAGGAAGAGAGAGGAGGAGGACAGAGAAGAAAGAGAGAGGAGGAAGAGAGAGGAGGAAGAGAGAGGAAGATAAGAGAGGAGGAACAGAGAGGAGGAGGAGAGGGATAGAAGAGAGAAGAGGAAGAGAGAGGAGGAAGAGAGAGGAGGAAGAGAGAGGAGGACGACAGACGAGGAAGAGAGAGGAGGAAGAGAGAGGTGGGGGAGAGTGGAGGAAGAGAAAGGAGGAAGAGAGAGGAGGAAGAGAGAGGAAGAGGAGAGAGGAGGAAGAGAGAGGAAGAGGAGAGAGGGAGAAGAGAGAGGAGGAAGAGAGAGAAAGAGGAGAAAGGAGGAAGAGAGAGGAGGAAGAAAGAGGAAAAGGAGAGAGGAGGAAGACAGAGGAGGAAGACACAGGAGGAAGAGAGAAGAAGAGGAAGAGGAGGAAGAGAGAAGAGAAAAAGAGAGGAGGAAGAGAGAGGAGGAAGAGAGAGGAGGAAGAGAGAGGAGGATGAGACAGGAGGAAGAGAGAGGAGGAAGAGAGATGAAGAGGAGAGAGAAGGAAGAGAGAGGAGGAAGAGAAATGAAGAGGAGAGAGGAGTAAGAGAGAGAAAGAGGAGAAAGGAGAAAGAGAGAGGAGGAAGAAAGAGGAAAAGGAGAGAGGAGGAAGAGAGAGGAGGAAGAGAGAGGAAGAGAAAGAGGAGGAAGAGAGAGGAGAAACAGAGAGGAGGAAGAGACAGGAGGAAGAGAGAGGAGGAAGAGAGAGGAAGAGGAGAGAGGTGGAGGAGAGAGGAGGAAGAGAAAGGAGGAAGAGAGTGTAGGAAGAGAGAGGAAGAGGAGAGAGGAGGTGGAGAGAGGAGAAAGAGAGATGAGGAAGAGAGTGAAAGACGAGAGAGGAGGAGGAGAGAGGATGAAGACAGAGGAGGAGGAGAGAGGAGGAAGAGCGAGAAGGAAGAGAGAGGAAGAGGAGATAGAAGGAGGAAATAGGAGGAAGAGAGAGGAGGAAGAGGGAGGAACAGGAGAGAGGAGGAAGAGAGAGGAGGAAGAGAGAGGAGGAAGAGAGAGGAGAAAGAGAGAGGAGGAGGAGAGAGGAGGAAGAGAGAGGAGGAAGAGGAGAGAGGAGGAAGAGAGGGAGAGGGGAGGAGGAGAGAGGAGGAAGAAAGAGGAGGAGTAGAGAGGAGGAAGAGAGTGGACGAGGAGAGAGGAGGAAGAGAGAGTTGGCAGAGAGAGGAGGAAGAGAGAGGAAGAGGAGAGAGAAGGAAGAGAGAGGAGGAAGACAGAGGAGGAAGAGAGAGATGGAAGAGAGAGGAGGAAGAGAGAGGAGTAAGAGAGAGGAAGAGGAGACAGGAAGAAGAGAGAGGAGAAAGAGAGGAGGAAGAGAGTGGAGGAGGAGAGAGGTGGAAGAGAGAGGAGGAAGAGAGAGGAGGAAGAGAGAGGTAGAGGAGAGAGGAGGAAGAGAGAGGAGGAAGAGAGAGGAGGAAGAGAGATGAAGAAGAGAGAGGAGGAGGAGAGAGGAGGAAGAGAGAGGAGTAAGAGAGAGGAGGAAGAGAGAGGACGAGGAGAGAGATGGAAGAGAGAGGAGGAAGAGAGGAGGAAGAGAGAGGAGGAAGAGAGAGGAAGAGTAGAGAGGAGGAAGAGAGAGGAGGAAGAGAGAAGAGGAGGAGAGGGTAGAAGAGAGAGGAGGAAGAGAGAGGAGGAAGAGAGACGAGTAAGAGAGAGGAGGAAGAGAGAGGACGAGGAGAGAGATGGAAGAGAGAGGAGGAAGAGAGGAGGAAGAGAGAGGAGTAAGAGAGTGGAAGAGGAGAGAGGAGGAAGAGAGAGGAAGAAGAGAGAAGAGGAGGAGAGAGGAGGAGGAGAGAGAAGGAAGAGAGAGGAGGAAGAGAGAGGAGGAAGAGAGAGGACGAAGAGACAGGAGGAAGAGAGAGGAGGAAGAAAGAGGAGGAAGAGAGAGGAGGAAGAGAGAGGAGGAACAGAGAGGAAGAGGAGAGAGGAGGAAGAGAGAGGAGTAAGAGAGGAGTAAGAGATTGGAGGAGGAGAGAGGAGGAAGAGAGAGGAGGAAGAGAGAGGAGGAAGATAGGAGGAATAGAGTGGAGGAGGAGAGAGGAGAAAGAGAGAGGAAGAGGAGAGAGGAGGAAGAGAGAGGAGGAAGACAGAGGAGGATGAGAGAGATGGAAGAGAGGGGGAAGAGAGAGGAGGAGGAGAGAGGAGGAAGGGAGAGGAGGAAGAGAGAGGAGAATGAGAGAGGAGGAAGAGAGAGGACGAAGAGAGAGGAGGAAGAGAGAGGAAGAGGAGAGAGGAGGATGAGAGAGGAGGAAGAGAGAAGAGGAGGAGAGAGATGGAAAAGAGAGGAGAAAGAGAGAGGAGGAAGAGAGAGTAGGAAGAGAGAGGAGGAGGAGAGAGGAGGAAGAGAGAGGAGGAAGAGAGAGGAGGAAGAGAGAGGAGGAAAATAGAGGAGGAGGAGAGAGGAGGAAGAGAGAGGAGGAAGACAGAGGAAGGGCAGAGAGGAGGAAGACACAGGAGGAAAAAGAGGAGGAAGAGAGAGGAGGAAGAGAGAGGAGGAGAGAGGAGGAAGAGAGAGGAGGAAGAGAGAGGACGAGGAGAGAGGAGGAGGAGAGAGGAGAAAGAGAGATGAGGAAGAGAGAGGAAGAGGATTGAGGAGGAAGAGGCAGGAGGAAGAGAGAGGAGGAGGAGAGAGATGGAAGAGTGAGGAGGAAGAGAGAGGAGGAAGAGAGAGGAGGTAGAGAGAGGAGGAAGAGAGAGGAGGAGGACAGAGAAGAAAGAGAGAGGAGGAAGAGAGAGGAGGAAGAGAGAGGAAGATAAGAGAGGAGGAACAGAGAGGAGGAGGAGAGGGATAGAAGAGAGAAGAGGAAGAGAGAGGAGGAAGAGAGAGGAGGAAGAGAGAGGAGGACGACAGACGAGGAAGAGAGAGGAGGAAGAGAGAGGTGGAGGAGAGTGGAGGAAGAGAAAGGAGGAAGAGAGAGGAGGAAGAGAGAGGAAGAGGAGAGAGGAGGAAGAGATAGGAAGAGGAGAGAGGGAGAAGAGAGAGGAGGAAGAGAGAGAAAGAGGAGAAAGGAGGAAGAGAGAGGAGGAAGAAAGAGGAAAAGGAGAGAGGAGGAAGACAGAGGAGGAAGACACAGGAGGAAGAGAGAAGAAGAGGAAGAGGAGGAAGAGAGAAGAGAAAAAGAGAGGAGGAAGAGAGAGGAGGAAGAGAGAGGAGGAAGAGAGAGGAGGATGAGACAGGAGGAAGAGAGAGGAGGAAGAGAGATGAAGAGGAGAGAGAAGGAAGAGAGAGGAGGAAGAGAAATGAAGAGGAGAGAGGAGTAAGAGAGAGAAAGAGGAGAAAGGAGAAAGAGAGAGGAGGAAGAAAGAGGAAAAGGAGAGAGGAGGAAGAGAGAGGAGGAAGAGAGAGGAAGAGAAAGAGGAGGAAGAGAGAGGAGAAACAGAGAGGAGGAAGAGACAGGAGGAAGAGAGAGGAGGAAGAGAGAGGAAGAGGAGAGAGGTGGAGGAGAGAGGAGGAAGAGAAAGGAGGAAGAGAGTGTAGGAAGAGAGAGGAAGAGGAGAGAGGAGGTGGAGAGAGGAGAAAGAGAGATGAGGAAGAGAGTGAAAGACGAGAGAGGAGGAGGAGAGAGGATGAAGACAGAGGAGGAGGAGAGAGGAGGAAGAGCGAGAAGGAAGAGAGAGGAAGAGGAGATAGAAGGAGGAAATAGGAGGAAGAGAGAGGAGGAAGAGGGAGGAACAGGAGAGAGGAGGAAGAGAGAGGAGGAAGAGAGAGGAGGAAGAGAGAGGAGAAAGAGAGAGGAGGAGGAGAGAGGAGGAAGAGAGAGGAGGAAGAGGAGAGAGGAGGAAGAGAGGGAGAGGGGAGGAGGAGAGAGGAGGAAGAAAGAGGAGGAGTAGAGAGGAGGAAGAGAGTGGACGAGGAGAGAGGAGGAAGAGAGAGTTGGCAGAGAGAGGAGGAAGAGAGAGGAAGAGGAGAGAGAAGGAAGAGAGAGGAGGAAGACAGAGGAGGAAGAGAGAGATGGAAGAGAGAGGAGGAAGAGAGAGGAGTAAGAGAGAGGAAGAGGAGACAGGAAGAAGAGAGAGGAGAAAGAGAGGAGGAAGAGAGTGGAGGAGGAGAGAGGTGGAAGAGAGAGGAGGAAGAGAGAGGAGGAAGAGAGAGGTAGAGGAGAGAGGAGGAAGAGAGAGGAGGAAGAGAGAGGAGGAAGAGAGATGAAGAAGAGAGAGGAGGAGGAGAGAGGAGGAAGAGAGAGGAGTAAGAGAGAGGAGGAAGAGAGAGGACGAGGAGAGAGATGGAAGAGAGAGGAGGAAGAGAGGAGGAAGAGAGAGGAGGAAGAGAGAGGAAGAGTAGAGAGGAGGAAGAGAGAGGAGGAAGAGAGAAGAGGAGGAGAGGGTAGAAGAGAGAGGAGGAAGAGAGAGGAGGAAGAGAGACGAGTAAGAGAGAGGAGGAAGAGAGAGGACGAGGAGAGAGATGGAAGAGAGAGGAGGAAGAGAGGAGGAAGAGAGAGGAGGAAGAGAGTGGAAGAGTAGAGAGAAGGAAGAGAGAGGAGGAAGAGAGAGGAAGAGGAGAGAGATGGAAGAGAGAGGAGGAAGAATGAGGAGGAAGAGAGAGGAGGAGGAGAGAGGAGGAAGACAGAGGAGGAAGAGAGAGGAGTAAGAGAGAGGAGGAAGAGAGAGGACGAGGAGAGAGATGGAAGAGAGAGGAGGAAGAGAGGAGGAAGAGAGAGGAGGAAGAGAGTGGAAGAGGAGAGAGGAGGAAGAGAGAGGAGGAAGAGAGAAGAGGAGGAGAGGGTAGAAGAGAGAGGAGGAGGAGAGAGGAGGAAGAGAGAGGAGTAAGAAAGAGGAGGAAGAGAGAGGACGAGGAGAGAGATGGAAGAGAGAGGAGGAAGAGAGGAGGAAGAGAGAGGAGGAAGAGAGAGGAAGAGAGAGGAAGAGGAGAGAGAAGGAAGAGAGAGGAGGAAGAGAGAGGAGGAGGAGAGAGGAGGAAGAGACAGGAGGAAGAGAGAGGAGGAAGAAAGAGGAGGAAGAGAGAGGAGGAAGAGAGAGGAGGAAGAGAGAGGAGGAAGAGACAGGAGGAAGAGACAGGAGGAAGAGAGAGGAGGAAGAAAGAGGAGGAAGAGAGAGGTGGAAGAGAGAGGAGGAAGAGAGAGGAGGAATATAGAGGAGGAATAGAGAGGAGGAAGAGAGAGGAAGAAGAGAGAGGAAGAGGAGAGAGAAGGAAGAGAGAGGAGGAAGAGAGAGGAGGAGGAGAGAGGAGGAGGAGAGAGAAGGAAGAGAGAGGAGGAAGAGAGAGGAGGAAGAGAGAGGACGAAGAGACAGGAGGAAGAGAGAGGAGGAAGAAAGAGGAGGAAGAGAGAGGAGGAAGAGAGAGGAGGAAGAGAGAGGTCGAAGAGACAAGAGGAAGAGAGACGAGGAAGAGACAGGAGGAAGAGAGAGGAGGAAGAGAGAGGAGGATGAGAGAGGAGAAGGAGAGAGGAGTAAGAGAAACGAGGAAAAGAGAGGAGGAAGAGAGAGGAGGAAGAGAGAGGGGGAAGAGAGAGGGCGAAGAGACAGGAGGAAGAGAGAGGAGGAAGAGAGAGGAGGAAGAGAGAGGAGGAAGAGAGAGGAGGAAGAGAGAGGAGGAAGAGAGACGAGGAAGAGAGAGGGGGAAGAGAGAGGGCGAAAAGACAGGAGGAAGAGAGAGGAGGAAGAGAGAGGAGGAAGTGAGAGGAGGAAGAGAGAGGAGGAAGAGAGAGGAAGGGGAGAGAGAGGGAAGAGAGAGGAGGAAGAGAGAGGAGGAGGAGAGAGGAGGAGGAGAGAGAAGGAAGAGAGAGGAGGAAGAAAGAGGAGGAAGAGAGAGAAGGAAGACACAGGAGGAAGAGACAGGAGGAAGAGAGAGGACGAAGAAAGAGGAGGAAGAGAGAGGACGAAGAGAAAGGAGGAAGAGAGAGGAGGTAGATAGAGGAGGAATAGAGAGAAGGAAGAGAGAGAAGGAGGAGAGAGGAAGAGGAGAGAGAAGGAAGAGAGAGGAGGAAGAGAGAGGAGAAAGAGAGAGGAGGATGAAAGAGGAAGAAGAGAGAGGAGGAAGAGAGAGGAGGAAGAGACAGGAGGAAGATAGAGGAGGAAGTGAGAGGAGGAAGAGAGAGGAGGAAGAGAGAGGTCGAAGAGACAGGAGAAAGAGAGACGAGGAAGACACAGGAGGAAGAGACAGGAGGAAGAGAGAGGAGGATGAGAGAGGAGAAGGAGAGAGGAGTAAGACAAAGAAGGAAGAGAAGAGGAAGAGAGAGGAGGAAGAGAGAGGAAGAGGTAAGAGGAGGAAGACAGAGGCGGAAGAGAGAGGAGGAAGAGAGAGGAGAAAGAGAGAGGAGGAAGAAAGATGAGGAAGAGAGAGGAGGAAGAGAGAGGAGGAAGAGAGAGGAGGAAGATAGAGGGGGAATAGAGAGGAGGAAGAGAGAGGAAGAAGAGAGAGGAAGAGGAGAGAGTAGGAAGAGAGAGGAGGAAGAGAGAGGAGGAAGAGAGAGGAGGAAGAGAAAGGGGAAAAAGAGAGGAAGATGACAGAGAAGGAAGAGAGAGGAGGAAGATAGAGGAAGAGGAGAGAGGAAGACGAGAGAGAAGGAAGAGAGAGCAGGAAGAGAGAGCAGGAAGAGACAGGAGAAAGAGAGAGGAGGAAGAGAGACGAGGAAGAGAGAGGAGGAAGAAAGAGGAGGAAGAGAGAGGAGGAAGAGAGAGGAAGAGGAGAGAGAAGGAAGAGAGAAGAGGAAGAGAGAGTAGGAGGAGAGAGGAGGAGGAGGGAGGAGGAGGAGAGAGAAGGAAGAGAGAGGAGGAAGAAAGAGGAGGAAGAGAGAGGAAGAGGAGAGAGAAGGAAGAGAGAAGAGGAAGAGAGAGGAGGAGGAGATAGGAGGAGGAGAGAGAAGGAAGAGAGAGGAGGAAGAAAGAGAAGGAAGAGAGAGGAGGAAGAGGCAGGAGGAAGAGACAGGAGGAAGAGAGAGGAGGAAGAAAGAGGAGGAAGAGACAGGAGGAAGAGAGAAGAGGAAGAGAGAGGAGGAAGATAGAGGAGGTATAGAGAGGAGGAAGAGAGAGGAAGAAGAGAGAGGAAGAGGAGAGAGAAGGAAGAGAGAGGAGGAAGAGAGAGGAGGAAGAGAGAGGAGGAAGAGAGAGGAGAAAGAGGGAGGAGGAAGAAAGAGGAGGAAGAGAGAGGAGGAAGAGAGAGGAGGAAGAGAGAGGAGGAAGATAGAGGAGGAATAGAGAGGAGGAAGAGAGAGGAAGAAGAGAGAGGAAGAGGAGAGAGAAGGAAGTGAGAGGAGGAAGAGAGAGGAGGAAGAGAGAGGAGGAAGAGAGAGGGGGAAGAGAGAGGAAGATGAGAAAGAAGGAAGAGAGAGGAGGAAGAGAGAGCAGGAAGAGACAGGAGAAAGAGAGAGGAGGAAGAGAGACGAGGAAGAGATAGGAGGAAGAGGGTGGAGGAAGAGGGAGGAGGAAGAGAGAGTTCGAAGAGGTAGGAGGAAGAGAGAGGAGTAAGAAAGAGGAGGAAGAGAGAGGAGGAAGAGAGAGGAGGAAGAGAGAGGAGGAATATAGAGGAGGAATAGAGAGGAGGAATAGAGAGGAGGAAGAGAGAGGAAGAAGAGAGAGGAAGAGTATAGAGAAGGAAGAGAGAGGAGGAAGAGAGAGGAGGAGGAGAGAGGAGGAGGAGAGAGAAGGAAGAGAGAGGAGGAAGAGAGAGGAGGAAGAGAGAGGACGAAGAGAGAGGAGGAAGAGAGAGGAGGAAGAAAGAGGAGGAAGAGAGAGGAGGAAGAGAGAGGAAGAAGAGAGAGGTCGAAGAGACAGGAGGAAGAGAGACGAGGAAGAGACAGGAGGAAGAGACAGGAGGAAGAGAGAGGAGGATGAGAGAGGAGAAGGAGAGAGGAGTAAGAGAAAGGAGGAAGAGAGAGGAGGAAGAGAGAGGAGGAAGAGAGAGGGGGAAGAGAGAGGGCGAAGAGACAGGAGGAATAGAGAGGAGGAAGAGAGACGAGGAAGAGAGAGGAGGAATAGGGTGGAGGAAGAGAGAGTTCGAAGAGGTAGGAGGAAGAGAGAGGAGGAAGAAAGAGGAGGAAGAGAGAGGAGGAAGAGAGAGGAGGAATATAGAGGAGGAATAGAGAGGAGGAAGAGAGAGGAAGAAGAGAGAGGAAGAGGAGAGAGAAGGAAGAGAGAGGAGGAAGAGAGAGGAGGAGGAGAGTGGAGGAGGAGAGAGAAGGAAGAGAGAGGAGGAAGAAAGAGGAGGAAGAGAGAGAAGGAAGAGACAGGAGGAAGAGACAGGAGGGAGAGAGAGGAGGAAGAAAGAGGAGGAAGAGAGAGGACGAAGAGAAAGGAGGAAGAGAGAGGAGGAAGATAGACGAGGAATAGAGAGAAGGAAGAGAGAGAAGGAGGAGAGAGGAAGAGGAGAGAGAAGGAAGAGAGAGGAGGAAGAGAGAGGAGGAGGAGAGAGGAGGAGGAGAGAGAAGGAAGAGAGAGGAGGAAGAGAGAGGAGAAAGAGAGAGGAGGATGAAAGAGGAAGAAGAGAGAGGAGGAAGAGAGAGGAGGAAGAGACAGGAGGAAGATAGAGGAGGAAGTGAGAGGAGGAAGAGAGAGGAGGAAGAGAGAGGAAGAGAAAGAGGAGGAAGAGAGAGGAGAAACAGAGAGGAGGAAGAGACAGGAGGAAGAGAGAGGAGGAAGAGAGAGGAAGAGGAGAGAGGAGGTAGAGAGAGGAGGAAGAGAGAGGGGGAAGAGAGTGAAATAGGAGAGAGGTGTAGGAGAGAGGAGGAAGAGAAAGGAGGAAGAGAGAGTAGGAAGAGAGAGGAAGAGGAGAGAGGAGGTGGAGAGAGGAGAAAGAGAGATGAGGAAGAGAGTGAAAGACGAGAGAGGAGGAGGAGAGAGGATGAAGACAGAGGAGGAGGAGAGAGGAGGAAGAGCGAGAAGGAAGAGAGAGGAAGAGGAGATAGAAGGAGGAAATAGGAGGAAGAGAGAGGAGGAAGAGGGAGGAACAGGAGAGAGGAGGAAGAGAGAGTAGGAAGAGAGAGGAGGAAGAGAGAGGAGAAAGAGAGAGGAGGAGGAGAGAGGAGGAAGAGAGAGGAGGAAGAGGAGAGAGGAGGAAGAGAGGGAGAGGGGAGGAGGAGAGAGGAGGAAGAAAGAGGAGGAGTAGAGAGGAGGAAGAGAGTGGACGAGGAGAGAGGAGGAAGAGAGAGGTGGCAGAGAGAGGAGGAAGAGAGAGGAAGAGGAGAGAGAAGGAAGAGAGAGGAGGAAGACAGAGGAGGAAGAGAGACATGGAAGAGAGTGGAGGAAGAGAGAGGAGTAAGAGAGAGGAAGAGGAGACAGGAAGAAGTGAGAGGAGAAAGAGAGGAGGAAGAGAGTGGAGGAGGAGAGAGGTGGAAGACAGAGGAAGGGCAGAGAGGAGGAAGAGAGAGGAGGAAGAGAGAGGAGGAACAGAGAGATGGAAAAGAGAGGAGGAAGAGAGAGGAGGAAGAGAGAGTAGGAAGAGAGAGGAGGAGGAGAGAGGAGGAAGACAGAGGAAGGGCAGAGAGGAGGAAGAGAGAGGAGGAAGAGAGAGGAGGAAGAGAGATGAAGAAGAGAGAGGAGGAGGAGAGAGGAGGAAGAGAGAGGAGTAAGAGAGAGGAGGAAGAGAGAGGACGAGGAGAGAGATGGAAGAGAGAGGAGGAAGAGAGGAGGAAGAGAGAGGAGGAAGAGAGAGGAAGAGGAGAGAGGAGGAAGAGAGAGGAGGAATAGAGAAGAGGAGGAGAGGGTAGAAGAGAGAGGAGGAAGAGAGAGGAGGAAGAGAGAGGAGTAAGAGAGAGGAGGAAGAGAGAGGACGAGGAGAGAGATGGAAGAGAGAGGAGGAAGAGAGGAGGAAGAGAGAGGAGGAAGAGAGTGGAAGAGTAGAGAGAAGGAAGAGAGAGGAGGAAGAGAGAGGAAGAGGAGAGAGATGGAAGAGAGAGGAGGAAGAGAGGAGGAAGAGAGAGGAGTAAGAGAGTGGAAGAGGAGAGAGGAGGAAGAGAGAGGAGGAAGAGAGAAGAGGAGGAGAGAGGAGGAGGAGAGAGAAGGAAGAGAGAGGAGGAAGAGAGAGGAGGAACAGAGAGGAAGAGGAGAGAGGAGGAAGAGAGAGGAGTAAGAGAGGAGTAAGAGATTGGAGGAGGAGAGAGGAGGAAGAGAGAGGAGGAAGAGAGAGGAGGAAGATAGGAGGAATAGAGTGGAGGAGGAGAGAGGAGAAAGAGAGAGGAAGAGGAGAGAGGAGGAAGAGAGAGGAGGAAGACAGAGGAGGATGAGAGAGATGGAAGAGAGGGGGAAGAGAGAGGAGGAGGAGAGAGGAGGAAGGGAGAGGAGGAAGAGAGAGGAGAATGAGAGCGGAGGAAGAGAGAGGACGAAGAGAGAGGAGGAAGAGAGAGGAAGAGGAGAGAGGAGGATGAGAGAGGAGGAAGAGAGAAGAGGAGGAGAGAGATGGAAAAGAGAGGAGAAAGAGAGAGGAGGAAGAGAGAGTAGGAAGAGAGAGGAGGAGGAGAGAGGAGGAAGAGAGAGGAGGAAGAGAGAGGAGGAAGAGAGAGGAGGAAAATAGAGGAGGAGGAGAGAGGAGGAAGAGAGAGGAGGAAGACAGAGGAAGGCAGAGAGGAGGAAGACACAGGAGGAAAAAGAGGAGGAAGAGAGAGGAGGAGAGAGGAGGAAGAGAGAGGAGGAAGAGGGAGGACGAGGAGAGAGGGAGGAGAGAGAGGAGAAAGAGAGATGAGGAAGAGAGAGGAAGAGGATTGAGGAGGAAGAGGCAGGAGGAAGAGAGAGGAGGAGGAGAGAGATGGAAGAGTGAGGAGGAAGAGAGAGGAGGAAGAGAGAGGAGGTAGAGAGAGGAGGAAGAGAGAGGAGGAGGACAGAGAAGAAAGAGAGAGGAGGAAGAGAGAGGAGGAAGAGAGAGGAAGATGAGAGAGGAGGAACAGAGAGGAGGAGGAGAGGGATAGAAGAGAGAAGAGGAAGAGAGAGGAGGAAGAGAGAGGAAGAGGAGAGAGGAGGAAGAGAGAGGAAGAGGAGAGAGGGAGAAGAGAGAGGAGGAAGAGAGAGAGAAAGAGGAGAAAGGAGGAAGAGAGAGGAGGAAGAAAGAGGAAAAGGAGAGAGGAGGAAGACAGAGGAGGAAGACAGAGGAGGAAGAGAGAAGAAGAGGAAGAGGAGGAAGAGAGAAGAGAAAAAGAGAGGAGGAAGAGAGAGGAGGAAGAGAGAGGAGGAAGAGAGAGGAGGATGAGACAGGAGGAAGAGAGAGGAGGAAGAGAGATGAAGAGGAGAGAGAAGGAAGAGAGAGGAGGAAGAGAGATGAAGAGGAGAGAGGAGTAAGAGAGAGAAAGAGGAGAAAGGGAGAAAGAGAGAGGAGGAAGAAAGAGGAAAAGGAGAGAGGAGGAAGAGAGAGGAGGAAGAGAGAGGAAGAGAAAGAGGAGGAAGAGAGAGGAGAAACAGAGAGGAGGAAGAGACAGGAGGAAGAGAGAGGAGGAAGAGAGAGGAAGAGGAGAGAGGTGGAGGAGAGAGGAGGAAGAGAAAGGAGGAAGAGAGAGTAGGAAGAGAGAGGAAGAGGAGAGAGGAGGTGGAGAGAGGAGAAAGAGAGATGAGGAAGAGAGTGAAAGACGAGAGAGGAGGAGGAGAGGATGAAGACAGAGGAGGAGGAGAGAGGAGGAAGAGCGAGAAGGAAGAGAGAGGAAGAGGAGATAGAAGGAGGAAATTGGAGGAAGAGAGAGGAGGAAGAGGGAGGAACAGGAGAGAGGAGGAAGAGAGAGGAGGAAGAGAGAGGAGGAAGAGAGAGGAGAAAGAGAGAGGAGGAGGAGAGAGGAGGAAGAGAGAGGAGGAAGAGGAGAGAAGAGGAAGAGAGGGAGAGGGGAGGAGGAGAGAGGAGGAAGAAAGAGGAGGAGTAGAGAGGAGGAAGAGAGTGGACGAGGAGAGAGGAGGAAGAGAGAGGTGGCAGAGAGAGGAGGAAGAGAGAGGAAGAGGAGAGAGAAGGAAGAGAGAGGAGGAAGACAGAGGAGGAAGAGAGAGATGGAAGAGAGAGGAGGAAGAGAGAGGAGTAAGAGAGAGGAAGAGGAGACAGGAAGAAGAGAGAGGAGAAAGAGAGGAGGAAGAGAGTGGAGGAGGAGAGAGGTGGAAGAGAGAGGAGGAAGAGAGAGGAGGAAGAGAGAGGTAGAGGAGAGAGGAGGAAGAAACAGGAGGAAGAGAGAAGAGGAGGAGAGAGATGGAAAAGAGAGGAGGAAGAGAGAGGAGGAAGAGAGAGTAGGAAGAGAGAGGAGGAGGAGAGAGGAGGAAGACAGAGGAAGGGCAGGAGAGGAGGAAGAGAGAGGAGGAAGAGAGAGGAGGAAGAGAGATGAAGAAGAGAGAGGAGGAGGAGAGAGGAGGAAGAGAGAGGAGTAAGAGAGAGGAGGAAGAGAGAGGAGGAAGAGAGACGAGTAAGAGAGAGGAGGAAGAGAGAGGACGAGGAGAGAGATGGAAGAGAGAGGAGGAAGAGAGGAGGAAGAGAGAGGAGGAAGAGAGTGGAAGAGTAGAGAGAAGGAAGAGATAGGAGGAAGAGAGAGGAAGAGGAGAGAGATGGAAGAGAGAGGAGGAAGAGAGAGGAGGAAGAGAGAGGTCGAAGAGACAGGAGAAAGAGAGACGAGGAAGACACAGGAGGAAGAGACAGGAGGAAGAGAGAGGAGGATGAGAGAGGAGAAGGAGAGAGGAGTAAGACAAAGAAGGAAGAGAAGAGGAAGAGAGAGGAGGAAGAGAGAGGAAGAGGTAAGAGGAGGAAGACAGAGGCGGAAGAGAGAGGAGGAAGAGAGAGGAGAAAGAGAGAGGAGGAAGAAAGATGAGGAAGAGAGAGGAGGAAGAGAGAGGAGGAAGAGAGAGGAGGAAGATAGAGGGGGAATAGAGAGGAGGAAGAGAGAGGAAGAAGAGAGAGGAAGAGGAGAGAGTAGGAAGAGAGAGGAGGAAGAGAGAGGAGGAAGAGAGAGGAGGAAGAGAAAGGGGAAAAAGAGAGGAAGATGACAGAGAAGGAAGAGAGAGGAGGAAGATAGAGGAAGAGGAGAGAGGAAGACGAGAGAGAAGGAAGAGAGAGCAGGAAGAGAGAGCAGGAAGAGACAGGAGAAAGAGAGAGGAGGAAGAGAGACGAGGAAGAGAGAGGAGGAAGAAAGAGGAGGAAGAGAGAGGAGGAAGAGAGAGGAAGAGGAGAGAGAAGGAAGAGAGAAGAGGAAGAGAGAGTAGGAGGAGAGAGGAGGAGGAGGGAGGAGGAGGAGAGAGAAGGAAGAGAGAGGAGGAAGAAAGAGGAGGAAGAGAGAGGAAGAGGAGAGAGAAGGAAGAGAGAAGAGGAAGAGAGAGGAGGAGGAGATAGGAGGAGGAGAGAGAAGGAAGAGAGAGGAGAGGAAGAAAGAGAAGGAAGAGAGAGGAGGAAGAGGCAGGAGGAAGAGACAGGAGGAAGAGAGAGGAGGAAGAAAGAGGAGGAAGAGACAGGAGGAAGAGAGAAGAGGAAGAGAGAGGAGGAAGATAGAGGAGGTATAGAGAGGAGGAAGAGAGAGGAAGAAGAGAGAGGAAGAGGAGAGAGAAGGAAGAGAGAGGAGGAAGAGAGAGGAGAAGAGAGAGGAGGAAGAGAGAGGAGAAAGAGGGAGGAGGAAGAAAGAGGAGGAAGAGAGAGGAGGAAGAGAGAGGAGGAAGAGAGAGAGGAAGATAGAGGAGGAAGAGAGAAGGAAGAGAGAGGAAGAAGAGAGAGGAAGAGGAGAGAGAAGGAAGTGAGAGGAGGAAGAGAGAGGAGGAAGAGAGAGGAGGAAGAGAGAGGGGGAAGAGAGAGGAAGATGAGAAAGAAGGAAGAGAGAGGAGGAAGAGAGAGCAGGAAGAGACAGGAGAAAGAGAGAGGAGGAAGAGAGACGAGGAAGAGATAGGAGGAAGAGGGTGGAGGAAGAGGGAGGAGGAAGAGAGAGTTCGAAGAGGTAGGAGGAAGAGAGAGGAGTAAGAAGAGGAGGAAGAGAGAGGAGGAAGAGAGAGGAGGAAGAGAGAGGAGGAATATAGAGGAGGAATAGAGAGGAGGAATAGAGAGGAGGAAGAGAGAGGAAGAAGAGAGAGGAAGAGTATAGAGAAGGAAGAGAGAGGAGGAAGAGAGAGAGGAGGAGAGAGGAGGAGGAGAGAGAAGGAAGAGAGAGGAGGAAGAGAGAGAGGAAGAGAGAGGACGAAGAGAGAGGAGGAAGAGAGAGGAGGAAGAAAGAGGAGGAAGAGAGAGGAGGAAGAGAGAGGAAGAAGAGAGAGGTCGAAGAGACAGGAGGAAGAGAGACGAGGAAGAGACAGGAGGAAGAGACAGGAGGAAGAGAGAGGAGGATGAGAGAGGAGAAGGAGAGAGGAGTAAGAGAAAGGAGGAAGAGAGAGGAGGAAGAGAGAGGAGGAAGAGAGAGGGGGAAGAGAGAGGGCGAAGAGACAGGAGGAATAGAGAGGAGGAAGAGAGACGAGGAAGAGAGAGGAGGAATAGGTGGAGGAAGAGAGAGTTCGAAGAGGTAGGAGGAAGAGAGAGGAGGAAGAAAGAGGAGGAAGAGAGAGGAGGAAGAGAGAGGAGGAATATAGAGGAGGAATAGAGAGGAGGAAGAGAGAGGAAGAAGAGAGAGGAAGAGGAGAGAGAAGGAAGAGAGAGGAGGAAGAGAGAGGAGGAGGAGAGTGAGGAGGAGAGAGAAGAAGAGAGAGGAGAAGAAAGAGGAGGAAGAGAGAGAAGGAAGAGACAGGAGGAAGAGACAGGAGGGAGAGAGAGGAGGAAGAAAGAGGAGGAAGAGAGAGGACGAAGAGAAAGGAGAAGAGAGAGGAGGAAGATAGACGAGGAATAGAGAGAAGGAAGAGAGAGAAGGAGGAGAGAGGAAGAGAGAGAGAAGGAAGAGAGAGGAGGAAGAGAGAGGAGGAGGAGAGAGGAGGAGGAGAGAGAAGGAAGAGAGAGGAGGAAGAGAGAGGAGAAAGAGAGAGGAGGATGAAAGAGGAAGAAGAGAGAGGAGGAAGAGAGAGGAGGAAGAGACAGGAGGAAGATAGAGGAGGAAGTGAGAGGAGGAAGAGAGAGGAGGAAGAGAGAGGAAGAGAAAGAGGAGGAAGAGAGAGGAGAAACAGAGAGGAGGAAGAGACAGGAGGAAGAGAGAGGAGGAAGAGAGAGGAAGAGGGAGAGAGGAGGTAGAGAGAGGAGGAAGAGAGAGGAGGAAGAGAGTGAAATAGGAGAGAGGTGTAGGAGAGAGGAGGAAGAGAAAGGAGGAAGAGAGAGTAGGAAGAGAGAGGAAGAGGAGAGAGGAGGTGGAGAGAGGAGAAAGAGAGATGAGGAAGAGAGTGAAAGACGAGAGAGGAGGAGGAGAGAGGATGAAGACAGAGGAGGAGGAGAGAGGAGGAAGAGCGAGAAGGAAGAGAGAGGAAGAGGAGATAGAAGGAGGAAATAGGAGGAAGAGAGAGGAGGAAGAGGGAGGAACAGGAGAGAGGAGGAAGAGAGAGTAGGAAGAGAGAGGAGGAAGAGAGAGGAGAAAGAGAGAGGAGGAGGAGAGAGGAGGAAGAGAGAGGAGGAAGAGGAGAGAGGAGGAAGAGAGGGAGAGGGAGGAGGAGAGAGGAGGAAGAAAGAGGAGGAGTAGAGAGGAGGAAGAGAGTGGACGAGGAGAGAGGAGAAGAGAGAGGTGGCAGAGAGAGGAGGAAGAGAGAGGAAGAGGAGAGAGAAGGAAGAGAGAGGAGGAAGACAGAGGAGGAAGAGAGACATGGAAGAGAGTGGAGGAAGAGAGAGGAGTAAGAGAGAGGAAGAGGAGACAGGAAGAAGTGAGAGGAGAAAGAGAGGAGGAAGAGAGTGGAGGAGGAGAGAGGTGGAAGACAGAGGAAGGGCAGAGAGGAGGAAGAGAGAGGAGGAAGAGAGAGGAGGAACAGAGAGATGGAAAAGAGAGGAGGAAGAGAGAGGAGGAAGAGAGAGTAGGAAGAGAGAGGAGGAGGAGAGAGGAGGAAGACAGAGGAAGGGCAGAGAGGAGGAAGAGAGAGGAGGAAGAGAGAGGAGGAAGAGAGATGAAGAAGAGAGAGGAGGAGGAGAGAGGAGGAAGAGAGAGGAGTAAGAGAGAGGAGGAAGAGAGAGGACGAGGAGAGAGATGGAAGAGAGAGGAGGAAGAGAGGAGGAAGAGAGAGGAGGAAGAGAGAGGAAGAGGAGAGAGGAGGAAGAGAGAGGAGGAATAGAGAAGAGGAGGAGAGGGTAGAAGAGAGAGGAGGAAGAGAGAGGAGGAAGAGAGAGGAGTAAGAGAGAGGAGGAAGAGAGAGGACGAGGAGAGAGATGGAAGAGAGAGGAGGAAGAGAGGAGGAAGAGAGAGGAGGAAGAGAGTGGAAGAGTAGAGAGAAGGAAGAGAGAGGAGGAAGAGAGAGGAAGAGGAGAGAGATGGAAGAGAGAGGAGGAAGAGAGGAGGAAGAGAGAGGAGTAAGAGAGTGGAAGAGGAGAGAGGAGGAAGAGAGAGGAGGAAGAGAGAAGAGGAGGAGAGAGGAGGAGGAGAGAGAAGGAAGAGAGAGGAGGAAGAGAGAGGAGGAACAGAGAGGAAGAGGAGAGAGGAGGAAGAGAGAGGAGTAAGAGAGGAGTAAGAGATTGGAGGAGGAGAGAGGAGGAAGAGAGAGGAGGAAGAGAGAGGAGGAAGATAGGAGGAATAGAGTGGAGGAGGAGAGAGGAGAAAGAGAGAGGAAGAGGAGAGAGGAGGAAGAGAGAGGAGGAAGACAGAGGAGGATGAGAGAGATGGAAGAGAGGGGAAGAGAGAGGAGGAGGAGAGAGGAGGAAGGGAGAGGAGGAAGAGAGAGGAGAATGAGAGCGGAGGAAGAGAGAGGACGAAGAGAGAGGAGAAGAGAGAGGAAGAGGAGAGAGGAGGATGAGAGAGGAGGAAGAGAGAAGAGGAGGAGAGAGATGGAAAAGAGAGGAGAAAGAGAGAAGGAAGAAGAGAGAGTAGGAAGAGAGAGGAGGAGGAGAGAGGAGGAAGAGAGAGGAGGAAGAGAGAGGAGGAAGAGAGAGGAGGAAAATAGAGGAGGAGGAGAGAGGAGGAAGAGAGAGGAGGAAGACAGAGGAAGGGCAGAGAGGAGGAAGACACAGGAGGAAAAAGAGGAGGAAGAGAGAGGAGGAGAGAGGAGGAAGAGAGAGGAGGAAGAGGGAGGACGAGGAGAGAGAGGAGGAGAGAGGAGAAAGAGAGATGAGGAAGAGAGAGGAAGAGGATTGAGGAGGAAGAGGCAGGAGGAAGAGAGAGGAGGAGGAGAGAGATGGAAGAGTGAGGAGGAAGAGAGAGGAGGAAGAGAGAGGAGGTAGAGAGAGGAGGAAGAGAGAGGAGGAGGACAGAGAAGAAAGAGAGAGGAGGAAGAGAGAGGAGGAAGAGAGAGGAAGATGAGAGAGGAGGAACAGAGAGGAGGAGGAGAGGGATAGAAGAGAGAAGAGGAAGAGAGAGGAGGAAGAGAGAGGAAGAGGAGAGAGGAGGAAGAGAGAGGAAGAGGAGAGAGGGAGAAGAGAGAGGAGGAAGAGAGAGAAAGAGGAGAAAGGAGGAAGAGAGAGGAGGAAGAAAGAGGAAAAGGAGAGAGGAGGAAGACAGAGGAGGAAGACAGAGGAGGAAGAGAGAAGAAGAGGAAGAGGAGGAAGAGAGAAGAGAAAAAGAGAGGAGGAAGAGAGAGGAGGAAGAGAGAGGAGGAAGAGAGAGGAGGATGAGACAGGAGGAAGAGAGAGGAGGAAGAGAGATGAAGAGGAGAGAGAAGGAAGAGAGAGGAGGAAGAGAGATGAAGAGGAGAGAGGAGTAAGAGAGAGAAAGAGGAGAAAGGAGAAAGAGAGAGGAGGAAGAAAGAGGAAAAGGAGAGAGGAGGAAGAGAGAGGAGGAAGAGAGAGGAAGAGAAAGAGGAGGAAGAGAGAGGAGAAACAGAGAGGAGGAAGAGACAGGAGGAAGAGAGAGGAGGAAGAGAGAGGAAGAGGAGAGAGGTGGAGGAGAGAGGAGGAAGAGAAAGGAGGAAGAGAGAGTAGGAAGAGAGAGGAAGAGGAGAGAGGAGGTGGAGAGAGGAGAAAGAGAGATGAGGAAGAGAGTGAAAGACGAGAGAGGAGGAGGAGAGAGGATGAAGACAGAGGAGGAGGAGAGAGGAGGAAGAGCGAGAAGAAGAGAGAGGAAGAGGAGATAGAAGGAGGAAATTGGAGGAAGAGAGAGGAGGAAGAGGGAGGAACAGGAGAGAGGAGGAAGAGAGAGGAGGAAGAGAGAGGAGGAAGAGAGAGGAGAAAGAGAGAGGAGGAGGAGAGAGGAGGAAGAGAGAGGAGGAAGAGGAGAGAGGAGGAAGAGAGGGAGAGGGGAGGAGGAGAGAGGAGGAAGAAAGAGGAGGAGTAGAGAGGAGGAAGAGAGTGGACGAGGAGAGAGGAGGAAGAGAGAGGTGGCAGAGAGAGGAGGAAGAGAGAGGAAGAGGAGAGAGAAGGAAGAGAGAGGAGGAAGACAGAGGAGGAAGAGAGAGATGGAAGAGAGAGGAGGAAGAGAGAGGAGTAAGAGAGAGGAAGAGGAGACAGGAAGAAGAGAGAGGAGAAAGAGAGGAGGAAGAGAGTGGAGGAGGAGAGAGGTGGAAGAGAGAGGAGGAAGAGAGAGGAGGAAGAGAGAGGTAGAGGAGAGAGGAGGAAGAAACAGGAGGAAGAGAGAAGAGGAGGAGAGAGATGGAAAAGAGAGGAGGAAGAGAGAGGAGGAAGAGAGAGTAGGAAGAGAGAGGAGGAGGAGAGAGGAGGAAGACAGAGGAAGGGCAGAGAGGAGGAAGAGAGAGGAGGAAGAGAGAGGAGGAAGAGAGATGAAGAAGAGAGAGGAGGAGGAGAGAGGAGGAAGAGAGAGGAGTAAGAGAGAGGAGGAAGAGAGAGGAGGAAGAGAGACGAGTAAGAGAGAGGAGGAAGAGAGAGGACGAGGAGAGAGATGGAAGAGAGAGGAGGAAGAGAGGAGGAAGAGAGAGGAGGAAGAGAGTGGAAGAGTAGAGAGAAGGAAGAGATAGGAGGAAGAGAGAGGAAGAGGAGAGAGATGGAAGAGAGAGGAGGAAGAAAGAGGAGGAAGAGAGAGGAGGAGGAGAGAGGAGGAAGACAGAGGAGGAAGAGAGAGGAGTAAGAGAGAGGAGGAAGAGAGAGGACGAGGAGAGAGATGGAAGAGAGAGGAGGAAGAGAGGAGGAAGAGAGAGGAGGAAGAGAGTGGAAGAGGAGAGAGGAGGAAGAGAGAGGAGGAAGAGAGAAGAGGAGGAGAGGGTAGAAGAGAGAGGAGGAGGAGAGAGGAGGAAGAGAGAGGAGTAAGAAAGAGGAGGAAGAGAGAGGACGAGGAGAGAGATGGAAGAGAGAGGAGGAAGAGAGGAGGAAGAGAGAGGAGGAAGAGAGAGGAAGAGAGAGGAAGAGGAGAGAGAAGGAAGAGAGAGGAGAAGAGAGGAGGAGGAGAGAGGAGGAAGAGACAGGAGGAAGAGAGAGGAGGAAGAGAGAGGAGGAAGAGAGAGGAGAAGAGAG
>JASWHU010000766.1:0-26409 GCA_030819815.1 Strix occidentalis | reverse complement strand
GGTGCCCCCGGGGGTGTTGGGCTGCTGGGGGGTGTTTCAGGTGCCCCTGGGAAGTGTTGGGGGGTTGTTGGGGTGCCAGGGGGGGTTGGGGGTGCTGGGGGGGTTGTTGGGGTGCCTCGGGGAGTTTGGGGGTGCTGGGGGGGTTTGGGGGTGCCAGGGGGGTTGGGGGGTGCCCCTGGGGGGGTTGTTGGGGTGCCGGGGGGGTTTGGGGGGGTCACTGGGGTGCCAGGGGGGTTTGGAGGTGCCCCCGGGGGGGTTTGGGGGTGGCGGGGGGGTTTGGGGGTGCCGGGGGGGTTTGGGGGTGCCCCGGGGGGGTTTGGGGGTGCCCCGGGGGGTGGGTGCTCACCAGGCGGGCGAAGGGCGCGGCGCGCACAGCAGCAGGCGGGTGCTGCTCTGGTACTTGCGGATCTCCTGGAGCACCCGCTGGCCCGGGCGGAGCCCTGGGGGGACACGGGGGGGACACGGGGACAGGGTCAAGGTGGCAGCGTGGGGGGGGGGGACACGGGACAAGGGGGGACACGGGGACATTGGGGGGGGACAGGGACAGTGTCGGGGGCTGGTGGCACCGGGGAAGGGAGGGGACACACATGGGGACAAGGGGGACAGGGGGGACCCAGGGCACAGGGCTGGGGGGAGGGGAGAAGGGGGGATCTATGGGGGCTGGGGAGGGATCTATAGGGCTCAGAGGGATCTATAGGGGCTGGGGGGGATCTATAGGGGCTGGGGAGGGATCTATAGGGCTCAGAGGGATCTATAGGGGCTGGGGGGGATCTATAGGGGCTGGGGAGGGATCTATAGGGCTCAGAGGGATCTATAGGGGCTGGGGGGGATCTATAGGGGCTGGGGGGGATCTATAGGGCTCATGGGGATCTATAGGGGCTGGGGGGGATCTATAGGGGCTGGGGAGGGATCTATAGGGCTCAGAGGGATCTATAGGGGCTGGGGGGGATCTATAGGGGCTGGGGAGGGATCTATAGGGCTCAGAGGGATCTATAGGGGCTGGGGGGGATCTATAGGGGCTGGGGGATCTATAGGGCTCATGGGGATCTATAGGGGCTGGGGAGGGATCTATAGGGCTCAGGGGGATCTATAGGGGCTGGGGGGGATCTATAGGGGCTGGGGAGGGATCTATAGGGCTCAGAGGGATCTATAGGGGCTGGGGGGGATCTATAGGGGCTGGGGGGGATCTATAGGGCTCATGGGGATCTATAGGGGCTGGGGGGGATCTATAGGGGCTGGGGAGGGATCTATAGGGCTCAGAGGGATCTATAGGGGCTGGGGAGGGATCTATAGGGCTCAGAGGGATCTATAGGGGCTGGGGGGGATCTATAGGGGCTGGGGGATCTATAGGGCTCATGGGGATCTATAGGGGCTGGGGAGGGATCTATAGGGCTCAGGGGGATCTATAGGGGCTGGGGGGGATCTATAGGGGCTGGGGAGGGATCTATAGGGCTCATGGGGATCTATAGGGGCTGGGGAGGGATCTATAGGGCTCAGGGGGATCTATAGGGGCTGGGGGGGATCTATAGGGGCTGGGGAGGGATCTATAGGGCTCAGAGGGATCTATAGGGGCTGGGGGGGATCTATAGGGGCTGGGGGATCTATAGGGCTCATGGGGATCTATAGGGGCTGGGGAGGGATCTATAGGGCTCAGGGGGATCTATAGGGCTCAGGGGGATCTATTGGGGCTGGGGAGGGATCTATAGGGCTCAGGGGGATCTATAGGGGGTGGGGGAGAAGGGGGAGCTATAGGGACTGAGGGGGTTTATAGGGGCCAGGTTTGGGGGGAGGGAGGGATCTATAGGGCCTGGAGGGGGTGGTGGGATCTGTGGGGCCCGGGGGAATCTATAGGGGCTGGGTTTGGGTAAAGGGAGGGAACTATAAGGTGGGGGGGGAGGATCTACAGGGTCCAGGGGGGGAAGGGAGGGACCTATAGGATCTGGAGGGATCAGCAGGGTCAAGGGGAAGGAGAAATCTATAGGGTCTATAGGGGGCCTATAGGATCCAGGGGGGAAAGGGAGGGACCCATAGGGTCTGGGAGGGACCTATAGGCTGCTGGGCGGTAGGGAGGGATCCATAGGGTGTAGGAGGGATCTATAGGGTGTAGTCCACAGGGTGTAGGAGGGATCTATAGGGTCCAATGGGATCTCTAGGAGTGGGGGGTGGGGAGCAGGGTTTGGATCTATAGGGCCGGGGGCAGGAAGGAAGGGATCTACAGGGGCTGGGGGGACCTATAGGGTCTGGAGGTGGGGAGTGATCTATAGGATCCAGGAGGGGGGGAACAGAGAAGGATCTATAGGATCCAGGGAGGGTCTAGGAAGGATGTATAGGGTCGGGGGGGGGGTGTATAGGGTCCAAGGGGGTGTCAGGGAGAGTCCAGAGTGTCCAGGAGGAGTCTATAGGGTCCAGGGGTGTCCAAGAATCTATAGGGCTGGGGGGGTGGGGGTGGTCTGGGAGGGTCCATAGGGTCCAGGGGGGTCTATAGGGTCCAGCGGGGTCTATGGGGCTATTGGGGGTCAAGAAGGGTCTACAGGGTCCAGGGGGGCCTATAGAGGTCGGGGGGGGTCAGGGAGGGTCCATAAGGTCCAGGGGGGTCTATAGGGCTGGGGGGGGGGGGGTGTGTCAGAGAGGGTCCATAGGGTCCAGGAGGAGTCTACAGGGTCCAGGGGGGGTCAGGGAGGGTCCATACGGTCCAGGGGGGTCTATAGGGTCTGGAGGGGTCAGAGAGGTTCCATAGGGTCCGGGGGGTCTATAGGGTCCAGGGGGGTCAGGGCGGGTCCATAGGGTCGTCAGGGAGGGTCCATACAGTCCAGGGGGGTCTATAGGGTCCAGGGCAGGGTAAGGGAGGGTCCATAGGGTGCAGGAGGATCTATAGGGCTGGGGGGGGGGGGGGGGGTGTCAGGGAGGTTCCATAGGGTCCAGGAGGAGTCTATAGGGTCCAGGGGGGGTCTATAGGGTCCGGGGGGGGGTCAGGGAGGGTCCATAGGGTCCAGGAGGGGCCAATAGCGTGCAGGGGGGTCTATAGGGCTGGGGAGGGTCAGGGAGGGTCCATAGGGTCCAGGAGGAGTCTATAGGGTCCAGGGGGTCTATAGGGTCCGGGGGGGGGTCAGGGAGGGTCCATAGGGCGGGTTCCATCGGGTGATGTCCCATAACCCCCCCCCCTCGCACTCACGGCGGCGCCGCGGGGTCCGTGGGGGCGCGGGCGGGGCCGGGGGGGGCCGGGGCCCAGCGCGGCGCCGGGGGGTGGCGGCCTTGGGCCGGGGCATGGCGCGGCTCGGGGGGGCCTGGGGGGGACCCGGCGTCAGCGGGGGAGCGGGGACCAGGCGCCCTGAGCACCCCCCCCCCGCCCCGGACCCTCTGACGTCACCCGCCCCCCTCCGCGGTCCCTGATATGACGTCACGTGACGTCATTCCCCCCCCCCCCCCGGACCCCCCGACCTGCCGCCGCCGCCCGCAGCGATTCAAACCGGCCGCCACGCCGCGCGCCGCTGACGTCACTTCCGCTCCCGCAGCCCGACCAATAGGAGCCCGCCTGGCCGCTCTGCGCCGCCGGAGGCCGCGACTCGATGGTACCGCGGAGGCCGCGTCGGGACGGCGAGGGGGGCACTCGCTCCCAGTATGATCCCAGTAACGCCCAGTATGATCCCAGTAACTCCCTGTATGACCCCAGTATGATCCCAGTAACTCCTAGTATGATCCCAGTAACGCCCAGCATGATCCCAGTATGATCCCAGTAATTCCCAGTATGAGCCCAGTAATGCCCAGTATGATCCCAGTAACTCCCTGTATGACCCCAGTATGATCCCAGTAACGCCCAATATGATCCCAGTAACGCCCAGTATGATCCCAGTATGATCCCAGTAATTCCCAGTATGATCCCAGTCACTCCCAGTATGGTCCCAGTATAATCCCAGTAACTCCCAGTATGATCCCAGTCGCTCCCAGTGCACCCCCAGCACTCTCCCAGTAGCTCCCAGTTGCCCCCCAACATGGTTCCTTTGCTCCCAGCATGGCTCCAGTCACTCCCAGTCACTCCCAGTTGCCCCCAGTACGGTCCCAGTTCCTCCCAGTATGGTCCCAGTCACTTCCAGTGTGGTACTACTTGTTCCCAGTTGCTCCCAGTTGCCCCCAGCATGATCCCAGTTGCTCCCAGTGTGTGCCCAGCATGATCCCAGTCAGTCCCAGTCTGATCCCAGTTGCCCGCAGACTAGTCCCAGTTGCTCCCAGCATATACCAGTTGCCCCCAGAGTGATCCCAGTCACTCCCAGTCACCCTCAGTCTGGTCCCAGTTGCTCCCAGTATGACCCAGGTCACCCCCAGTATGGTCCCAGTTGCTCCCAGCATGGTCCCAGTCACTCCCAGTGCCCCCACCATGATCCCAGTTGCCCCCAGTGTGGTCCCAGTTGCTCTCGGCATGGTCCCAGTCACTCCCAGTATGATCCCAGTAACTCCCAGCATGGTCCCAGTCACTCCCAGTCACTCCCAGTTTCCCCCACCATGGTCCCAGTTGCCCTCCAACACAGTCCCACTTCCTCCTAGGAGGATCCCAGTTGCTTCCAGCATGATCCCAGTTGCTCCCAGTATGCCCCCAGCATGATCCCAGTCTCTCCCAGTTACTCCCAGCATGATCCCAGTCTCTCCCAGTCTGATCCCAGTTGCCCACAGACTAGTCCCAGTTGCTCCCAGCATATCCTAGTTGCCCTCAGTGTGATCCCAGTCACTCCCAGTCACCCTCAGTCTGGTCCCAGTTGCTCCCAGTATGACCCAGGTCACTCCCAGTCTGGTCCCAGTTACCCCCAGCACGGTCCCAGTCACTCCCAGTGCCCCCACCATGATCCCAGTTGCCCCCAGCATAGTCCCAGCTGCTCTCAGCGTGGTCCCAGTCACTCCCAGTATGATCCCAGTAACTCCCAGTATGATCCCAGTCTACCCAAGCATGAGCCCAGTCACCCCCACTCTCTCCCAGTGGCCCCCAGTGTGGTCCCAGTTGCTCCCAGTTCCTCCCAGTGGCCCCCAGCGTGGTCCCAGTTGCTCTCAGCATGGTCCCAGTCACTCCCAGTATGATCCCAGTATGACCCAGTATGATCCCAGTATGATCCCAGTCTCTCCCAGCATGGCCACAGGTGCCCCCAGTTGTCCCCCCCTGTGTCCCAGTTGCTCCCAGTTCCTCCCACTCTGATCCCAGTTGCTCCCAGTGCACCCCCAGCACATTCCCAGTTGCCCCCAGCATGGTTCCAGTTATGTCCGATGTGATCCCAGTTACTCCCAGTATGATCCCAGTCACTCCCACTATGATCCCAGTTGCTCACAGAGTAGTTCCAGTTGCTCCCAGTATAGCCCAGTTGCCCCCAGCGGGATCCCAGTCACTCCCGTTTACCCTCAGTGTGGTCCCAGTTGCTCCCAGTAAGATCCCAGTCACCCCCAGTCACTCCCAGTGGCCCCCAGTACAGTCCCAGTTCCTCCCAGAATGGTCCCAGTCGCTTCCAGTGTGGTACTACTCGTTCCCAGTTGCTCCCAGTTGCCCTCAGCATGGTCCCAGTTCCTCCCAGTATGGCCCAAGTCACTCTCGGTTGCCTCTAGTTGCCCCCAGCGTGGTCCCAGTCACTCCCAGTATGATCCCAGTATGATCCCAGTATCCCCCAGCATGCTCCCAGTCACTCCCAGTCACTCCCAGTTTCCCCCACCATGGTCCCAGTTGCCCTCCAACACAGTCCCACTTCCTCCTAGGAGGATCCCAGTTGCTTCCAGCATGATCCCAGTTGCTCCCAGTATGCCCCCAGCATGATCCCAGTCTCTCCCAGTTACTCCCAGCATGATCCCAGTCTCTCCCAGTCTGATCCCAGTTGCCCACAGACTAGTCCCAGTTGCTCCCAGCATATCCCAGTTGCCCTCAGTGTGATCCCAGTCACTCCCAGTCACCCTCAGTCTGGTCCCAGTTGCTCCCAGTATGACCCAGGTCACTCCCAGTCTGGTCCCAGTTACCCCCAGCACGGTCCCAGTCACTCCCAGTGCCCCCACCATGATCCCAGTTGCCCCCAGCATAGTCCCAGTTGCTCTCAGCGTGGTCCCAGTCACTCCCAGTATGATCCCAGTAACTCCCAGCATGGTCCCAGTTACTCCCAGTATGGTCCCAGTCACTCCCAGTATGATCCCAGTCACTCCCAGTATGATCCCAGTCTCCCAGCATGGTCTCAGGTGCCCCCAGTTGCCCCCAGTGTCATCCCCATCACTCCCAGTTCCTCCCACTGTGTTCCCAGTCGCTCCCAGTGCACCCCCAGCACACTCCCAGTAGCTCCCAGTTGCCCCCCAACATGGTTCCTTTGCTCCCAGCATGGCTCCAGTCACTCCCAGTTCCTCCCATTCGCCCCCAGCATGGTCCCAGTTGCTCCCATTTGCCCCCAGTGTGGTCCCAGTTGCTCTCAGCATGATCCCAGTCACTCCCAGTATGATCCCAGTATGATCCCAGTCTCCCCCAGCATGCTCCCAGTGGCTCCCAGTTGCCCCCAGTGTGCTCCCAGTTTGCTGCAACATGGCCCGAGTCACTCCCAGTTGCCCCCAGTATGTTCCCAGTTCCCCCCAGAATGATCCGAGTCGCTTCCAGTGTGGTACTACTTGTTCCCAGTAGCTCCCAGTTGCCCCCAGCATGGTCCCAGTTGCTCCCAGTGTGCCCCCAGTATGGTCCCAGTTGCTCCCAGTAGCTCCCAGTTGCCCCCAGCATGGTCCCAGCTGCTCCCAATATGGTTCCAGTTGCTTCCAACATGGTCCCAGTTGCTCCCAGTGGATCCCAGTTGCTCCCAGTGTGCCCCCAGTATGGTCCCAGTTGCTCCCAGTAGCTCCCAGTTGCCCCCAGCATGGTCCCAGCTGCTCCCAATATGGTTCCAGTTGCTTCCAGCATGGTCCCAGTTGCTCCCAGTGGATCCCAGTTGCTCCCAGTGTGCCCCCAGCATGGTCCCAGTTGCTCCCAGTGTGCCCCCAGTATGGTCCCAGTTGCTCCCAGTAGCTCCCAGTTGCCCCCAGCATGGTCCCAGCTGCTCCCAATATGGTTCCAGTTGCTTCCAGCATGGTCCCAGTTGCTCCCAGTGGCTCCCAGTTGCTCCCAGAGTGCTCCCAGCTGTTCCCGGCGTGGTCCCAGTGGCTCCCAGTGCTCCCAGTGCTCCCAGTGCCGGGGCTCAGAGGGGGCAGCCGTGGGGGCGCAGCGTGTCCATGAAGTCCCACAGGGGGCGACAGGGGTCGGCGGGGCCGCAGCGGGGGAGGGGCGGCACCTCCTCCAGCCAGGAGTTGGGCCCCAGCAGGAACTGGGGGCTGGGGGGGACACAGGGACATGGGGGGGACATCTGGGGGGACATTTGGGGGGACGTGGGGGGACATTTGGGGACATGGGGGGACATTTGGGGGATATGGGGGGACATTCGGGGACATGGGGACAACACAGGGGGGACATGGGGGGACATGCCAGGGACATTTGGGGATGTTTGGGGACATGGGGGGGGACACGGAGGGACATGGGGGGACACAGGGGGGACATTTTGGGGGGACATATGGGGGGATATGGGGGGACACTTGGGGATATGGGGACATGGGGGGGACATTTGGGGGGACGTGGGGGGACATTTGGGGACATGGGGATATGGGGGGACACAGGGGGACATTTGGGGACATGGGGGGATATTTGGGGATGGGGACATTTGGGGACATGGGGACATGGGGGGGACATTTGGGGGGACATTTGGGGGGACATGGGGGCGACATTTGAGGGGGACATTTGGGGATGGGGGACATGGGGGGGACATTTGGGAACATTTGGGGACTCTGGGGACACGGGGACATGGGGACAACACAGGGGGGACATGGGGGGACATGCTGGGGACGCTTAGGGATGTTTGGGGACATGGGGGGACACAGGGGGGACATTTTGGGGGGACATATGTGGGCTTTTGGGGACATTTGGGGGGACATTTGGGGACATGGGGGGACATTTGGGGGATATGGGGGTGACATGGGGACATGGCGGGGACATTTGGGGACATTTGGGGACATGGGGGGACACGGAGGGACATTTGGGGGGACATATGGGGGCTTTTGGGGCCATTTGGGGGGGCCATGGGGGGCCATTTGGGGCCATTTGGGGCCATTTGGGGCCATTTGGGGACATTTGGGGACATTTGGGGACATTTGGGGACAGCCGTCCCCCCTCACCGGCCCTGGGCGTCCGTCAGGGTCCCGTCCCCCCCCATGAGCAGGTACCGCCGGGGGGGGCGGAGCCTCAGGGGGCAACTGCCCCGCCCCAGCGCCTGGCCCCGCCCCCCCGGGGCCACCTCTGCCGGCCAGCAGGGACCAGTCAGCACCAGTAACAACCAGTATGCACCAGTAAGCACCAGTAACCCCCCTCCCAGTGCTGAGCGCCCTCCCCCCACTTTTCCAGTACAGCCCAGTTCACTCTCAGGCTCTCCCAGTATGGCTCAAGGTCATTCCAGTTCCACCCCACTATGGCCCAGTACATCCCAGTGCCCCCCAGTATAGCCCAACCCCCCTCCCCATGGGGCCCTGGTGCCCTCACACCCCCTTCAGTGCCCCACCAGTATATCCCAGTACACCCCAGTATTGTCCCGCAGTGCCCCCTCGTGGCCCTTCAGTCTCTCCCAGCCCTTCCCAGTCTCCCCAGTCTCCCCTCCCAGTCCACCCAGTCCTTCCTTGTCTCCCCCACAGTCCTCCCCATCTCCTTCCCAGTCCCTCCCAGTCCACCCAGTCTTCCCTCCCAGTCCCTTCCAGTGTCCCCAGTCTCCCTCCCAGCCCCTCCCAGTCCCTCCCAGTCTCCCACTCAGTTCATTCCAGTCCCTCCCATCTCCCTCCCAGTCCCTCCCAGTCTCCCCAGTCTCCCTCCCAGTCCCTCCCAGTCTCCCTCCCAGTTCATTCCGGTCCCTCCCAGCCCCTCCCAGTTCCTCCCAGCCCCTCCCAGTCTCCCTCCCAGTTCATTCCAGTCCCTCCCAGCCCTTCCCAGTCTCCCTCCCAGTTCATTCCAGTCCCTCCCATCTCCCTCCCAGTCGCTCCCAGTTCTCCCTCCCAGCCCCTCCCAGTGTTCCTCCCAGTTCATTCCAGTCCCTCCCACCCCCTCCCAGTTCCTCCCAGTCTCCCTCCCAGTTCATTCCAGTCCCTCCGAGCCACTCCCAGTCTCCCCTCCCAGCCTCTCCAAGTCCCTCCAGTCCCTCCCAGTCCCCCCAGTCTCACCTCCCAGTAGAACCTCCAGGATTTCGATCTCAAAGGCCAGGAAGGGCCCGACCTCGCTCTGGGCCAGCACCCGAACCACTAGTGCTGGGGTCAGGGGTCAAGGGTCATGGGGGTCATGGGGTCACGGGGTCATGGGGTCACGGGGTCACAGGGGTCATGGGGTCAGAGGGTCATGGGGGTCAGGGGTTAAGGGGGGTTAAGGGGATCATATAGGGGTTGGGGGTCAGGGGGTTTAGGGGTGTCATAGGGGTCATGGGGTCACAGGGGTCAAGGGGATCACAGGGGTTGGGGTCAGAGGTCATGGGGTGGGGTTCAGGGGGTCACAGGGGTCAAGGGGGGTCACAGGAATCTGGGGGTCAACGGGGTCAGGAGGCCAAGGGGAGTCATGGGGTTTGGGGGAGTGATGGGGGTCACGGGGTCAGGGGGCTGGGGTCAAGGGGGTCAGAGGGGTCAGAGGGGTCAGCGGGGTTACGGGGTTCGGGGGCCGGGGGGCAGCGGGGGGTCGGGGGTCGGGGGTCACCGTAGTCGACGCGGGGGCTGTAGCAGGCGAAGTCCAGGCGATCGTCCAGCGCCAGCGGCGGCCGGCGGAGCCGGGGGCAGGCGCCTGGGGGGGGGTGGGGGGTGGGGGGGCAGTTCTATGCGAGCCCAACCCCCCTCCTGGATGTTGGGGTCCCCCCCCGGGGCCGTGGGGGGCAGGGGAGGGGTGTGGGGGTCCCACCTTGGGCGCAGAGGCAGAGCTGGGAGGAGCAGAGGGTGGGCAGGGCGCTGCTGCGGCGGGGGGGGGGCGTAGAAGGTGGAGCAGCGGCGGGCTGGGGGGGGCGGGGCCAGTGAGGACACGACCCACTTCGGGCCACGCCCACCCCATGGCCACGCCCACCAATGGCCACACCCCCCACACCGGCCACACCCACCAATGGCCACACTCACCCCATGGCCACGCCCATCCAAATGGCCATGCCCCCAGCCGCACCCACCCGATAGCCACGCCCACCCAATGGCCACGCCCACCCAAAATGGCCACACACCCAATGGCCACGCCCACCCAATGGCCACGCCCACCCAAAATGGCCACACACCCAATGGCCACGCCCACCCAATGGCCATGCCCACACACAGGCCACACCCACCAATGACCACGCCCACCCAAAATGGCTACGCCCACCCAAATGGCCACGCCCATCAACTGCCACGCCCACCCGGTGGCCACACCCCACAGGCCACACCCACAAATGCCCACACCCACCCAATGGCCACGCCCACACATGCCACACCAATCGATGACCACACCCATCCAAAACGTCCACGCCCACCCAGTGGCCACACCCACACACAGGCCACACCCACCAATGGCCACGCCCACCCTATGGCCACACCCCCACACAGGCCACACCCACCCGGCTCGTAGTAGTCGTAGATGGCCGCCATGGCCGGCTGGAGCTGCCCCACGGCCACCTCCTGGGTGGCCCCGAAACTGATGCACTGACGCTCGGTGGGGACCTGGGGGGGACACGGGGGGTCACGGGGGGACATTTGGGGCCATTTGGGGCCATTTGGGGCCATTTGGGGCCATGGGGGGACACCCGGGGGGCCCCACCTGGTCGAGGTAGATGACCAACCGCGTCCCGCTGAGCTCGTAGTGGCTGATCCAGCGATCGACCACGTCCCGCAGCTGGGGGGGACACGGTGACCCCAACAGTGCACCCCGACACCCCCTGACACCCCCCAACAATCCAACCGCCCCCAACACCCCAACACCTGCCAACAACTCAACACCCCCCAACACCTTCAACACCCAACACCCCCCCAACAACCCAACACCCCCAACATTCCCCAACAACCCCCAACACCCTCAACACCCCAACAGCCCCCAACACTGTGACACCCCCCAACAATCCAACAGCCCCCAACAGACCCCAACACCCAATACCTCAGCACCCCTCAACACCCCAACACCCCCAACAACCCAACCCTCCCAACACCCCCAACATCCTCAACACCCCGACACTCCAACACCCTGACACCCCAACACCATGACACCCCCCAAAAACCCAACAGTCCCCAACACCCTCAGCACTCCAACGTCCTGCCACCCACCAACAACCCAACACCCCAACACCCCCCAACAACCCGACACCGTGACACCCAACAACCCAACACCCCAATGTCCTGCCACCTACCACCAAGCTAACACCCCAACACACCCAACACCCCCCAACACCCCGACACCATGACACCCACCAACAACCCAACACCCCAACACCCCCCAACATCCCCCAACACCCCGACACCATGACACCCACCAACACCCCAACACCCCTCAACACCCCAACGCACCGCAACATCCCCTAACACCCTGACACCCCCCAACAGCCCCTGTCAGTCCCCACCCCCACCCCCCACCTTGTCGAGGTCGGAGCGGTGGGGCCGGAAGCCGCTGAGCAGGGTGATCTCGGCCACCGCCATCCCCGAGAGCTCCACCCCCGCCTCCCGCCTGGGCCGGGACACGCCCATCAGGGGGCGGAGCCACATGCCCTGCCCCACCGTGGAACAGGAAGCGCCACCCCCGTTTCCAGCAAGAACAGGAAGTCCCACCCCCTTTTACAGGCAGAAAAGTAGGAGGTCCCACCCCCCCTTACAGGTAGAAGAGGAAGCCCCGCCCCCTTTTACAGGCAGAACAGGAAGCCCCGCCCCCTTTTTACAGGCAAAGTAGGAGGTCCCACCCCCCCTTACAGGTAGAACAGGAAGCCCCGCCCCCTTCTACAGGCAGAACAGGAAGTCCCGCCCCACCGTAGGCCCGGGAAATCCCACCCACACGGGCCCCGCCCAGCAGGAAGTCCCGCCCTGGCGCACAGGAAGTCCCGCCCCTCACCAGACGCAGACCAGGAAGGCGACCTCGCGCCCAGGGTCACGCACGTCCCGCCGCCGCCGCCCTCGCGCCTCCCACAATTCCGTGGGGCTCGTGGGGGTGGCGGCCTCCGTAGGCTCCTCCCCCTCCGCAGGCCCCACCCCTTCCTCAGGCGCCGCCCAATCAGGCCTCGCCCCTTGCGTTGGCTCCGCCCCTTCCTCAGGCCCCGCCCCCTCCTCCTCGTCGTAGTCCTCATAGTCCTCCTCTGGGGGGGCGGCCATTAAAGGGGAACGTGGCCCCGCCCCCTTGCACGGAGGGGGCGGGGCCTAAGTGGGCAGAGTCTATAGGGGCGGGGCTTCCGGTGGGCGTGGCCTCACCCTCATAGATGATTGGTCCGGTGATGGCCACCTCCAGGCCCAGCCCTTGGCAGGTGCCGTTGAGGGGGGTCATGAGGCGGAACTGGCGCAGGACCTGGGGGGGGGGGGGGGGGCAGGATTTTTGGGGGGGACCCAGAGGTTTTGGGGGGGTCCCAGGGGTTTGGGGGGGACCCAGGGTTTTGGGGGGGCCCCGTGTCTGGGCTGTCACTCACCGTCAGGGTCCCTTCGCCGTGTCCCTCCACCTGCACCTTGATGGGGCTGCCCAGGGGGACCTGGGGGGACACGGGGGGGTGAGGGACACCATGTCCCCATGTCCCCATGTCCCCCCGTGTCCTCCACGTCCCCCCATGTCCCCTCCGTGTCCCCCCATGTGCCCCCTGTCCTCCCACGTCACCCCATAACCCCCTATGTCGCCTATGTCCCCCCCATGTCCCCCCATGTCCCCCCACCTGCAGCTCCTGCTCCAGTGACTTCAGGCCGGGTCCCAGTGTCACCCGCGTTCCCCCGGGGCCCCCCCGGGCCCCCCCCGGCCAGGACAGCGTCAGGCTGAGGCCGGATCCGGCCGCGTCCCCCCCCCACTGCAGCCACATCTGGGCCAGCGCCTCCAGGGCCACCAGCGTGTCCTGTGGGGACACAGGCAGTGGGGGGGGGGGGGACACACCCAGGGGTCCAGGACACCCCCCACACCCCCAGGGGAGCCCCACCCAAGGGCACCCTGGTGTTGGGGACACCCCCAAACCCAGACACCCCCCCCCCCAAGGGCACCCAGGCATCCGGGACTCCCCACCCCAGAGCACCCCCCTCACCCAGGGGACCCAGGACCCCCCCACCCAAGGGTATCCCAGTGTTGGGGACACCCCCTCCCCCCAGGACACCCCCTCCCAGGACACCCAGGCACCGGGGACACCAAGGATTTGGGATCCAGACATCCAGGACCCCCCACCCCAGGGGGCCCAGGAGCCCACCCCCCAAGGCCACCCCACTGTCGGGGACACCCCCGCCCCTCAGACACCCCCTAAGAGCACCCAGACATCCAGATCCTCCCCCCAAGGGCACCCAAGGATTTGGGACCCAAACATCTGGGACCACCCACCCCAGGGCCCCCCCCCCATCCTAGGGGTGCTCCCCCCACCCCAGGGTGCCCAGAATCCCCCACCCAAGGCCACCCCAGTGTCAGGGACACCCCCCCCCCTCCCTCAGACACCCCCTAAGAGCACCCAGACATCCAGATCCTCCCCCCCAAGGGCACCCAAGGATTTGGGACCCCAGCATCCAGGACCCCCCACCCTCAGGCTGCCCCTTCCACCCCGGGGGACCCCCCCCCCACCCCAAATTCGCTGTGGGGGTACCTGGGTGGAGCGGAACCCCCCCCCGTAGTTGCTCTGCTCCCGCAGCCATCGAGCCGCACGCGTGGCCCCGACGCCGTCGCGGTGCTGCAGCAGCGCCAGGAGCCCGTAGGCCGTCGCCTCCACTGTGGCCGCAGCCCCCCCGGCCGGCCAGAACCACGCCCGGCCCCCTGGGGGGGACCCCCCCACCCCAAAACCGTGAGTCAGGGGGACCCAGGGGACCCCAGTGGCCGGGAGATGGGATCCCCCCCCCCCCCCGCCCCCAACCCTGAGCCACCCACCAGCTCAGGGAGGACCCAGGAGTCTGGGGGACACGGGAGGGACTCAGGTGGGGGTCCGGGAGCTGCCACCCCCCACCCAGGGACCCCGATGTTTGGGGGACCCCGGGGGTCTGGGTGTCATCGACCCCCACCTGGGGACACCAATGTCCCCAGCGCCACCCCTCCCCAGGGACCCTAAAGCCTGGGTGACCCCAGGGGGACCCAGGGATCCAGGTGACCCCAGAGTGACCCCAGGGGGATGCAGGTGTCCAGGTGACCCCCAGGGTGACCCCAGGGTGACACCAGGGGGATCCAGGTGACCCCAAGATGACCTCATGGGGACCCAGGTGTCTGGGTGACCCCAGGGTGACCCCAGGGTGACCCTAGAGGGACCCAGGTGTCCAGGTGATCCCAGGGGGGTCCAGGTGACCCCAAGATGACCCCATGGGGACCCAGGTGTCTGGGTGACCTCAGTGTGATCCCAGGGGGACTGAGGTGTCCAGGTGACCCCCAGGGTGACCCCAGGGTGACCCTAAGGGGACCCAGGTGTCCAGGTGACCCCAGAGTGACCCCAGGGGGGCCCAATTGTCCAGGTGACCCCAGGGGGACCCCAGGGGGATCCAGGTGACCCCAAGATGACCCCATGGGGACCCAGGTGTCTGGGTGACCTCAGGGTGACCCTGGGGGGACCCAGGGATCCAGGTGACCCCAGGGTGACCCCGGGGTGACCCCGGGGGGACGCAGGGTCGGGGCTCACCCTGCGCTGGCCGGGCCAGGCTCCGCAGACGCTGCAGGGCGGGGGAGGGGCCAGGGGGGCTGGTGTCCACCAGGGCCAGCGCGTAGGTGGTGATGGCTGTCCCGAATGTCCCCAACGTCCCCACGCGGCCACGCAGGAAGGTGGCGGCTTGAGACAGAGACTGGTCCTGTGGCAGAGGGGGAGGGGACAGGGGGGGACAGGGGACATGGGGACACATGGGGACATGGGGGGGACATGGGGGGACATGGGGACATTGGGGACATGGGGGGACATGGGGACACATGGGGACATGGGGGGACATGGGGGGACATGGGGGGACATGGGAACATTGGGGACATGGGGACACAGGAGGACTTGGGAGGACATGGGGACACATGGGGACATGGGGGGATGTGGGGGGACATGGGGGGACATGGGAGTACTTGGGGGGACATGGGGACACGGGGACATGGGAGGGACATGGGGGGACATAGGGGACATGAGGGGGACATGGGGACACATGGGGACATGGGGGGACATGGGGACACATGGGGACATGGGAGGGACATGGGGGACATAGGGGACATGAGGGGGACATGGGGACATGGGGGGGACATGGGGGACATTGGGGATATGAGGGGACATGGGACGACTTGGGGGGATATGAGGGACATTGAGGTGGACATGGGGGGGACATGGGGACAAGGGGATGGGGAGGGGACACAGGGAGGAGATGTGGGGACACGTGAGGACGCGGGGACGCACCAGGTGGGCACGGTCAGGGCTGTCCGGTGGCAGGAGGACGCGGGTCCCCTGCAGGGCCACCACCACGAAGGCCGTCAGGGACACGGTGGCCTCAGGGCCCGGGTCTGCCACGCTGCCCTGGGGACACGGGGACACGCAGCGGGGAGTGAGGGGGGGACACGGGGGCGACACGGGGGGTGGCACAAGGTCTCCTGGCAGAGGGTGCAGAGGGGACGTTGCACAGGGAGGTGACACGGGGAGGTGGCCCAGGGAGGTGACCCAGGGAAATGGCTCTGGAGGTCACCGAGGAGGTGACCACTGGCTTGACCCAGGGGTGGCCACGGATGTGACCATGGATGTGACCATGGAGGTGGCCCTGGAGGTGGCTGGGAGGTGACCCTGGAGGTGGCTGAGGAGGTGGCCATTGGGGGTGGCCATGTATGTGACCATGAAGGTGGCCCTGGAGGTGGCCCAGGAGGTGGCCCAGGAGGTTGCCCTGGAGGTTTTCCTGGATGTGGCCATGGAGATGGCCATGGAATTGGCCCTGGAGGTGGCCATGGAGTTGACCCTCAGGGTGGCCATGGATGTGTCCATGGAGGTGGCCCCAGAGGTGACCATGGAAGTGGCCTGGGAGGTGGCCCTGAAGGTTTTCCTGGAGGTGGCCATGGAGGTGGCTACAGATGTGACCCTGGAGGTCCCCCTGAAGGCCACGGAGGTGTCCCGGGAGGTGGCCCGGGAGGTGGCCCGTGCCCGTGTCCCACCTGCATCTCCCGGTGCAGGACGGGCTCGCTCTCGCGGAAGGTCCCGTCCGGCCGCTGCTGCTCCAGGAGCCACCGCAGGGACACGCTGGGGCCACCCGGGGCCACCGGCAGGTAGGGACGGGCCAGGGCCAGCACCCGCAGCACCAGCGCCGTCAGCCTGGGGACACCCACTGCCACCATGTCCCTGGGCACCCCCTGTCCCTCCCATGTCCCCCCCCATGTCCCTCACGTGCTCCATGTCCCCCCCAATGTCCCCCTGTCCCCCCATATGTCTCCATGTCCCCAAATGTCCCCTGCTCCCCCATGTCCCACCACGTCCCCCGTGTCCCTCATGTCCCCATGTCCCCTCAGTGTCCCATGTCCCCCCGACCCCTGTTCCTATGTCCCCATGTCCCCATGTCCCCAAATGTCCCCCATGTCACCATGTCCCCCATGTGCTCAATGTCACCATGTCCCCCGATGTTTTCCCATGTCCCCAATGTCCCCTCAATGTCCCCCCATGTCCCCTCAATGTCCCATGTCCCCCCGTCCCATGTCCCCCCATCCCTGCCATGTCCCCATGTGTCCCCCATGTCACCCTGATGTCCCTATGTCCCCCCATGTCCCCCCATGTCTCCCACCATCCCCAATTGTCCCCCCATGTCCCCCCCAATGTCGCCTGCAATGTCCTCCCTGTGTCCCCATGTCCCCTCAATGTCCCCCATCCCCCCCGTCCCATGTCCCCATGTCCCCCCCCCGTCCCCCCCGTCCCCCCCTCACCACGTGCTGCCCCTCCGGTGCTGCCAGGCGCTGTAGGACCCGTCGGCCTTGCGGAAGTTCTGCACCCGCTCGAAGCCTGCGGGGACACGGGGGGACAGTGGGGACGGGGGTGTCCCCAGTGCCCGGGGGGCCCCCCAGCCCCCTGCGCCCCCACCCACCACTGCACTGCACCCCCCATAGGTCTTTGCCCCCCACTGCCCCCCAAATACACCCCCCCCCATTCCCTATAGCCCCCCCCCCATCCTGTAGCCCCCCTATTGCACCCACGGCCCCCCCACCCCATACCCTGTTGCCCCCCACAGCCCCCCCCAGGCTCCCCATGGCCCCCCACATCCCACTGCCCCCCCAAACAGCCGTGCCCCCCCGTATCCCATGGTCCCCCCATTACCCCGCATGTCCCCCATACGCCCCCACACCTCACACCCCATCGCCCCCCCATCCCACAGCCCCACATATCCCCCATATCCCCACACCCCCACAGCCCCCATCTCACAGCCCCCCATAGCCCCCCACATCCCCCTGACCCCTCACCCCATAGCCCCCCATATTCCCCACAGCCCCCCATCCCACAGCCCCCCCATAGCCCCCCATACCCCATAGCCCCCCCATGCCCTCCCATATACCCCCCATATCCCACTGACCCCCCCCCACCCCATAGCCCCCCATCCCACAGCCTCCCCACACCCCCCCATGCCCCCCCCATCCCCTTGCCCACTCCCATACCCCACAGCCTCCCCCACAGCTCCCCCATATCCCCCCATATCCCCTTGCCCCCCCCACCCCACAGCCCCCCCATAGCCCCCCCATCGCCCCCCATCCCCTTGCCCCCCCACCCCATAGCCCCCCCTAGCCCCCCATAGCCCCCCCCATCCCCTTGCCCCCCCACCCCATAGCCCCCCATAGCCCCCCACCAGCCCCCCATAGCCCCCCCATCGCCCCCCATCCCCTTGCCTCCCCACCCCATAGCCCCCCCTAGCCCCCCATAGCCCCCCCATCCCCTTGCCTCCCCACCCCATAGCCCCCCATAGCCCCCCCATCCCCTTGCCCCCCATACCCATAGCCCCCCCCCTAGCCCCCCATAGCCCCCCCCCATCTCCCTCTTGCCCCCCCATCGCCCCCCATCCCCTTGCCTCCCCACCCCATAGCCCCCCCTAGCCCCCCATAGCCCCCCCCATCCCCTTGCCCCCCCATCGCCCCCCATCCCCTTGCCTCCCCACCCCATAGCCCCCCATAGCCCCCCATAGCCCCCCATCCCCTTGCCCCCCCACCCCATAGCCCCCCATAGCCCCCCACAGCCCCCCATAGCCCCCCCCATCGCCCCCCATCCCCTTGCCTCCCCACCCCATAGCCCCCCCTAGCCCCCCATAGCCCCCCCCATCCCCTTGCCCCCCCATCCCCCACAGCCCCCATAGCCCCCCCATCCCCACGCCCCCCCCACCCCCCCCGTACCACTCTGGAGGCCGCGCAGGCCGCGGGGGCGGGATTCGGGGGCAGCCCCCCCCAGCCCCCGCTCTGGTCCAGGTAGCGCAGGGCGGCGGCGCGGGGGGCCAGAGCCATCAGCGCCTGCTCCCCGCACCCCCGGGGGGAGCGCAGCAGAGACCCCCCCGCCCCCAGCGCCCCCCGCACCGTCCAGCCCCCCACCCGGCCTGGGGGGCACCGGGGGACGTGGGGACAGGCGTGGGGACAATGGGGACACACAAGGGGCATGGGAGAAGTATGGGGGACATGGGGGGACATGGGGGGACGCACACGGGGGGACACAAGGGGCATGGGGACAGGTGTGGGGACACACGGGGGGACACATGGGGTGTGGGGACATGGCGACACATGTGGGGACACGTGGGGGACACAGATGGGGACATGGAGACACAGATGGGGACATGGGAACACACATGGGGACACACAAGGGACATGGGGACAGGTGTGGGGACATGGGACACACATGGGGAACACAAGGGACATGGGGACAGGTGTGGGGACATGCGGACACACATGGGGACAGACAAGGGGCATGGGGACAGGCATGGGGACATGGGGACACACACGGGGGGTCACATAAGGACACGTGGGGACATGTGGGGACACATGAGGGGACACACACGGGGGGACAGGTGTGGGGACACACGAGGGGGACACATGGGGTGTGGGGACATGGCGACACATGTGGGGACACGTGGGGGACACAGATGGGGACATGGAGACACAGATGGGGACATGTGGGGACACTCATGGGAACACAAGGGACATGGGGACAGGCGTGGGGACATGGGGACACATGTGGGGACACGTGGAGGACACAGATGGGGACATGTGGGGACACACACGGGGACACACAAGGGGCATGGGGACAGGTGTGGGGACATGGGGACACACATGGGGGGTCACATAAGGACACATGGGGACATGGGGACACATGTGGGAGATGGGGACATAGATGGGGACATGGGGACACATGTGGGACATGAGGACATAGATGGGGACATGGGGACACATGTGGGGGGTCACATAGGGACACACATGGGGACATGTGGGGACACACAAGGGGCACAGGGACAGGCGTGGGGACATGGGGACACATGTGGGGGGACACATGGGGGCACGGGGACATGGGGACAGTGTGGGGACACGTGGGGACAAATGGTGACACATCAGACATGGGGACACACACAGGGACACGTGCGGGCACACATGGGGCACAGGGACAGGTGTGGGGACATGGGGACACACATGGGGACACAGATGGGGACACACAGGACACAGGGGTCACACGTAGGGACATGTGGGGGACACACGTGGGGACACATCAGACATGGGGACACAGGGACAGCGTGGGGACACGGATGGGGACATGTGGGGCCACACGTGGGGGACAGACATGGGGACACGGGGACAGGCGTGGGGACACACACAGGGACAGGGACAGAGACACAGTCAGTGCTGGGCACCAAAGGTCCCCCCACCCCCCGTGTCCCCAATGTCCCCCCATGTCCCCATGTGTCCCCCCATGTCCCTCCGTGTCCCCCCACCCCCCCCATGTCCCCAATGTCCTCCCATGTCCCTTCCCCTCCATGTCCCCCATGTGTCCCCACGTGTCCCCCACACCCCGTGTCCCCAATGTCCCCCCATGTCCCCCATGCATCCCCACGCGTCCCCCATGTGTCCCCACATGTCCCCCCATGTCCCCCCACCCCCCCGTGTCCCCATGTCCCCATGTCCCCCTGTCCCCACGTGTCCCCCCACATCCCCCCATGTCCCCAATGTCCCCCCATGTCCCCCATGCGTCCCCACGTGTCCCCCATGTGTCCCCCACATGTCCCTCCATGTCCCCATGTCCCCCCAACCCTCCGTGTCCCCAATGTCCCCCCATGTCCCCGTGTCCCCACATGTCCCCCCATGTCCCCCATATGTCCCCATGTCCCCCCAATGTCCCCTCCATGTCCCCCATGTGTCCCCATATGTCCCCCCATGTCCCCCCCCATCTCCCCCATGTCCCCCATGTGTCCCCCACATGTCCCCCCATGCCCCCCATGTCCCCCCACCCCCCTGTGTCCCCATGTCCCCATGTCCCCCCTCTCCCACGTGTCCCCCCCACATCCCCCCCATGTCCCCAATGTCCCCCCATGTCCCCCATGTGTCCCCACATGTCCCCCATGTGTCCCCATATGTCCCCCCATGTTCCCCCCATCTCCCCCATGTCCCCCATGTGTCCCCCACATGTCCCTCCATGTCCCCATGTCCCCCCCACCCCCCCCGTGTCCCCAGTGTCCCCCCCATGTCCCCCCCGTCCCCACCCACCGGTGACGCGGATGCTGACACTGAACTCCCCATCAGGGACGATCCCGGCCGGGGGGTCCCCGGGGATCTGCAGGGTCCGACCCCCCTTGTCTGCAGGGACAAGGTGTCAGTGGGACCTGGGGGGTCCCCGTGTCCCCCCCCCCCCCCCGGTCACCGGGTCCCCCCAAGCACCGGGGTGTCCCCAAAACGCGGGGTGTCCCCCCCCAAGACCCACCGTCGGTGTCCAGGACGTAGCTGGTCTCCTCGAGGTGCAGCTCCCCCTCGGGCTGCGGGATCGGGGGTCAGGGGGGGACCCCGATGTCCGGGGGGGCCCCCCCAGGGGTGTGTGTGGGGGGGGTGTCTCAGGTCTCACCTCAACATGGAGGACGCGGGTGACGCTGTCGCCCACCCCCCAGGGCCCCCGGGCGGTGACGGTGACCGGGACGTCCCCGGGCGAAGGGCCACCAAGGTGAGGGGCAGGGCCACCGCCCCCCCGGGGGGCACCGCCAGGCGCTGGGGGACCCGTCCAGCCCCGCACAGACCCCCTGGGCCACCGCCAGCGTCACTGTCACCTGCGGGGGGACAGGGGGGGCAGGGGGGCTGTGGGGGGCAGGGGGGCTATGGGGCGCGCTATGGGGCACAGGGGTATCTATGGAGCGGGGGGGGGGCTATGGGGGACAGGGTGTAGCTGTGGGGCACGGGGGGCTATGGGGCAGGGGGGGCTATGGGTGGGGGGGTGTCTATGGGGCGGGGGATGTCTGTGGGGCAAGGGGTGTGTGGGGGGGTGTCTATGGGGTGGGGGGTGTCTATGGGGCAGGGATGTCTGTGGGCCAGGGGGTGTCTGTGGGGGGGTGTCTATGGGGCACAGGGGGTGTCTGTGGGTGGGGGTGTCTGTTGGGGGGTGTCTATGGGGTGTCTTTGGGTGTCTGGGGGGCACAGGGGGTGTCTATGGGGTGGGGGGTGTCTATGGGGTGTCTATGGGGCACAGGGGGTGTTGGGGGGTGTCTATGGGTGTCTGTGGGGCACAGGGGGTGTCTATGGGGTGGGGGGTGTCCTATGGGGTGTCTATGGGGCACAGGGGGTGTTGGGGGGTGTCTATGGGTGTCTGTGGGGCACAGGGGTGTCTATGGGGCACAGGGGGTGTCTATGGGGTGTCTATGGGGTGTCTGTGGGGCACAGGGGGTGCCTATGGGGTGGGGGGGTGTCTATGGGGTGTCTGTGGGGCACAAGGGGTGTCTATGGGGCACAGGGGGTGTCTATGGGGTGTCTATGGGGTGTCTGTGGGGCACAGGGGGTGCCTATGGGATGGGGGGTGTCTATGGGGTGTCTGTGGGGCACAGGGGGCGTTGGGGGGTGTCTATGGGGTGTCTGTGGGGTGTCGGGGGGACACTGACGTTGACGCCGAGGGGCAGCCGGTTGTGGATGTGGGGCAGGAGCTGGAGCTGCTCGTGGGGGCGGGTGCTGGGGGGGCAGCTGCAGCCGCACGTACAGGTCCTGGGTCACCGTCACCCGCTGGGGCTGCGCCACACACAGACCTGGCAGCGGGGGGGGACGGGGGGACACGTGGGGGACACGGAGGGGACACGGGGGGGACGCGGGGGGCAGGGGACGGGGGGGACATTTGGGGACATTGGGGACACGAGGGGGGACATGAGGGGGGACATGGGGGGCAGGGGACGGGGGGGACATTTGGGGACACGGAGGGGACACGGGGGGCAGGGGATGGGGGGGACTTTGGGGACACAAGAGGGGACATGGGGGACGGTGGGGACATGGGGGGGACATGGGGTACATGGGGGGATGGGGACACGGGGGACACATTTGGGGACATTGGGGACATGTGGGGACATTTGAGGACGTTTGGGGACATTGGGTGGACATGGGGACATGGGGGGCGACATGGGGGGATGGAGGGGACACATTTGGGGGAGCTTGGGGACATGGAGGGACATTTGAGGACATTGGGGACATTTGGGGACATTTGGGGACATGGGGGGACACATGGGGGGACATTTGGGGACATCGGGACATGGGGACACAGGATGGTCACAGCGCCAGGGGATGACAGCGAGAGAGGGACATGGGGACACTGGGGGGGGGGGGGTGGAGGACCCCTGGGGACATCGGGGACCCCCTGGGGACATCGGGGACCCCCTGGGGACACTGACCGTGGCCGGGGATGACGGCGATGGCCTGGATCTCCCAGGTGGTGATGGAGTCGGGGAGCAGCACGGTGACCCTGGGGACAGGGGGGTCAGGGGGGGTCAGGGGGGGTCAGGGGGGGGTCAGGGGGGTCCCAGGGGACAGCGCTGTCACCTGGCGGGGCCGCGCGCGGGGGACGCTGCGCCAGAGCCAACTCTCGGGGAAGAAGCTGCGGGCCGGGCCCTGCCCCTCCCCCCACGGCTCCTCCTCCAGCTCCTGCACGAACGCTGGGGGGGGGGGCGGTGTCAGGGCTGCCCCTCTCCCCCACCCCCGACCCCCCCCCACGGCCGCGCTCCCCCACGGCCCCCCATGACCCCCCGTGCCCCCATGACCCCCCCCCCATGACCCCAGACCCCCCCACGGACCCCCATAACCCCCCCCATGACCTCCCATGACCCCAGACCCCCCACGACCACCCCCATAACCCCCCACCCATGACCCCCCCATGCCCCCAGACCTCTCCATGACCCCCACCCATGACCTTCCCATGACCCCCCCATGCCCTCCATGACCTCCCATGACCCCAGACCCCCCCCCACGACCCCCCATGACCCCCCCACCCATGACACCCCTCTTGACCCTCCCATGACCCCCCTGTGCCCCATGACCCCCCACCCATGACCCCCCATGACCCCCCCATGCCCCTGTTGACCCCCCCATGCCCCCCCTGTGCCCCCCATCCCCCGTCATGACCCCAGACCCCCCCATGACCCCCCCCACCCATGACACCCCCTCTTGACCCTCCCATGACCCCTCCATGCCCCCATGACCCCCCCCCATTGACCCCCCCATGCCCCCCCCGTGCCCCCATCCCCCCCCATGTCCCCAGACCCCCCCATGACCCCCCCATGACCCCCCCATGCCCATGACCCCCCCATGCCCCCGTTGACCCCCCATGCCCCTCCCGTGCCCCCCACCCCCCCCATGTCCTCACGACCCCCCATAACCCCCCACCCATGACCCCCCCGTGCCCCCATGACCCCCCCATGCCCCCCCCGTGCCCCCCATCCCCCCCATGTCCCCAGACCCCCCATGACCCCCCACCCATGACCCCCCCGTGCCCCCATGACCCCCCATGCCCCCCCCGTGCCCCCCCCATCCCCCCCATGTCCCCAGACCCCCCCATGACCCCCCACCCATGACCCCCCCATGCCCCATTGACCCCCCCATGCCCCCCCCGTGCCCCCATCCCCCCCCATGTCCCCAGACCCCCCCATGACCCCCCCATGACCCCCCCATGCCCATGACCCCCCCATGCCCCCGTTGACCCCCCATGCCCTCCCGTGCCCCCCATCCCCCCCCATGTCCCCAGACCCCCCCATGACCCCCCACCCATGACCCCCCCCGTGCCCCCATGACCCCCCCATGCCCCCCCCGTGCCCCCCATCCCCCCCCCATGTCCCCAGACCCCCCATCCCCCCCCACCTCGGGCCACCCCCGGGGCCCCCCCCCGGGCCCCCCGCGGCGCGCGGCAGGCAGCGCAGAAAGGCCTCGCGACAACCCCCCCGGCCTGGGGGACCCTCCGCGCCCGCCGGGGACACGAGACCCGCAGCGGCAGCAGCGTCCCCCCGTCCCGGCAGCAGCGGCGGCGCTCGGGGCCCCCCGGGGCCTCCCCTGGGGACACCGGGACATGTCACGGGGGGGGGATGGGGAGAGGAGACGGGGAGGTGGGGGACACTGTGGGGACACGGGTGACGTCATGGGGATGGGGTGACACTGGGGGGACACAAGAGATGGGGGTGATGCTGTGGGACACGGGTGACATCATGGGGACACACATGGGGACATGGGTGACACTGTAGGGACAAGGGTGACATCGTGGGGATGGGGGTGACACTGGAGGGGACACGGGGCACCCTGGGGACATGGGTGGCACCATGGGGACATGGGGGGTGACACTGTGGGGACATGGGTGACATCATGGGGACATGGGTGTGGGGTGACACTGTGGGGACACGGGTGATGTCATGGGGATGGGGGTGACACTGGGGGGACACGGGGCACCCTGGGGACACAGATGACATCATGGGGATGGGGGTGGCACTGTGGGGGACATGGGGGGTGGGGGTGACACCGTGGGGACACAAGAGATGGGGGTGATGCTGTGGGGACACGGGTGACATCATGGGGACACACATGGGGACATGGGGGTGACACTGTAGGGACAAGGGTGACATTGTGGGGATGGGGGTGACACTGGAGGGACATGGGGCAACCCTGGGGACATGGGTGGCACCATGGGGACATGGGGGTGACACTGTGGGGACACGGGTGACATCATGGGGACATGGGTGTGTGGGGTGACACTGTGGGGACACGGGTGATGTCATGGGGATGGGGGTGGCACTGGGGGGACATGGGCGGCACCATGGGGACACACGTGGGGGTGAGGTGACACTGAGGACACGGGTGGCACCGTGGGGACATGCAGGGACACAGGTGACACTGTGGCCCGTGGCAGGGGCTGGGGGGACACGGGGACAAGGACACCGGAGCGGAGGGGAGGGGGGAGGGGCTGGGGGGGGCAGGGGGACATGGGGACGGGTGACAGTGACGGTGACGGTGACAGTGACACTCTCACCCAGCTCCTCCAGCAGCGTCAGAGAGCGCCGGGGCCGGGGGGTGGGGGCGGGGGGGACACCCGGGGCTGGGGACACCAATGGCACAATGTCCCCAAATGTCCCCAAATGTGCCCCCCATGTCCCCCCTGCACCCCATGTCCCCAAATGTCCCCAAATGCCTCCAAATGTCCCCAAATGCCCCAAATGTCCCCCATGTCCCCCCCATGTCCCCCCATGTCCCCCCCTGCCCCCATGTCCCCAATGTCCCCCCCCATGTCCCCAAATGTCCCCAAATGTCCCCCATGTCCCCCCCTGCCCCCATGTCCCCCCCCATGTCCCCAAATGTCCCCCCCTGTCCCCACTCACGCGGCCCCGGGGGGGGGGTCGGTCCCCCCCAGCACCAGCCCGGCTGCCCTGAACATCCCCTCCGCGTCGGGGCCCCCCCCGGGGCCGCACCCCAAATCGCTGCTCCCCAAAACCGCCTCCACCTGGGGGGGGAGGGGGTCAGGTCACCCCCCTGTCCCCAAGGTGTCCCCAAAGGGGGGGGGGGAGTCTCAAGGGGATTGGGGGGGGTCCCCAGGGGGTTTTGGGGGGTCCGAGGGAAGGGGGGGGGGGGAACACAGGGACTGGGGGTGTCCCCGGGGTTGGGGGTCCCCAGGGTTGGGGGGGTCCTGGGAGTTGGGGTGTCCCCGGGGTTGGGGGTCCCAGGTCTGGGGGCTGCTCCGGTTGGAGGGGTCCCGGTGCTGGGGGGGTCTCAGATTTTGGGGTTCTGGGTTTGGGGGGGTCCCTGGGATTTGGGGGTGCAGTTTCGGGGGGTCC
>JASWHU010000765.1:0-26632 GCA_030819815.1 Strix occidentalis | reverse complement strand
GTAACCACCGGGGACTGTGACCTGTGAAAACACAAGCATAACCTCTTCCCCAGGTTATTAAAGGATGTGGTACTTCCAAATTAGCACTTTCTAGGTTTTTGTTAACACTTGAGCCTTGCCCTGGACTTCTTGTTGATCTGGAAGTGATGCAATATTGCTGGCATCTATTTTAATGATCCAAATGCAGGTGAGTCCCCGAGGGTTGACACCACTAGCTGTTGAAGAGAGAGAGTCCTTCTGGCATTCAGGGCAAGTCGCAAGCTCTGGTATTTGGGTGGAAAAAATGCATGTGAAAGCCGTGCTTGCTGCGTTTCTGAGATGGCATTAGCTACACGGTGGAGATCTTGTTTCGCTTTCTCTGTAAGTACTCTGGGTGATGTCAGTGAAGGATCTCTTCGGAAAATATAAAACAAGCTATGCAGATCATCATTAGTTAGGCCCAACAACAGCTGTATCCAATTTATGGTTCGTAACAGTTTCTGTAAATCATTTAAAGTCTTAACATCAGTTTTAAGTTTAAGGTGTTGGGGGACAATGGTCTGTTCACAAATTCTCCACCCCAGGTACTGCCACGGTGATGATCTCTGTACCTTTTCAGGTGCTATTTGTCACCCCATTTGAGATACTGAGTCTTTGGTTAAAGCAAGAGGCTTTTCCATGATCTCCTGTGTTTCTGCTGCTATGAGGATGTCATCGATATAATGATATATAACAGTCTGGGAGACCTGCATTGTGGGAGTATTCTTTATGCCTTATGGTAAAACAACCCAGTGGTACCGTGTTGCAGGTTCACTAACATTAATACTGGGAACAAAAAAGGGAAATTTGGATGCATCATCCAGATGCAAGGGAATGGAGAAAAAATCAATCTTTCAGATCAATTATTACAAGATGCCAGTTTAGGGGAATCCTTGTTGGGGAGGGCATGCCTGGCTGTAATGTACCCATATCCTCCATGGCATCATTAATGTGTTGGAGATCATGTAAAAGTCACCATGTAAAAGTCACCATTTACCACTTTTCTTTAAAATAACAAACACCAGGGGGTTCCAAGGACTGGTGATAGGTACGATATGTCCTGGATTTAATTGTTCCTGAATTAAATCAGTGAGGTGACACAAGTGTTCCATTGGCAAGGGCCACTGACCCACCCACACAGGTGATTCTGTTTTCCAGGTTAGTCTCAGGGTGGGTTTCAGGGTGGGCTGTGCTGCAGTGGCGATTAAGACAAGTTTAATCCAATTTGAGTTCCCCATTGAGCCATACAGTCACAACCCCATGATGTAATAGGGGTTTCCAATATAAATGGATGAATATTTGCTACCCAGTTTTCTGGGCCCCTTACATGAATGAGTTATTTGCTTTGAAACGTTACAGCATGACCACCAACCCCAAAAAGCACTCGAGTTACCCGAGCTAACAGCCAATCTGCTCGCAGCCAATCTGCTTGCAGATATTACAATCACATCCGCACCAGTATGTAAAATGCCTGTCAGTTCAACAGATTCTTCTGCTTTAGTGAGGGTACATTTTATCAGAGGTCGACTTTGTCTCCCTATCTGAGCTCAAAATGTTTGAGGAGTATGTGCTGATCCAAATCCTGAGTCACCCCAGCCTCTCGACATACTATTAGGGGGAGCTGTAGTAAAATAAACAAGCTGAGTAAGCTTTGACCCTTTTGTTACTGAACACGCATCTATGACCTCTGGTAAAACGAACGACCCCTGTAAGGTTGTGGATGACTTTTATGACAATACCCTTCTCAGATAGATAATACAAAGGTGCACTCTCCCCATGGAGTATACACCTAAATTCAAGACAACGATTAACACAGAATTACTGCCTCCTGCTAGAGGAGATATTTCACCTATGACACTTAAAACACTTAACCCAAACAAACAGGCTGCACCGATGATCCAGCGGGTACTATGGCACTCTGTCAAAGAAATCCGCAGTCCGCAGCTGCCGCTGGGCTGCGTCTCGCACACACAAAACAGTCACACAAAGAGGCCTCTTACACTTATTACTCACAAAACATAAAATGACAAACACTGAAAACATCAAAACACTGTTAAGAATATATAAAGTCATTGCTTATTGATTATGTGGTGTTGGTAGACAAGGGGCGCTGCATCCCAGTGTCAGCAGCTTCTGTAAAAACTGCCACTTTTGGGAAGGGGGGGGGGGGGCAGAGGCCGAGAGGGCAGTGCCGGTCTCGGCGGCAGGCGGTTAAGACTGAAGACTCTCTCAGCCCACCCATCAGCACCATCATAAGTAATGTTAATGAGAAAACTAAGAAAGTCCCAAGCCCCCCAAGCCTCAGGATTAGCATCAATAGTGGCATGTAGTCTAGCAATAAATTTTGGATAGGGCTCCATGGACCCCTGTTGCGCTGCTTATTCATCATATACGGCTAGAATAGTTTTTAAGGCCAATTCTTGGGTTAACCGTAATGCTTCTGGTTGAAATCCTACTTGCCAATCGGGGCTAGCTAAAGGGCCTGCACCCATCAGCATTTGAGCTTGCACCCCATATAGAGGATCTCCTTGCTGACGGGGTGTGGCTGCCGCAACGTCGCAGGCCACTTACCAACGTTGGAAAAATTTGCAATTGTTGGGAACCTGTTAGTAAGGTTTGTACAATCATGCGCACAATGTGCTGTAAGAATATGCTGAAGTATATGGTGATTTTAACTCATATTGTGTTACTGCTAATTTTGTGTCCTTATCATTTTCCAATTTCAGGCCTCCCACTCATTGCCTTGTGAGGTTACTGTTACTGGAAACGTCACAGGTCCAAGATCATTAAACTGCCCCTCTATTATAGCATCCCGAATAACTCCCTGCCATCGATGTGCTGGATTACCATTACCACCCGCGCATCCCAGTGCCCCCCCTCCCATTTGAGCCGGTGATGTAGGTGTTTGGCCTGCTACTTTTATCTTTCATATGCCAAACTATAGATTCAAAAAGCTGAGTCAGATGATAAACCCAACTCCTTCATTTCTTCAAAGACTAGAAGAGGTGTGAAGTAGGAAATAGTCTGCTTTGAGCTATGCTTCAGCATAATCTCTTTTTATAACATTTGGAAGTATAAGGCTGTTCCTGATGTTATTGAGGAAAACCAGCTAATGATTTCCTTATTTTTCTTGGTCACAGCTGGTATTTTTGCTAGTACAATTTTGGTGACCTCTAGTTTAACAGAGACCATAATGTTCATATTATAAGTTCCATTAGTAGGGCTGTAGGTATTTACTCGAGCCCATGCCGAGGTGACATACAGTCATCATACTGCAGACAGAATTCTTCACTGATTTTTTTTAACTTGATGGCCCTGAAAGGTGTCTAGGTGATTCCCCCCCTGCTCTCAAAATCATAGGCTAAACCAGAGAAGCTGTCCACGTAGAGTTCTGCCTTGATGAGTATGAGCATAGGGCTTTCATGTTCATGTTAGACCCTGTGCTTTGGCTTTTCAGAGCACAGGCTAAGGTTGCTCACTTAGTTTGGATGGAGCATATTTCTGTGTGCTAATAGGATGAAAGGATGAGATATATGTGCCCTTCCTTTCCCATGGAAGGAGGAATCTTGATTCCTCCCCATGGGGGGACGATTCCCCCACGAGGGCCGTCGCTGTCACCCTGGGGCTCGGTGGCCTTGGGGACATCTGCGGGGGGCGGGGGGGGGGGGGGGGGGTGGAGTCACACTGGGGCCGTATCCAGCACCACAGGACACCCAGGGGCTGCTGTGCTGGGATGTCACCCTGGTCCCCAAACCCTGCAGGGGACACACAGAGCCCCCGGGGTGGTGATCAGGAGGGGGGAACCCCACCAGCACCTGGGATTGGGTGGGAGGGACACCCCAGTGCTGGTGGGGGGCAGAAATCTCCCCCCAGTGCCCAGTGTGATGCTCAGGAGGTGGAACCCCTCTGGTACTCAGGATGGGGAGGACCCCCTCAATGCCCGGTATAATTGCCGGGAACGGGGGTACCCCCGCAGGTGTCCCCCGTCCCCCCCCCCCCCGCTCACCAGGTGCATCCTGCGTGCAGCAGCAGCGGCGGGGGAGGCCGGACTCCCCCTCGCTGGCCATGGCGGTGTCTGTGCGTCGGTCGGTCGGTGGGTCCGTCCCGTCCCGCTGGTATTTAATGGGAGGTGCTGGGCATGCATGGGGCGCGACCCCCGGAACTGCCCCCCCCTTCCCACTGGGAGGGGCCAGAGCCGACCCGCCTCCGCCGGGGCCTGGGGTGGCCTAATAACGGGACGCGCGGTGTGTCGGGGTGAAGGGGGCTGGGGTGTATGAGAACTGGGGTACACAGGGACAGGGGTGTGCGGGGATCTGGGCGGGGGGGCACGGTGTATCGGGGTGCGCAAGGATGTGGGCTGCGCTTGAGCGGCGGGCGTGGCATATTGGGGTGCAGGGGAACCGAGGTGCACGTTGTGTGGGGGTGCACAGGGTCGGGGATGCACGGGAATCGGGGCGCGTGCTGTTTTGGGGTGCACGGGGCTGCGGCATGCAGGAAGCGGGGGGTGAGGTGTATCGGGGTGCATGGGAACCGGGGGGCGTGGTGTATTGGGGTGCATGGGGCTGGGGTGTAGAAGAATCTGGGGTGCACAGGGAGCAGGGTGCAGGATTTACCCGGGTGCGCAGTGCAGCGTAGCGCACGGGGAGTGGGGCGCACAGTATTTTGGGGTACACGGGGAGTGGGGTGTGTTGGGGTTCACGGGGAGTGGAGTGCACTATTGCGGTACAGGGACTGGGGTGAACGGTGTGTTGGGGTACAGAGGGACTGTGGTGCACAGTGTATGGGGGCGCACAATGTATTGGGGTACACGGGGACTCGGGTGCACAGTATGTTGGGGTACATGGGGTGTGGGGTGCACAATGTATTGGGGTACAGGGACTGGGGTGAATAGTGTGTTGGGGTACAGAGGGACTGGGGTGCACAATGTATTGGGGTGCACAGTGTATTGGGGTACACGGGGACTGGGGTGCAATCTATGGGGGTACATGGTGTGTTGAGGTACACAGGGACTGGGGTGCACAGTGTGTTGGGGTGCACAGGGACTGGGGTGCAGAGTATATTGGGGTGCAGATTATATTGGGGTGCACAGGGAGTGGGGTGCACAATGTGTTGGGGTACATGGTATATTGGGGTACACGGGGAGTGGAGTGTGTAGTGTATGGGGGTACACAACAAATGGGGTGTATTGGGGTACAGGGTCTGGGGTGCAGAGTGTATTGGGGTGCCCCGTGAGTGGGGTGCACAGTATATTGGGGTACAGAGTTTATTGGGGTACCCATGGAGAAGGATACGTGGTATATTGGGGTACACAGTATGTTGGGGTACACGGTATATTGGGGTACCCAGGGAGCGGGGTACACGGTATATTTGGGTACCCAGTGTGTTGGGGTACCCAGCGAGCAGAGTGCATGGTATATTGGGGTATTCAGTATATTGGGGTACACAGTGTATCGGGGTACCCTGGGAGTGAGGTACACAGTATATTGGGGTACCCATTATATTGGGGTACACAGGGAGAGGGATACACAGTATATTGGGGTACACAGTGTATTGGGGTACCCAGGGAGCAGGGTATATGGCATATTGGGGTACCCAGGGAGCGGGGTACACAGTATATTGGGGTACACAGTGTGTTGGGGGACACAGTGTATTGGGGTACCCCGTATATTGGGGTACACGGGGTGTGTGGTTTATGGGGGTGCCTGGGGACCAGGCGCAGGGTATTATCGGGGTGCAGAGTTATGGGGGTGCGCAGGGACCTGGGCCCCGGGGCTGCTTCTAGAGAAACAGCCAGTTTTAGGTCCAAACAAAGAGAATTTCTGCCCATCAAGAGCCTTTCGCAGGCGAGTAACAGGGCTGGGGAGGGGGGGGAAGGCAGGAGGCGGGGGGTCAAGCCCAGCTAAACCCAGTTCTTCCAAGTCCCCCCTCAGTACGGCGATGGATTTAGGGGTCTGGACCCCAAGAAAAACCCAAACGAGCATTTGCTAAAACAAACTCCTTTAATACAGGAAAAACCAGCGGCTGCCAGGGGAGACAAGTATCACCAGTAACGGTCGGTTCACACCAATAACCAGCAGCTCCCCTGGCCCCACAGAGATAAAATACAGTACAAAAAATATATTTTCTCATCCCAAAACACGTGGGGTTCCCCGCCCCCGCTGGACTTCTCACAGCTTTTAGGTACAAATGGGGTTTTTTTGGCAGTTTACGACTCAGAGACCTTCAGCATGGGGGGGGGGGGGGGGGGGGGGGGGGCTTATGGATTTTTATTTCCCTTAATATTTTAAAAACCATATAATTCTAAAGCCTTCATTTGCCAGAATTTACAAGAGATTCTCCTCTCCCATATATAAAATATAAAAATATTTTTTTGGCAAATATTGAACAATTCTTCTTTGAAACAAACCCAAGTGGGTTTTTTGCCCCAAAAAACCTGCGGGTTTATGGAGCCCACGCTCCTGCAGCTGCGTGTCAGTCCGTGAGGCTCCCAAAATCAGAGGTTATGAGCCAAAAAAACAGTGAAAAAAATCACTGGAAAGGAAAAGGGAGGGCAGAGCTGTGGTTGTGCTAGAGGCACGGGCCAGGGCAGAGCTCACTAGGCTGCCAGAGGTGGATGGTGGGCTTATTTTGAACAAAAAATTTAACCCCCCCCAAAAAAATAAAATAAAACAAACAAACAAACAAACAAAAAACCCAAAAAAACCCCACCAAAAAACCCCCCAAAAATCCCAAAATGCCCAAACCTCCAAACCCCAAAAAATGAAAAAATCCCTCCAAAACACCAAAAACCACCTGAAAAACCCCAAAACACCAACCCCCCCCAAAACCCCAAATGCCCCCAAAACCAAAACACCCCGAAAACCCCCCAACCGCCCCAAAACCCCAAACCCCAAAACCCCCCCAAAACCCCCAAACCTCCAAACCCAAAAAACCGCAAAAATCCCTCCAAAACACCAAAAACCTCAAAAAAAACCCCAAATCCCCCCAAAACCAAAACATCCCAAAACCCGAAAACTCCCAAACCCCCCAAAACCCCAAAGCCCCAAACCCTCCCAAAACACTCCAAAAACTCCCAACCCCCCCAACCCCGCAAACCGCAAAAAGAACCGCAAAAAAACCCTGCAGAAAAACGCAAAAAAAACGCAAAAAAACCCACAAAAACCCCACAAAACCCGCAAAAAAACGGAAAAAAATGCAAAAAAAAAGCAAAAAACCCCTCAAGAAACCCGCAAAAAAACCACAAAAAACCAAAAAAACCCCCCCAAAAAAAGAAAAAAAAAAGAATGCAAAAAAGTCCGCAAAAACCCCTGCCAAAACCACACAAAAACCTTCAAAAAACCCTCCCAAACCCTCTGCAAAAAAACCTGCAAAAAAACCTTTAACCTCGTCAAGAAAACTGTAAAAAACTGAAAAAACCCGCACAAAACCTGCAAAACAACCCGTAAAAAAAACCCGCATTAAAACCCCGCAAAAAAACCTGCAAAAAACCCCGCAAAAAAATGCAAAACAGACCCCCCCAATCCCCCCTATAAAACCCCAAACCCCATCAAAACCCACCTAAAAAAACTCCCAACCCCCCCCTTAACCCCCCCCTTAACCCCCCCAACACCCCCCCCCCCCTCAGTCCCAAGGGTTCCCACCGGCTCTCGGTCCCTCTGGCCCCGGCGGCTCCTGCCCTTGCCCAGAGCGCGGGGCCCTTCCCTGCAGCTGCGCACACCCTCGACAGGGCCGGGCCAGCCCCCAGCAGGGGATTTAGTCTCGGCACCAGTTCAACTCGGTTCTGCGGGGACCAAGAACAGAACGAAAACAGCAAAAGGCTTCGGAATGGGTCCCTTGGGGCGAGGAGCCAGGAAGAGAAAACCCGCCGGGGGTTTGGACGCGGGGTCGCTTCGGCAGCAAAACATTTTCAATACCATCACCTCAAAACCCGCCCAGGGAATGCCCAATGCTTCCCCTCCCGCCCACAAAATCACACTGAAATGGTCCATTTTCACAGTCAGCCCGTGTCACGCCCCAACGGAACGGTGCTGCTCAGTTCCTCTCGCCATCGCTCCTCGGAGCCGCGGCCTGTGGGGATGTTACTCGCCAAAAATCCACAGGACGTGGACACCGGATAAACCCGGATGGACACGACTGCAGCAATGAACGGGATCGGAGTGAACGGCACGGAAATGTAAGCGCCTCTTTAAAGTATTAGATGAGAAACTATCCATCGTGCACCACCAGAAACCCAAACACCCACCGAAACCACCTAAACTACAAAAACCCACCAAAACCACAAACAACCCACTGAAACCACAAACAACCCACCAAAACCCACCAAAATCACAAACACCCATGAAAACCACAAACAACACACAAAACCCACAAAAACCCACCAAAACCACAAACAACCCACCAAAACCCACCAAAACCAGAACAACCCACCAAAACCCACCAAAACTACAAAAAACTGACCAAAACCACAAAAAAATCCACCAAAACCAAAAAAGCCCATAAAAAACCCACCAAAACTACAAAAAGACACCAAAACCCACCAAAACTACAAAGAACCCACCAAAACCCACGAAAACCCCAAAAAACCCACCAAAACAACAAAAGACACAAAACCCACAAAAAACCACAAACCCCACAAAAACCACAAAAGCCACAAAAAACCACAAAAACCCACCCAAACCACAAACAACCCACCCAAACCCACCAAAACCACAAAACCCGGACCAAATCCACAAAAATTCCACCAAAAGCAAAAAAAAAAAAACCAACACACCAAAATTACAAAAAAAACCACCAAAACCCACCAAAAGTATAAAAAACCCACCAAAACCACAAAAAACCCCACCAAAACCACAAAAAACCCCACCAAAACCCACCAAAACTACAAAAACCCCACCCAAACACACCAAAACCACAAAAACCCCACCAAAATCCACAAAAAAACACAAAACCCCACAAAAACCACAAAAAACCTACCAGAACCACAAAAACCCCACCAAAACCACAAAAACTCCACCAAAAACTATAAACCCCCCCCCCAAAACCCACCAAAAATACAAAAAAACCACAAAAGACTCACCAAAACCACAAGCAACCCACCCAAACCCACCAAACCCCGTCACCCATCCAGCACCTGTTTCAAACAGTCGATGCAAAGCTCCCCAGGGGCACTTCACCGCGCAGCGTCGGGCTTTGCCATGACTCCAGCGCGGCTCTTTGAGGCCGAAGCGGAATCTGGACGTCGCTGGTCACTCCCACCCGTTCACATTTCTCCAATTTCACGAAAAAGCCGTGACCGTTGCAGACGCGAAGGTGGTTTTGGCCCCGTTCCCGTCCCCCCACTGGAGCGGTTCCAGCTCGACGAGGAGCCTCGCGTCAGGACGTTCCCCTCACCCTGGCCCTGCTCACCCCAGCGTCCCCGGCTCCTTGGTCTCGATGAAAGACAGGAACAGGAGCGAGTGGTGGAACAGGTTGTTTCTGTCCTGAAGCCACAGGGAGAGAAAAGAGCTTCGAAATCAAGTCCCCGAGGAGAAATCCCAGCGGGATTTTCAGGCGGAGGAAACGGCTGTTGGGAAAGCCACCGCAAAATGGCCTCATGGGGGGGCTGGCGGCGTTTTTGCCTTCATCCTTGGCTTTTTTCAGAGAGAAATATACCAGAAAAAAGACCAAATGTGGGTTTTGGCTGGGTTACCATCTCTAAATACTTCACATGCTGGAGGTTTTTGGAAAGCAGAGCAGGGATCGATCGAAAATTAAAATTCACTGGAGAATTTTGCCAGTTTGAGAGCGGAAGCTGCGCTGGGGCTGTGCATGTGGTGGGGTTTTGGGGGTTTTGGGGGTTTTGGTGGGTTTTGGCTTTTGGTGTCCTTGGGTTTTTGGGGTTTTTGTATTTTTGAGGTTTTGGTGGTTTGGGTTTTTTTGGGTTTTGGTGGGTTTGGGGGGTTTTTGGTGGTTTGGGGGGTTTTTGGGGGGGTTTTGGGGTTTTTAGGATTTTTAGGATTTTTTGGGGGTTTGAAATACGACCAGATTTCCTCTGAAAACTGGATAAAGAATCTCTATTTTTGGACCCTAAACCAGCTGTTTCCTACAAGACAGGAACTCCTCGGATGCACCCCGGATCCTGGCCAGATCTGGGATGTGCCTGAGTGAAGCCGATCTACCAGATGTTTCCACGCCCCTTTTTTTTTTTATTTTAATATGATTTGTTTGTTAAACTGTATAAAAGCAGGACCCTCAAACAAAACTGAGCCTGGGAAGAAGGGAGGGGTGAGGGGAGGTGTTTTTTAACGCTTCTCTCTGTCCCAGTCTGCCTGTTAAGTGTTGGTTTTGTGAGTGTTTGAATCAAAGCGATGTTCTTGTTTTCCTTCCCCTAATGAGTCTGGGGTTTTGCCTGTTTTAATGGGTGAGGAAACCCCTCCCTGTCCTCATCTCAATTCCTGAGCCTTTTTGTTTAAATTTTTCTCCTTCCCAGCGCTGAGTGGGAAGGAGCGAGTGAAGGGCTGCGTGGGGCTTAGTTACCCTCTGGGCCTAAACCAGGACAGAAGCTTCCCCCCAGGATTCTTAGGGACAAGCCCCAGGTGACAACACACATCAAGGATTACGTTATGTGGTATTTTAAAACAAATTGTTAGAAAATAAAGAGGAAGCTACTGCCTAGGTACGTATGGATCTTAAACAGATATTAAATCTACTATTTAGGAGCAGACTAAGTACAACATCATGATCAAAGGCCAAACTAAGGTTTACTGCCTGCACTGAGCCAGCCTAAGTGTCAACAGTCAATAAATGTGGCTAGAATTGAAAAAAAAAAAAAAATGCAAATCAGACCCAAATCAGATTTCCTGACAGCCAGAGGACACCGCTACCACCACCGTACCTTGGGCAGGTTGTAGACGTGGCGCTCGTAGTGGGGCGGATTGATGCTGCTCTGGTAGATGCAAAATCCGTTTTCATTTGAAGTGTCTGCAAGTGAAAAGTTTCAAAGGTGTCGGGGATTTCAAGGGTGCTGACGTGATCCCAGAAGCCAAGGTCAGGTCAATGTGAGCACCGGTACCTGGTTTATCCAGTGTCTGAATGAAGTGTTGGGAAGTGAAGGTTTTGCCATCGGGATATCTGGGGTAAGGCGGCAGCCTGGAGTCGAGGTAAGTGCAGAACATGTGCATGATGGTCTGGAAAAATTAAAACAAATCTCACTTGGAATCCTTTGCGACTTGTCTCATCCATAAAAGCCAATCTCCAAAAAACCCAACCCCTTCTCCTGACCAAGCTTTTCCGATCAAATCAGTTTGGTTTTTTTACCTGGTTGAACTCTCTGCTGCTTCTGTTCTTCGTTCTGAAGGAAGGTGTGCAGTGCCTTGAGGTCTGTCATATAATCTTCTTCACCCGTAGGAGCTGCCGTAAGCAGCGCTGGTGCTTGACAGAGCCCGTCGTTGAGGGCTGTACCCTGGGCTACAACTGGCAGTAAACTTTGGACTGGCGCTAGGGCAGTGGGACAGGCTGTAACTCAGCACACTCTGGCCCTGGATCAGAGGAGAAGGTGTCCAGGATGGGGCTTTCTTTGCCGCCAGCTCATGCGGTGGAGTTGTTGGTACCGCTGCAAGGAGGAAAAACAGAATTAGCATTGCAGATGCAGCAGCCCCAAACTCTCCTCCCCCCTTTAAACGCAGACACAACGCTATCTTAAGGCAATTTACAGAAGATGCTAGAAGGGATGCTAGAAAAACTAGTGTGCCTACAGAACTCAGCAGTCAAGCCACTGACAGAAAAAAAGAGAAGACTGAGACACAGGACCACAACTCAGCACGAATCCTGAAGCTTCAGATTTCATTCAGTGTTACCAGGCACCTTGCGTAACCCAAGGGGGTTCTCTATTTCATCAGCTCCTCCACCTGCCTGCTCTGGGCATCTTTAGGCATTGAATGTCTTAATCTATCTCTGCAAATAAACACAGGAGATGCTTGAACCTTGTTGTTGCAGCATTATAACCACCTGCTGCCTTTTTTCTAGGGGCAGACGAGCAGAGTGCAATACCACCGTGCTAGCATTTTGCTTTTGGTCTATTTACCTTGTCAGGCTCTTTTGAGAACTTTGCTTTGATCTTCAAAAGCTTTCTGAGTGTCCACTCCCTAGGCTCATTTCCTGACTTCACACAAAGGTCTGTCTGTCCCTCTCATTTGGTTCTCGTTACCCAGCGTTGCAGCAGTAGGACATCAAAATAAAATATAAACCTGCACTCTCTGCCTTGCTCCTAGTTCCATGGATAAGTCACAAATCCCTTGTCACACCTCACAGTGTTCAAGTCTCTCTCTGTCCTTCAGGAGCCACTCTCATCCTGCCCTTTCTCACCATTTGTGTGTTTGTTTCCCCTCCAGTTCTCCCCACACTCATCAAATTATCACTTGACATTGTGAATTTTAACAGGCTGCGGGTAATTCAGTTCACCGCTCCTGTCAGATGAGGCCATTCAGAACTCACTCCACTAAAGAATCCCACTGCTGAGAGAGACACCATCTTGAAACAAACAAAAAAAAAAATTAAAAAAGATTGCTGGAGATATTTATTGCACCCACCTGCATTCTGCAACCCCAGCAGGGTCTGCTGGCGAGGACTCACGACCAAGCTGGTCGGTGCCACCGTGTATTTGAAGTACACCCAGAAATCAAATAAGGCATTCAGGCTGAACAGAGCTGCAAGTGCAAGTTCTAGAAGAAACAGAGAAGTTTTCACTGTAGCTTGAGCACAGGGAATAACAAAAGTGGGTTGTTTGCAAAAATGGGCATATGCCTATTAAAAACAGGTCATTATTAGTGCTGTCAATAAGTACCAATTTGGGCAATATCTAAGATTTCTTCACCTTTTTATGTAAGAACCATTGGAGATAATTTTCCTTTCTATATTGAGATTAATTTATACTGCTACAATTGAATTTTTAAAGACAGACAGACCTCTTCCAAATCTACTACAATTAAGTTTCACAGTCTTTCTCAAAAACCATCTTCTGTCAAATCATCTGTCACTCATCTCATGATTTTTCTCCTCCTCTTGCTTCATCCTCTAATCATATTTGATACAGCTGGCTTAGAGTCTGCTCCTCCGAAACAAACTTTAATTCTTGTGAAATGCCATCCACACCCACGGTACGACATGGCAGTAAAATCTGCCGTGTACCTCCACACATTAGACAGATTTAATGCACCAAATAAGTTCTTCATACCTAAGAAAGCTGTTAACACTCCTTACCCGTCACTAAAACAGAAGAAATTCAAAGTTTCAAGGGAGATAGCAGAAAGCAAACCAAAGTTTTGGTTTAAATTTAAAACTAACAAAAAAGCCCAATTAAAAAAAAAAAAAAAAGCTGGTTTAAAGACCACCTCTCCAGCAATAAAACTGAACAAGTGAATAAAAGAACCCTGAAAAGTAATTTAAATGCTGCAGCAACTCACCAATATACCAGAGTGGCCAGTATGTGATGTTGTAATATGAGCTTATGAGTTTTCCAGACCTGGAAAGGAAAAAAAGAAGTTATCCTTTTGCAACTATTCAGTCCCAGGAAATATTCAGGGAGATACAAAGCAGGAGGCTTTGCTTGTTTGAATCAGATGTAACAATTAACGCACATTTCAGTAGATATCATGTCTGCGAGAGACACATTAAGGAGTCCCCAGGCCAAGAGCCCTTCCCGGGCTTCAATCTGCTTCCTCATCTTGACGGCCCTGTCGATGATGGAATTTGCTGGACTCTGCTCTGCTGCCATGATCTGTAACAACAAACACAGAGAAATGACAGAATTTGACAACTTTTGTACAGTAAGACCCTCAGTCAGCACATGATTAAAGAAAAAAAAGCAGTAGACTAAAACAGACTATGTAAATGGACTTTTCCTTTAGCCAGAGTCATGTTTAGCATATTTAAAAAAAACAGATTCTTTTTACCAGGAAAAATAGGTAATATTTCTTCAATGAACTCTACTGTCAGCACTGTCACCTCATCACCTGACTTTTTCTTCTAGTCCCGTCACCAAAATACACTACTCTTCCTTCCTGCCACTCACTGAAAAACTTGTCACATCATTCGTCACTAGATGGGAACATAAATAATCTGCTTTCTGGGACAAATACTTCACGTATACATCACTACCTCCTTACTGGTACAACGATTCAACAGTGACATAGTGAACATCAGCATTACTGGGAGAATTCTACAAGAACATGTTGCCTGGTAGTTTTCTTGACAGGTTTTTCCACACAGTTTCAGGCCCAAGACTTCCCTTCCCACACCGACAAAGGCAGCGACCCCAAGCAGAGATCCTCTCCCCATCCTCACACTCCCAAACTCTCCCTGAACCACGTCCTCCTGCAGAAGCTGCACTCTCAGGGCATGGAAATCAAAGGGACATTGGACCCTTTTCTCCTCGCTGAGGGGGGCTGGCTGTGGGGTTTTCACCTCCAGACTGAACTATGTCCTCCCATATGCCCTGCCCTCTTCTGCTAAGGCACAGGCATGAGGAGAGGCCTCACCCTGACACCCCAGCAGGCGCTGACCCCAGGGCCACACAGGGAGGTCCCCCACACCTCCCCTTGCCCCAAACCCCCCAGCTTCTCCCCACGCCATCCCCTCTGCCACACACAGCCCCAGCTTCCCACACCCCATGGCACCCTCCCCCCAGCCCTGTCACACACAAACAACTGCCACAGCTTCCCCTGCCACGCACAGGGACCCCCGGAGCTCCCCCTGCACAGACCCCACTGTCACACGCAGGCAGCCTCCACAGCTGCCCCCAGCCACCATCCCCCACACCACCCCAGGCGGGTCTCCACAGCTCCCCCCACCCGCCCCCCACTGTCAGAGGAGCTGCCTCACCGCTCCCCCCAACCAGACCTCACTGTTACACACCGGCAGCCCCACAGCTCACACCACCTCACACAGAAGACTCCCCACACCTCCCCCCATCCCGACCCCTGTCACACACAGGCGGCCCCACATCCCCCCCCAGCCCTTGTGATAGATTGGGTGGGTTTGTTCACTAAAATGTCAGCAGGATAAAGTGCTGGTTTGCTAGGTAGGATATGCTGGGGGCCTCTTGGTGGGTGAGACCCAGATACTGTTAGGCCTGCTTAATCAGCCCCCACAGGTCTGGTCTCCACCCAGATGTCGTTTGGCCTGCTTAATCAGCCCCCACAGGTCTGGTCTCCACCCAGATGTCGTTTGGCCTGCTTAATCAGCCCCCACAGGTCTGGTCTCCACCCAGATGTCGTTTGGCCTGCTTAATCAGCCCCCCCACAGGTCAAGTCTCCACCCAGACATTGAGAGGATCGAATAAGGAAGATTGAGAACCTCCATCCCTGCGACCCCCTAGCAGCAAAATGAACATGCGCAAAATATACCGAAAGAAACTACGTCAACCGGGAAGAAGACTGTATATAAAAAGGGACTGTAAAAAGGGAAGGGCCGCCGTTGGTGGAGTGGAGACTCCCCAGCTGCCCAGCGCTGATTTTTGCTCACTAACTTTGCTTGCTGAAATTATAATAAATTCTGATTGGGTTGGAAACTTTTGGTCTTGTTTTCTCAACTTATAACAATTTGGTGCCGTGACTCGGATGGAAATATAGTGGCTGGACTTGGGCAGCAGGGAAGGCGCCCCACCATCCTTTGGTGGTCCTAGCTGTTCCCAAAGTCTCCACACTTTCCACTGACGAACCCAAAATTTAAAGTAGTGAGCAAAAGGAACCGGTCGACCCTGTAATCTTTGTGCACAAAAAGTCCGGACGAAGACACAGGACGTGTAAGTATATTTGGAAATCCGTTCGGTTGGGGTTGGTGATCCTGAAGCGTTGCATGTGAGTGGTTCCAGTGGAACCAAGCGAGTGCGGACCCTCAGTAGTGCGGTTCCCATAGCCCGCGAGGGCGTGGGCCACGAACCAGGGGAACGTGTGTGAGTGAGAAAGAGTGCGCTTCGGAAGATGGGACAGGGGAAAAGCAAGCCCCCTGGTCCCATGGGTGGAGGGCCCCCTGTGCGGTTGCCCCCTATCCCGCCTGATAGTCCCTTAGGACTAATGTTGACAAATTGGAGGGATTTTTCAAAAAGCAAAGGAAAAAATAAAGCAAAAATGATCCATTTTTGTATGGAAATTTGGGGAGGTCAGAATATTAAGGAAGAACAAGTTTTCTGGCCAATCTTTGGGTCTTTTGAAAATTGGGTATGTGAGGCCCTAAACACATATGTCAATTCTAAGGAACCGGTTAATCCGGAGGAGAGAGATTATGCTAACATGTGGATGGGATCAGGAGCCAAGAGCTATCTGTTTGCCCTAAAAGAAAAGGGGGGTGGGAAACACGATAAGAAAAAACGAGACAAAGAAGAGGTTCCCTTATTACCCCCACCTTATATACCACCCCCACTACCTATTGCAAATCCACCACCCTCAGCCCCTGAGGAAATTGAGAGCGACTCTGGAACTTCCTCAGACACCCCCAGAAGTTCCAGAAGGGTAACTAGAAGTCAGGCAAAACAACAAAAATTATATCCACTCCGGGAGACACCAATGGGGGGACCACAACCAGGGATAGGATTTGTATCTATACCCCTTAACTCAGGGGATGTTAGGGAATTCAAAAAAGAAATGGGAAACCTGATAGAAGATCCTTTGGGGGTTGCTGAAAGGATTGATCAATTCCTAGGTCCTAACACCTATACCTGGGATGAAATGCAGTCTATTTTGAGTATACTATTTACTGCAGAAGAAAGAAATATGATCAGAAGGGCCGGAATGAGAATATGGGATGCCCAGCATGTACAAGGTCCTTTTGCAGATGAAAAATGGCCCATACAGCGACCAAATTGGGACCACCAAAACCCAAACCACAGAACTCATATGCAGGACCTAAGGATTATTATTATTCAAGGCATCCGAGAATCTGTGCCTAGGGGGCAAAATATAAACAAAGCCTTTAATGAGAGGCAGAAAAAAGAGGAAAGCCCCACCGATTGGTTAGAGAGGCTGAGAAAAAGCCTCCAGATGTATTCAGGATTGGATCCGGACACCCAAGTGGGACAGGCATTGCTGAAAACTCAATTTGTAGCCAAATCTTGGGATGACATAAGAAAAAAATTAGAAAAGATAGACAACTGGCAGGACCGGGGGTTAGATGAGTTATTGCGAGAGGCTCAGAAAGTGTACGTCCGGAGGGATGATGAAAATTATAAGAAGCAAGTCAGGATGATGGTGGCAGCTGTCCGGGAGGGACAAAAAGGCCCAAGGAATCAGACACCTCCTCGTACACTAGGAAAATATGGGGATTTCCTAAAAGAAAACCCCAGATTCAGGACAGAAAAAAAAACTGAAGAAATGATAAGACAAAGAGAAAAGGGCACCTGTTTCTATTGTGGTGCCCGAGGACATATAAAAAGGGAATGCAGGAAGCGGCTGCGGGACGAAAAAATGTTCAAGGAAGATTAGGGGTGTCAGGGGCTCTATTTGCTGGGGACCCAAAAACATAAGGAGCCCTTGATAAAAGTTAAAGTAGGTCCCCAGCAACAGGAATTCGAGTTCCTGGTAGATACAGGGGCTGAAAGATCCACTATTCAGATAATCCCCCAGGGCTGTAAAGTATCATCTGAAACAGCCCAAGTTATAGGAGCCAAGGGAGAACCTTTTGAAGTACCCATTATCAAAAATATAGTATTTGAAACGCATTCCAAATTTGGGATGGGATCATTATTATTAGTCCCTGAGGCTGATTACAATTTATTGGGTAGAGATCTAATAATAGAATTAGGAATTAATTTGGAAGTAAAAAATAAAGAACTAAAGATTAGGTTATGCCCCCTTCGAGTGGAAGATGAAAAGGAAGTTAACCCAGAGGTATGGTATACCCCAGAAACGATTGGTAAGCTACAGATACCTCCATTTTCAGTAACCATTATTAATCCGGAGGTACCTATACGAATCAAACAATATCCAATTCCACCAGAAGGAAGGTGGGGGTTAAAGCCTGAGATTGAAAGGTTACTTGAAAAAGGCCTTTTAGAACCATGTATGTCCCCCTTTAACACTCCCATCCTACCCGTAAAGAAATCAGATGGGTCTTATAGATTAGTGCATGATTTAAGGGAAATTAACAAAAGAACCGTAACTCGATTCCCCATAGTGGCTAATCCTTATACCTTGCTTAGTAGGATAGGGCCAGAAAATCACTGGTATAGTGTAATTGATTTAAAAGATGCCTTCTGGGCATGCCCCCTGAGTGAGGAAAGCCGAAATTATTTTGCCTTTGAATGGGAAGATCCTGAAACCCACCGTCGACAGCAATTAAGGTGGACAGTCTTACCTCAAGGATTTACTGAGTCACCAAATTTATTCGGGCAAGCATTGGAGAAAATTCTCCAAGAATATGTGGTAAATGAAAATACCATTTTGATCCAGTATGTGGATGATCTTTTAATTGCAGGAAAGGAGGAAGCAATAGTAAGACAAGAAAGCATTAAATTATTAAACTTCCTGGCTCTAAAGGGACTGAAGGTATCACGATCCAAGCTACAGTTTGTGGAAGAAGAAGTTAAATATCTGGGGCATTATTTATCAAAAGGAGAAAAGAGAATAGATCCCGAACGAATAAAAGGGATATTGTCAATACCCCCTCCCACAAATAAAAAGCAGATAAGACAATTATTGGGTTTGGTCGGGTATTGCAGACAATGGATTGAAAATTATAGCAGCAAAGTAAAATTTTTATATAATAAATTGAGCCAGGATAACCTGCTAAAATGGACCATGGAAGATGAACAACATTTGGAACAGCTGCGAAAAGATCTTATAACTGCCCCAGTACTAAGTTTACCTGACCTAAAAAGACCCTTTTCCCTCTTTGTTAATACTGATGAGGGAACTGCCTATGGAGTCCTTACCCAGGACTGGGCAGGGAAAAAGAAACCAGTAGGATATCTGTCTAAGTTACTAGACCCGGTTAGCAAGGGTTGGCCCACCTGCCTACAAGCAGTAGTAGCCGCTGCGCTCCTGGTAGAAGAAGCAAATAAAATAACTTTTAATGGAGAATTAAGGGTTTTATCGCCTCATAACATTCGGGGCATCTTGCAACAAAAAGCAGAAAAATGGGTCACAGATTCCAGGCTTTTAAAATATGAAGGAATATTGATTGATTCCCCAAAACTATCCCTGGAAGTCACAACCCTCCAAAATCCAGCCCAGTTCCTGTACGGAGAACCCTGGGACTCACAGTTGATACATGATTGTTTTATAACCATAGAAAGTCAAACTAAAATTAGACCAGATTTGGAAGAGGAAGAACTAGGAGAAGGAGAAAAATTATTTGTGGATGGCTCGTCACGAGTAGTGAATGGGAAAAGAAAATCAGGATATGCAATTATTAAAGGACCAAATCTCAAAGTATTGGAATCAGGACCATTAAATCATTCCTGGTCAGCCCAGGCGTGTGAATTATATGCAGTGCTAAGAGCTTTGAAATATCTAAGAAATAAAGTAGGAACTATATTTACTGATTCTAAGTATGCATATGGAGTAGTGCATACCTTTGGGAAAATATGGGAAGAAAGAGGATTAATAAATTCACAGGGAAAGGACATAATCCATCAGGAATTAATAGTGCAGATATTAAAAGCTCTACGGGGTCCAAAAGGAATTGCAGTGGTACATCTAAAGGGACATCAAAAAGGAGTGGATATCCGAAATAGGGGAAACAATATAGCTGACCGAGAAGCAAAAAGAGCGGCCCTAAAAGACTGGACCCCAGTGGATACTCTTAGCCACGATACCTCAGAAGTAAAGAAATACAGATTATATAGCTTCACCCTACAGGAGAAAGCTAAATTAAAGGAGATGGGTGTAAAAGAAAACCAGGAGGGACATTGGAATCTCCCCGATGGGAGAACTATTCTACCAAAAACACTTGCACTAGAAACTTTGCAAAGGTTTCATGATCAGACTCATTGGGGAGTACAAGCATTAGTAGACCAATTTGCTACTAAATATATGAGCATTGGAATATATAATTTGGCAAAACGAGTAGTAGAAGACTGCCTAATTTGCAAAAGGGTCAATAAAACCCAAGTTAGAGAAAGACCACTAGGTGGCAGGCAGCTTGCACACAGACCATTTGCTAACATTCAGATAGATTTTACTGAGCTACCAAAAGTGGGAAGATATAAATATTTGCTAGTGATAGTAGACCACCTAACTCATTTTGTAGAGGCTTTCCCCACTGTTAGAGCAACTGCTCACACAGTAGTAAAAATACTGTTGGAAAACATAATACCAAGATATGGAATGAGTGAAGTTATTGACTCAGATCGAGGTCCCCACTTTGTATCTAAAATAATACAGGAGGTTTTGGTGGCAATGGGAACAAAATGGGAACATCATACACCATGGCATCCCCAAAGTTCGGGGAAAGTAGAGAGGATGAATGCAGAAATTAAGAAACAGCTCACCAAACTAATGATGGAAACCCGGTTATCCTGGGTGAAGTGTTTACCACTCGCACTACTTAATTTGAGAACTAGACCTAGGGCTGATCTTGGGATTTCACCTTTTGAGATGTTATACGGAATGCCTTATGATTTAGAGGAACCCCAAGACCATCCTAGATTGAGAGATCAGAAATTAAACTCCTATATTATAAACTTAATGAAATATCGAAATGAATTATGGAAAAAGGGAATGGTGGTGCAAAGACCTCCTCTGGACTTGGCTATTCATAAAATCCAGCCAGGAGACTGGGTATTAATTAAATCATGGAAGGAATCATCATTAACCCCTCAATGGGACGGACCTTACCTTGTATTGCTTACCACAGAGACTGCTGTCCGAACTGCTGAACGAGGTTGGACCCATGCCCGCTTAATAAAAGGACCTATCACTAACTCTTCGTGGAAAATCACCAGCCCGGTTGGAGACTTGAAATTAAAATTCCAGAGGACTTAATGGACTTGGACCCTTACAGGATTGAGTATTTACCTAACCCTTATTACTTAGATGATGGACTTATAAGTAATGATGATGTCAGAATAAGGTGTGGAAATAAGTACTGTAATTGTCATCCCTTTGTATGTTATACCTGTAAGGTATGCAAGGAAAGGTGGTGGACTCATTGTGTTAAAGGATACCCTCCCCGAGGGGTTTGCATCTCCTGTTATAAATTGCAAAGGGAAATCACTAATTGGACATTAACCTGCAAAATATTTAAAGGAGAATTAACCTCGGGCTCAAAAGAATGGTGGGATATATTTACAAAAGGAATTGAACCAAATCTTTATTGTTATCACCCGAATGAACCAAAGCCTTTTGTAGCGGAAATCACTGAGAGCCTCTGTCGTAAGCTCATCAGTAAAGTCCGCTGTGACGTTCCTGAAATTAAACATATAAATTGGAGATCCTATTTTACGAGACAGGATCTTAGACGGCGAGCGTTTCCTCCTGAAGAGCATCCTTGCTGCCGAGAAGATGGTACACCTCGTGGCTCGAAGCACCCGAGTCGACGAGCGAGGCAGAGGGAAAGACGACTGTGGAGGAAGGAGCCGTCCAGCTGGAGCGTTGCTGAGATGCTGGCAGAATTACCACGGGATTGGTAAAGAAAAATGGGTGAATAACATACTTTTAACCCTGTCTGCATTTCACAGGAATCAACGCAGAGGGAATCTGGTATACAGGGGAACATCATCTAAAACCTTGCATATCATAATTGTAATATTGTTATGGCTAAAATTAAGTTATTGTACTGCAGAGCTGGAAACACACCAACCTTTTAAATGGTCCCTAACTAGATTAGATGGTAAAATCTTACGTACATCAATTGTACCAGGGGCTCCAAGCTTCATTGTGGGATTGTGTGATCTAACGGGAATAGACCACTGTGGTAAAATTTTAAATTTAACAGGATTTTACATGTGTCCTAGTTCCAACCGAGGGAAACCATATTGTAATTACCCTGGCCATTATTTTTGTGCCTATTGGGGTTGTGAAACTATCGCTTCTGATTGGGCTCCAGGAGGGGGACCAGATCAGTATCTTAAAGTAGGATTTGGTCCAGCTGGGTGTACACCACCTTGGAAAGGTCCCTCAGGAGAGATGCTCTCTAAAGGAACATGTTCATATATATATATTAATAAAAAAAAGCCAGAAGACCCAGGGTGGATCCTGGGAAGAACCTGGGGAATTAGACATTGGGAACCTGGAGCAGATCGGGGAAATCTTATAACAATTAAGAAAGAAATTGCACCTAATGAAACTCCAGAACCCATTGGACCAAATCTGGCAATTTCTACTATGAATGTTAAAAACAATACCACTAATTACCAGGGAAAGTATACCCAACCCACTAATTTGACCTCTGAAATCAATATATATGGATATAGTACTCTATGGAAAATTATGCAAGCTAGTTATGGGATACTAAACAAAACCAAACCTGAGTTAACGAAAGACTGTTGGTTATGTTATAATATTAGGCCACCTTTTTATGAGGCTGTAGGAATGACTGCTAAAGCTAAAAGAGTAAATGGAACTAACCCTGCACGGTGCATGTGGAAAAAAGGAAAGGACCAGACACAGGGACTCACTTTGTCCCAAGTAACAGGTAAAGGGAGATGCATTGGAAAGGTCCCCACCCATAAAATGCATCTCTGTGGAGCAAAAATATCAAAAAACGAGAGACCTGCACAGTGGCTGATTCCCGCCGCTAATACAAAATGGATATGTTCAAACATTGGGATCACCCCGTGTATATCTCTTGTTGCATTTAACGAAAGCAGTGAATACTGCATTCAGGTATCAATAATACCACGTATTACTTACCATCCTAGTGAATATATTTATGATCAGCATATAACCCCTGAACATCATTTAGTAAAACGAGAACCAATCACTGTCCTTACCATTGCTACTCTTCTCACCATCAGTGGCATAGGCGCAGGAACAGGAATCGCCTCCTTAGTAAATAATCAAAAAGAAATGAAGGCACTCCGAGTGACAGTAGACGAAGATCTCGGTAAAATTGAGCTAGCAATTGATGGATTGGTAAAGTCATTAAGATCCTTATCTGAGGTAGTAATGCAAAATAGAAGGGGATTAGATCTCTTGTTACTACAACAAGGAGGATTATGTGTAGCACTCAAGGAAGAATGTTGTACTTATGCAGACCATACAGGGGTAACAATTGATACAATGACTGAGTTACGAAAGAGGTTGGAACAACGGAAACGGGAAAGAGAGGCTCAACAGAGCTGGTATGAATCCTGGTTTAATTATTCCCCTTGGCTAACAACTTTGCTTTCAACTATAGCTGGCCCTCTGCTGTTGCTTATTTTGGGATTAACTTTTGGACCATGCATTTTTAACAAACTAATTACAATTGTAAAAAGTCGCTTGGAAGCTGCACACTTAATGTTTGTTAGAACTAAATACAAACCACTCCGAGGAGATATAGAAATGGAAGAAAGCTTGAATTTGAGTCAACAAGAATTAAAAAGGTTTAGTGAACAAAATTAAGAAATAGAAAAGGGGGGATTGTGATAGATTGGGTGGGTTTGTTCACTAAAATGTCAGCAGGATAAAGTGCTGGTTTGCTAGGTAGGATATGCTGGGGGCCTCTTGGTGGGTGAGACCCAGATACTGTTAGGCCTGCTTAATCAGCCCCCACAGGTCTGGTCTCCACCCAGATGTCGTTTGGCCTGCTTAATCAGCCCCCACAGGTCTGGTCTCCACCCAGATGTCGTTTGGCCTGCTTAATCAGCCCCCACAGGTCTGGTCTCCACCCAGATGTCGTTTGGCCTGCTTAATCAGCCCCCCCACAGGTCAAGTCTCCACCCAGACATTGAGAGGATCGAATAAGGAAGATTGAGAACCTCCATCCCTGCGACCCCCTAGCAGCAAAATGAACATGCGCAAAATATACCGAAAGAAACTACGTCAACCGGGAAGAAGACTGTATATAAAAAGGGACTGTAAAAAGGGAAGGGCCGCCGTTGGTGGAGTGGAGACTCCCCAGCTGCCCAGCGCTGATTTTTGCTCACTAACTTTGCTTGCTGAAATTATAATAAATTCTGATTGGGTTGGAAACTTTTGGTCTTGTTTTCTCAACTTATAACACCCTGACCCACCACACACAGGCCACCCCACATCTCTCCCTCAGACCCCCCGACCCTGTGCAGGCCCCAGGAGCCAGGCGGTGCCGGGGCGGGGGGGCAGCCACAGTACCTGCCGCAGAGCTCGGGCTCTGGAGAGGTGAGGAGACACCCCGTTCCCCTCAGGCAGCGCAGGGGTTCCCCTTTTTCCAGCCGGGAGGAGGCCGGGGGTGCCCAGCAGAGTGCGGCCCCCACACCCCTCAGAGCCACCGGCCGCTCCGGGCAGAGGCGGCCGATGCTGCTGGGACTCCCCTCTGCCGCAGGGCAGGAGCCAGCAGGGACGCCGCTGGGTCCTAAAGGCTCCCCGTCTTCAGCAGTTGGTTTTGCGGGGCAGGTTCAGCTTTTCTCTCGGGGGAGTGTGAGTGTGTGTGTTATTTTGTTTATCCCCCCCCCCCCGCTCCTGCCACGTGGTTCTCAATGACACCCCCCACCCCCCCCCCAACTGCCCCCCCACCCCCCCCACCCCCCCCCCCCGCTTTCCGCCAGCAGCAGCTTTGCCACCCGCGAAAGGGTCCCTGTGCGTGGCAGGGGAAGCTGTGGCAGTTGTTGGTGTGTGACAGGGCTGGGGGGAGGGTGTCATGGGGTGTGGGAAGCTGGGGCTGTGTGTGGCACAGGGGGTGGCGTGGGGGGAAGCTGGGGGGTCTGGGGCAAGGGGAGGTGTGGGGGACCTCCCTGTGTGGCCCTGGGGTCAGCGCCTGCTGGGGTGTCAGGGTGAGGCCTCTCCTCATGCCTGTGCCTTAGCAGAAGAGGGCAGGGCATATCGGAGGACATAGTTCAGTCTGGAGGTGAAAACCCCACAGCCAGCCCCCCTCAGCGAGGAGAAAAGGGTCCAATGTCCCTTTGATTTCAGTGCCCTGAGAGTGCAGCTTCTGCAGGAGGACGTGGTTCAGGGAGAGTTTGGGAGTGTGAGGATGGGGAGAGGATCTCTGCTTGGGGTCGCTGCCTTTGTCGGTGTGGGAAGGGAAGTCTTGGGCCTGAAACTGTGTGGAAAAACCTGTCAAGAAAACTACCAGGCAGCATGTTCTTGTAGAATTCTCCCAGTAATGCTGATGTTCACTATGTCACTGTTGAATCGTTGTACCAGTAAGGAGGTAGTGATGTATACGTGAAGTATTTGTCCCAGAAAGCAGATTATTTATGTTCCCATCTAGTGACGAATGATGTGACAAGTTTTTCAGTGAGTGGCAGGAAGGAACAGCAGCATATTTTGGTGACAGGACTAGAAGAAAAAGTCACCAGAGTTATTTCTTTCACATCTGATATTAACTTTTAGATGTACCGAACCCCCAGGACGTGGCTGTACAGATAAAAAATATTTCAGGTGGCTTCCTTGGAGGAGTGTAAAGCTGCTACCTGCGATCTCAGGTCTCTAAAGCAAAGCTCAAGACAGTCTGGGACATGTCTGGGAGGAATCTTGGGCAGATCCCAGAGAATAGATCGTCCTGTCAGGGAGAAAAAACTCTTGTGTATCTTCCTTGGAGGAGTCTGGGGCTGCTACCCAGGATTAGGCCTCCCTAAAGCAGAGGTGAAAAAAACTCCAGGACATGCCTGGGAGGAGTCTTGGATGGATCCTGGAGGAAAAATCTTCCTTTAGAGGAGAAAACACATCTCAGGTATCTTCCTCTGTGCTAGTTTGTTCTTGAGTGGACAGGGAACAAAGTGATCTATACAACTGATGAATTTGATCAAACATGTGAGTACTAGTGTAGCCATTCTGCAAACATCATTCCTTCTAACTGAGCTTATTCAGTAATCTTCTGGGATATGATATTGCATGGAGTTCTTGAAGTGAACTTTTGGAACTCTGAAGTTGTTCTGTAGGCTGATGATTTAATATTTTTTCTTGAAAAGGTTCTGCTGTTTGATGGCTCTTGCAGCTACACTGACCCATAGACATTCTAGTCCCTTCACCGCTGCCAGTTGCTTTTGAGCAACCTTAGCACAGTCTTGAATTTTTTTCTAACAGAAGCACAAGAGCTTACTGAAAAAGGTTTTTAATAGCATTGCTAAATCTTTGGTGTGTTTTATTAATATTTAGAATGATGCTTGGGTTGTAATTGTGGAAAAATGAGCTTTTGTCGTTGTTGATGACTGGAACACAGTGAAATTTAGCTGGGAGAAGGGGCTTAAATCTGAGAGGTTGGGAATAGCACTTAATATGCCCTGAGTTCAGGGAAACTGCTGTGGAGTTCATGCAGGTGGGTGGGGGAGGCTGCGTTCAGCAAGGAGCTGTGTGAGCAGCTGGTTGAAATGACAGCAACTGAGTGCAGTAATGCTGAAAACTGTTTTTTTTCATTCTTGTAGTGCTGGGGTCTGAATAATAGTCCCTGAAACAAAGTTGACCTCTAGATGAACCTCACAACCAAAGGTTATCCATTATTAGTATCTGCTAATTAGTAAAATCTGCATTACCATTAGCGTTAATTATTACTATCTGATCATTAACGAAGTGTGTATGCTCAC